>CM068368.1:844031390-844631390 GCA_034769895.1 Magicicada septendecula
ATGAATACGTCCCCTGGATACGTTACTAACATAGCTCCTTGTTGCTCTGTTATCTTGGCGCCGGGACGGAGGCTCTCTCTCAAGTCTCAAGTCGTCTGCTAGCTGGGCTTGAGACGGTTCCAGCGGCAGTGTCACAAAAGTACATCAAGTTTTCTTTCTCCCCCCGCCTTCTGCGTTAACGCGTTGGCGGTTTCCCTTATCAGCTTTAGGCCACCAGTGTCGACTTGAGCAAGACTAAGTTTATGTTCTGGCAACCGTTGGGCACGTCCCAGATGCTACAGTCACGCCACGGGTGCAAAGACGCCCCGCACACACAATGCAATGTGCTGAGCTCGTATTGGCCGGATCTCACGACGTCTAAGCACCGGCCGACAGTACTAATGCAGGATCGAAGTCTCTTCGCGTCTGTTGTTCATACTCAACACGCCATCCTTGAATACCTCGATCGCCTCCCGTTGCAGTCAAGCGAAGTACCGACGTATCGAGGACAGGACCTGGGTCTCCGCAAACAGGAGTGTATGGCCTTCACTGGACAACGCGTACTCCGCTACGGCCGAGCATGTTTCAACGAACGTTAATAATATACCACGGCCTAACAGCGCGGCAAACATGTTTCACAACCATGAGTCATTCCTCCGCCACACAATTAACATTTTCCCATGAACCTGTCATCTAAATCGCAGACCCATTATGCTCTGACATCTCGTATTTAGAACCCGTTTCCAAACTATCGTCAGCTTACGACTATCATCTCGGTTAATGTTATTTTTTTATTTTTGAGAATATCCATCGCGTCTCTGATGACTCGAAAGAAAAATAGTTTCGAATCTTCGCTGTGACCCCTATTTCTTCAAAATACGTTCAGTTGGATTCTTAATTTACTGAAATTTCAATTGCTGAAGAAAAACACAAACACGAGACGAAGTATACCCGCTGAAGAGAGGTCTGCAATCACTTTGACGTGAGTTGTAATATTAATTCTCTCTCTCTCTCTCTCTCTCTCTCTCTCTCTCTCTCTCTCTCTCTCCTCTCTCTCTCTCTCTCTCTCTCTCTCTCTCTCTCTCTCTCTCTCTCTCTCACACACACACACACACACACGCACGCACGCACGCACACACACACACACACACACACACACACACACACACACACACACACACACACACACACACACACACACACACACACACACACACACACAGAGAGAGAGAGAGAGAGAGAGAGAGAGAGAGAGAGAGAGAGAGAGAGAGAGAGAGAGAGAGAGAGAGAGAGAGAGAGAGAGAGGGGGGGGGGGGTCCAACTCCGACGAACTCAAGCGCGATTATAAGGAAAAAAACAGTTCAATTAATAGTTACAGTATAGTCATTAAAAAAAATACACATCGACACAAAGCGAAGTGCCATGTTTAAGCGGTGTTTCTTGTGTAGTTTCCTTTTCGTACGGTACGGCTTAATTTATTGATAATGTGCCAACCAACAGAAAAAAATGATGTCAGTTAATAAGTTAAAGTTCTATAAAACTGTGTCACATTCAACGTATGCAAAAGTTTCCGGAACGTAACGCTTACGACTCTGTGCGCGTGCGCGTGCGTGTTCATGTATGCGCGCGCGCGAAGTTACGAAGCTATGTTGTTGCCACACAAATAAAAACTGCCAAAACATCTAAATCTGTATTGCTAGGTGTAAAAGATTGATTAATTAATTTATAGGTTGAAAGGTTTGTATGATACTAAATTACTCATATTTTTTATTCATATATATAAAGCACTGAAATGTATATCCAATGTTTTAAATTCTGTTGAAATTAAAATATAAGTTTTAATTTAAAAGTAGTCAGAGTAATTGTTTGAATAAGCAGTGCACCTTGGTTCCCAATTGCCGGTCTACTTCTCTTATAAATCGGTCCGAATCAAAATTCGACTTTCATGAAATAGTAAATAAAACTTCACTGTAGCAGTTCAATAGCTATAGTAAGGAAATAGCTGTTCAATCACACAGCCTTGACAACATGACTATGAACACTGAAAGTGCTACTCTGTCGCGCGACTGAAAGTGGTCCGTGTGAATGCTCCAACATCACAAAGCGTCGCCACTAGTGACGGGGATCGGCTTCTGCTGCCACAGTCGCTTGCCACTAACGCTCGTGTGAAACGGTACATTTTATTACTATGGGAAACACGCTAGGCGACTGACTAAGTCGCGCCACAGAGTGGTCCGTGTGAATGCTCCAACATCACAAAGCGTCGCCTCTAGTGGCGGGGATCGGCTTCTGGCTGCCACAGTCGCTTGCCACTAACGCTCGTGTGAAACGGTACATTTTATTACTATGGGAAACACGCTAGGCGACTAAGTCGCGCCACAGAGTGGTCCGTGTGAATGCTCCAACACCACAAAGCGTCGCCACTAGTGGCGGGGATCGGCTTCTGGCTGCAACAGTCGCTTGCCACTAACGCTCGTGTGAAACGGTACATTTTATTACTATGGAAAACACGCTAGGCGACTAAGTCGCGCCACAGAGTGGAGCCAGGCCCCCAATTCCTCATCTATTAAAAATGTCAGTGACATTTAAAAAAAAACTGCATAATCACTTAATTTAGGCTTACTATTTCTAAGCCAGTTAGGTGTGATAATATAAGGCTTATAATAAATAATTGTATAAATAATGATATGGGAAGAATCTTGAACATCTCATTTGTCCTGAGGAAAATGGGGAGTCGATTCTTCAAGCTAATCTGCCCCCCCCCCCCACCAAGTACCAGCTACTGGTTATGACACTGGCAAGATTGAAACTTTTAGTATTGATAAAAATAAACGACAGGTGTTAAGCCTTAAAGAAGAATTACTATTTCTTTTATGAATTTGCTAACTGCTATAATTTTTTATTGTTCGACTAAGCTTTTCGTCATTACTGACATCTTCAGGTCGAACGAATAATAAAATAATCTTCGGTAATGACGAAAAGCTTAGTCGAACAATAAAAAATTATAGCAGTTAGCAAATTCATAAAAGAAATAGTAAGGATGGCTGCTAATTTAAACAATACGAAGAATAAAGAAGAATTATTAAATTGTAAGACCAGGCAGTTAGGCCCGTGGTCGGTTGCTGACGTAGTGCGACATTAGTCGGCAGCAGCTGTGAAACAGATTCCCGGTGGTTGGCATCGAAACGTTAGCCGACTAATGTCACACCGACCAAGGCCTAACTGCCCGGTCTTACAACAATTAGTAATGTTGACACATGCCGTGCAAGTCTACGTTATAGAACTAAAACAGAGTTATTATTATAATAATACCTGAGCATACATAACGTTGTAAGAAATGAAGTCGCGATTCAAAAATAAATCGTACAATACTTCCATGTTCTAAGATTTATATTTAGAATTATTTATTTGAATTCAGTTCGATAATTTGTAAAAAAATATTCCACACCAAGCTATTTTCAATATTTTTATAGATATTACTTCCATGTTCCATAAGGAAATGGAAGTATGGTGATGGCGAAAAAAATCGTGTTCGAGATAAGGGCTGATTCTGGTGGTACTACCCTCAAAACATGAAGAAAAGTCATTTCCGAAAAGTGTATGTGTCAGTGTGTATAATTTTTTCTATGGCGAACGATAACTGCCGCAAATTCAAACAGAATCAAATAATTTTTTGCATATGTCCCTGAGTTGTAGAGGATTCAAGGCTTATTGATTTTGGTGAAGAACGGTTAAGGAAGAGGGGTAGTTTACCTGCAACGTTTTACGTTTTAACAAGAGTAAAGTACTTAGTTTTGATAAATAAAATAAGCTGAAAAGAAGGTCATTATAATCCACTGTAGAAAGGTAGATGAAATATCTATAAATTAAAAGGATAGTGGAAGGGGAGGGGATAATTTTTTATGTGTGTACTACGTTATCGGAAACAGAGAAGTAGTTTGTTGTTAAAATTCCTTCCCGAGCTGTTTGGCCGTGGTCCAACGTTGTCTGAAAAACCAAACGTTTCGGCAGTGCCATCGACTGCCATCATCAGTGAAAATCGAGTGCGCTAACGTGAGGTGGTATACGATAGTGACCACAGTACTGTAGTTACGACTGAAGAAAGAAGTAGTTTCTGTGGAAATATTTCATTTCGAACATGATTTTAAATATAAATCTTGCAACATGGAAGTCATGTATGGTTCTCCATACCGCTTTTTTTGGTTATTATGGGGTAGTCGTTAAATATAATGTTATTTTCGAGTCACTTTGTCTATAAAAATTAGGTACCTTATTCTTATAAAGAAACTGAACTACGCTGATGATCACCCATTAATTACATATTTATATAATTATGTGGCCTGCTGGGGCGTGGTTGCGGATCTTCACGCATAGACGATTTAAATTAAAATAAAAAAAATAATTTTATTGCCTGGCAACAACAAAATTATTTTATTTTTAAATATTACCATTGTTTGAAAAAGAATAAATGCATTTTTATTTAATTTCGTCAGACTCATTAAATCAATACCAAACGTGAAAAAAATTACCCCCTCCCATTTTAACTACCCTTTTCATTTATAGATATTTCATCTACCTTTCTACAGTGGATTATTATGACCTTGTTTTCAGGGTACTGTACTTTATTTATCAAAATTAAGTACCTACTTTACTCTTGTTAAAACGTAAAACGTTGCAGGTAAACTACCCCTCTTCCTTAACCGATCTTCACCAAAATCAATAGGCCTTGAGTCCTGTACAACTCAGACACACGTGCAAAAAATTATTTGATTCTCTTTTAATTTGCGGCAGTTATCGTTCCCCGTAGAAAAATTCTACACACAGACGCTTTACGGAAATCGACTTTTCTTCACGTTTTGAGGGTAGTACAATGAGAATCAGCCCTTATCTGGAACACGATTTTTTTCGCCATTACCATACTTCCATTTCCTTACGGAACATGGAAGTAAAAAACAGTCTCCCTTTTAAAATCTGTTGATCCAACATAACGGTGTCCGCGGTAACGTGACCGCTGTACAGTTTGAGTTTACAGCGACATAGAGTTAATAATTTATACCTCGATGTTGTCACGTGATATAACACTAACGGCTTTACACACGTTAACGTTACAAATGAGTTGTTACGGATATTAAAAAAAAAAAAAAAAAAACTCAAAGGTTTTATTTTTTGTTTGCAAACGAAGCGTAGTTAGTGCGGCAGTGCAGCAAAGGCCAGGGTGATGCATTGCAGCAGAGACGCGGATAAAGCGAACCGATCTATTTGTGGAAGTTGAAGTCATCGCCCCCTGAGACGCTGCCCTATACGGATCTGACCGTCACTCGTTACGGTAATCCTGTCACCACCACGCCTTCCTTCCCTTATCATCACTTACTGATTACACACACACGCGCGCGCGCGCGCTCACTTATATAATACTTAATTATTTTGTGTTGCACCTATTATCTGAATTTCGTGTAACAAAGTATTTCGTATTAAGTATCTGAATAGGCCTGCTTAGCTGGCAAGAGTTTATCGCGTCATGTAAATTTAACACGATTATTTATAGGCTTCAGGCTATCAGTAGTATACTTCAAATATACTAGTATATTATAGAACTCGCTCACTATTTTTGAAAGTTTTTTTTTTTGGATTGGCCATCTAAGGACCACATGCCAATTTCAATTCTTTATTCTTTATTATAAATAAATCACCTTGTATCCGTCGTGTGACTTCGTTACGTCGATTAAAATGACGCGTTTCGGAACATCTGTTCCATCATCAGATAAAATCGCGATTTTATCTGATGATGGAACAGATGTTCCGAAACGCGTCATTTTAATCGACGTAACGAAGTCACACGACGGATACAAGGTGATTTATTTATAATAATTTACTGTTCATACGTGACTTGGATACCAAGAACTAATATGCATTTTAATATGTCTTTATTCTTTGTTCTTTTCCTTTTTCTCCAATATTGTTTCATCTTTTAAATGTGTCTCTTCTTCCTGTCTTCAGTTCACTTTGAACCTCCTTTTGTCTCTCTCCTGTCCTGGACTCCTTCCATTTTTAACACTTTTGCCCTAAAAACTTCTCATCTGCGTGTATATTATTTTTTCTAAATTCTTTTGGACTTCTTTAATCCAACTCGATGTTGACTTCTTCCACCACGGATATTTGAAGATCTGCTTTGTTAACCTCTTGTCGTCCATTCTGTATAAATGTCCAAAAAATAATAGTCTTCTTTTTCTCGTTGTTTCTGTTATATTTTCTATACTTTGATATATTTCATCATTACTTCTTAATTTCCAACCTTCTGAAGTTTTTCGTGGGCCTAATATTTTCCTATTAATTCGTCTTTCCAATATTTCTTGTTTGTCTAAATTATAATTCAGTGCTAGACATTCACTTGAATATAGGCATTCTGGCTTCACTACTGTACTGTAATGCCTTATTTTCGCATTTTTAGATATGCACTTTTTATTGTAAATATCTTTAGTTATACCATCCATATGCCCTTTCCATCTTACGAACCCTTTCTTCTATAGCAGATTTTTCTAACCAATTCTCTTGAATTATTTCCCCTAGATACTTAAATTTTCGAACCCTCTCTATTCAACCAATATCTGTTAACAGGAATTTTACCGCATTTTTAATGTTCGTGAAAAATTTGTTTTTTACTGCAGAAATTCTTAAGCCTGTTCTACTGGCTGTGCCCTCTAAAAAATTAACTTGTCTTACTGCAGGTGTAAGATGTTCAGAAAGTATAGCAAAGTCATCTGCGAATGCCAAACAGTTTATTTAAATACGTTTGTTCCTTCTTCCCAACATAATTGGTGATATTTTGGATTCCTTCAATTTTTCATTCCAAATTCTCACTACTTTCTCCAGGACACAGTTCAAAAGAATTGGGGATAAACCATCACCCTGTCTTACACCTGTATTTATTTTGAACGGTAATAGTATATTTTTATTATTGAATAAATTTCGATATTACATAATTTTTCAGTTGTGAGGAAAATTACAAAAATTCCGATTATTATTTCTTTAGGAACATAATAATTGTAGATTCTTCTTCCGGGGCTCTGCAGGCCTCTGAAGACCCTTGGCTTCCGCCACCACTCGCCTTCATTTCTCTCTCTCTCTCTCTCTCTCTCTCTCTGTTGGAAAATTCCTCCTGTTTTGTACGCCCATTCTTCTTAAGCCTTCCTCCCACCTCATGTATCGATCGCCTTCTGGGTGTGCCCCTTACGTGTTTCCATTTAGCACTTGCTTGGGAAAAATGCTTGAGTCTCTCCACACGTCCCAGCCAGCGTATCCGCCTTGCCTTTATGAAGCACACAATATATTTCCCGCTGCAATATTTCAGCAGTTCAAATGCATCTCTACTCTCCTGCTTCCTTCGTTGGGCCGTATATCTTTCTCACTATTTTCCTGTCAAATAGCCTCAATGAATTTATTGATACAGTCATGAGTGGCCATGCTTCAGCTCCGTAAGTCACGACCGGTCTGATTAAGCTTTTGTACATTTCCATTTGGTTTTGCGAGACACAACCTTGGACTTGAGAAGATTAAGATTAAGGTTTGCATAATATGCTCTATTGCCAACCATGATTCTTCTATGTATTTCTTGTGAGATTTTGTTCTCCTCATTGAGTTCTGTTGCAAGATATACAGTAATAATTGTAGATTACAATACACTTAATTTACCATAGGGTATAATCATACAATAAAGACTAAAGTTTTAAACATCAGGATTTGAATTACACTTCCTTTTAGTCTTGACACCCTGCTGGATTTTCACGATTAAAAAAATTGATCTCTGTATTGGGCGCTAGTTCTCCCTCCCCCCCAAAATTTGAAATTTTCAAAACTTTAGTTAAAGTTCTCGTTAATTTGATATCCCTCATGAATTTTTCTGATTTTATCGACATTTTTACCCACTCTTTTGTCTCTGCCGCCCAAAAATTTTGAAATTTTGTAAAATGAACACTATATTGAGACTGTGGTTAAAATTACCTTTAATTTGATACCCCACATGGGCTTTTGCGATTTCTGTCACAATTTTGACCCCTTCACATTTTTGCCTCCCACACTCCTATTTTTTGGGAGGATTAATCTGAAAACAATAGGATTCTGTGGATAAAAGTATGGACACGCGTGCCAAGTTTTACAAGAAGTCGGTTGATGCCTTCAAAACGTATCGTGAGACATACCCCAGACAGATAGACAGACTGACGCCAAACGGTCGAGTTAAAACTGAGAACTCGCTCAGATCATTCAACAGTTGTTCGAGCTTTTTCCTCATAATTTCTGCCACCGTCGATTTTCCTCGTTTTTATTGTATTTTTTGCCACAAATATTTTTGTTTTATCTTTAGTTTCTTTTTATTTCCACTATTAATTATATAATTGTGTTGACAAAATTGTTTTGCCTGACACATTGTTTCACGGAATTGAATCCGCGAAATCGAAGCCACATCGTCATCATTAGGCATCCTTGAATAATAGCTGTGTACTACAGTTTAAATTATGCCGATTATCGCAGATTACTGTCAAAGCAGTATTTTGTAAAAATGAATCTGAAGTGGACTGAAACGAGAAACGAAGTTGTTGTTCTGCTCAGCATATGGAAGCGGAGTTGCTCGTTCAATTCAATTTTGAATTATCCTGTATCGATCTTCACCAACACGTTAAAGAATATAAAGATACTTTGGGTTGTACATTATATTACCCCCACTTTCAAGTATAGCTAAGTTACCTAGAGATAAGAGAGGGGAACGACGCTATAACGTTCACTGTCTCACTCCGTTGTTCTCGCCAGTCTTGTTACAGCCGATGATCACGCTCTGAAACAGTGGACAAAACTGTTCTGCGCATGTGCGAAGTGAATGATAATTTTGTTAGCCTCGCAACGGGGTGTTTGTCTACTGCGCATCGAGACCTGAGTGTCCAATTTACATCGTCCTGCCTCTACCACCCTACGTGTTAGTACAGCTCGAATTTTTACACTGATGATGGCAGTCGATGGTACTGTCGAAACGTCTGTTTTAGTAAGAAAGAATGGACCAGGGCAAAACAGCTCGAGAATGAATTTAATAACATGCAGTTTAGTCAGTTTGGGAGCACACAGCATTTGTGAGCCATCAGCCACCACTGTTTCTAGACAAATTGGCAGTTTGTGTAATACTAAACGAGGGCAGTTGCAATGAGAAACAGGTAGGTGCAGTGATAAACGAAAACTGTCAGCTGAGCGCTCTGTTAGCTGTTGCTGCAGGACGCTGAACTGGCTTAACTATGCCCAGCTCCTACTGCGTCGGCAACAAAGTTCCCATTGCCGTGTGTAATTATGCAAATTCACTACCGCATTCAAAGAATTCATCAAACGACCATTCTAAATTTTCAAGGTCGGACGACGAACTCTGCCAACGCATGACAGCTGCCAATACGTGCGCATTCCTTAGTATCGTTTGTTTACACGATTTGAATGATGATAGTTTGAAGATTAAAATACCGTATGCAGTTCACTGTAAACAAAAACTAATTTGATCGGTCTTCTAATTCGGTCGTCAGCTGGTGCGTTTTCAATGTCTCCCGCATCGAAACTCAACCTGGTGCGTTTTAGTTATGTTTTTAACATGCACAAGAGTAGTCGCACGGACTGATAAAAAATGCCGCTAAATAGCGTTTGTTTATTTACTTGTTACTATCTAATTAATTCTGGTCTCCATGGCGTTGTTTACATCTTTGTACGCGTCACACGTCGACTGTGAATAAACCGCATAATTCAAAGACCTAAGTCGTACGAATGGGACGGAATATCAAATTCCAAGCTAGATAGTGTTTTTCGGCTTGTGTCAAAGGTTACCTGTGCAAAATTTGGTCGGAATCGGTGTAACGGTGTGGATTTGTATTCTATACAAAGTAATTTGAGTTTTGTATATATAGATAAATTAGTAGTAGTATTTAATGTATTTCATTACTTATTTATTGCATCATCAGAAATACGTATAAACATAAATTTTATAATCGTTCGTTTAAGACAATTACAAAATATATAGACGTATCTGCATTTTCAAATTATGTCAACACAAGTACCCGTTAACTCAAAAACATTAGGTTATTTTTAGTGTTACTGTGTTATAAGCATTGTATATATACATACAATTTCTTTTACGTTATGTTTTTCTCAACCATGGCTTTTATTTATTTCAACAGCAAACTAAAAACCAAAAACCGTTGTCACCTAACCTCACAAATGAAAACAACATGTATTTTCGATTTGCATATTATAAACATCGAAAATGTACTGCAGGAACGGATAAAGGTACAGTTCCGATGCCGATAAGTAGCATTTGTTTATTTACTTGTTACTATGATAATTAATTCTGTCTCCATGGTGTTGTTGACGTCTTTGTACGCGTCACCAAAAGGGCATAATTAAAAGGGCCTAAATCGTACGAACGGGGCAGAATATGAAATTCCAAATTAGACAGTGTTTTCCGCTTTGTGTCAAACGTTACCTGTGCAAAATTTGGTGGCAATCGGTGTAACGGTGTGGATTTGTATTCAGTACCCATAAATCGTCAGACTTTGAGTTATATATATATATATAATATGTGATGTTATTCAATTTGTTTTTGTCTGTAAGTAGTATAATTTTGTATATTCTTTTTAACACCTGACGCACGTTTCACTGAAAAATATCAGTATCATCAGAGGTTTGTAAGTAAATTAATAACAATTGAAATAATTCTATTAATATAAAATTAACGAATAATCGAATTTGTATCAATTTTAATGTAAATAACTGATAATCGATTTATGTCGATTAGTTAACGATTGTTTTAATGTTTATTTTCTTCAGCAGCAGTTTTCTCGGTTATATTTGAAAATTTGTTTATATTTTATTCATTCGTATTTATTAGTCAATTTATAATTTTAAATAGATCGTCTTGTTTTGTTTTTATTTAGGTTTGTGTTTAATTAATAAATTATTGTTATTATGTTTGTAAATGTTAAGATTTTCCCAAATATTCATTTTTTGACCTTTTTGTATGTGTTTAATTAAGTTTATATTTTCAGTGTTTGGAAATTTGTGGTTATTATTTAGACAATGTGTGGCTAAATTAGATTTATAAATATTTGGTTTTAAATATGCATTGCGGTGTTGAAGGAATCTATCTAGTAGTTTTTTCTTTGTCTGGCCCACGTAACATTTATTGCAATCTGGACATCATATTTTATATATTCCATTTTTATTGTGAGTATTGGATTTAGTTTTAGGTTTTATTTTATTAAAAATTATATTATCTGTATTATAAGATATTTTTAAATTAGTATCTTTAAATATTTTATTTAGTTTTTGAGTTATATTTCCGTAGTAAGTGAAGGTTGTATATTTTATATTATTATTAATAGGTTAATTTGTAAATGTAGTGTTCTTGGGAATTTTGTTAGTGATTTTATGTTTAATTTTATTTTCCAATTTATTAATAGTTTTTATTTTGTATCCATTTTTAACTGCTATTTGTTGGATACAGGGGCGGATTACCAATTGGGCCCGACGGGCCCGGGCCCGGGCCCAGGGGCCGCAGGGCCAATTTTTGTTTCTAATGAGAAAAACTGTAAGTCAAACACGCAGTTTACTACCACCAATAATTAGGCCTAATTAACAGTGAAAGGCAGTGACTTCGAACACGTTTCTTGAAAAATAACATTTTTTACACTTACGAACGTGTATCTCAGAAACTATGGTATACGTAGGATATTGAAATTTTCAGTATTGATGTAAGCTACTTGTCTCTGCCTACCGAAGCAAAATTGTATTTTTTAATTTTCCTAAAAAATAAGGTATCATTAAAATAGACATAAATCTTCTTTTAAACATGAAAATTGAATAATTCTGCTTCAGTTATATAAAACATTAATTATGTAGCCCAAAAGTTAGCAATATATTTAAAATATCCAAGTGGTTTTGCGATAAAATGTAAAGATTTGAAAAGAAAAAGAAAATTTGTAAGTGAAAGCTGAAAACGTGTCAAGGCGTGAAAAATTCTTATTTTCAAATTTAATTGAATTTTTTCATACAGGTCTCGCTGAATTCTCTTTCAGTGTTAATATTAATTTACAGATTTTGATGAAAAATATAACGTAGTTTTCAGTGGTTAAAAATAAATGTTGTAAGTCTTTTTGTGATTTACAACAGTTATAATGACATATTCGAGGTATAAGCTGAAGTTTAGCCTAAACTGGGGGGTGGGGGGGCTGCGTCATTGGGTTTGTTGAGGGGTTGGCACTACTGAAGTAGGAAGCACAAATACCCATCTACGCAGTGTATTTTCTCTGTATCACCCAGTCCTCATCCGAGTCGTCGAACAGCGGCGCAAATGAGAGAGCAATGAAGGATGAAGGACGAAAGACCATGCTAAACGTAGTTTCAGTGAAACGAAGGAAGTATTGATAACAATTACCGATACGAATAGACAACTACAGCCGCAGTTTTTGATAACGCAGGCGTCAGAAAAGGGAAGTGGAAATTTCGTTGGAATCTCTCTCTCTCTCTCTCTCTCTCTCTCTCTCTCTCTCTCTCTCTCTCTCTCTCTCTCTCTCTCTCTCTCTCTCTCTCTCTCTGTGCGCGCGCGCGCGCGTGTGATCAGAATACGTGAACACGTGAATGGTTTTTTTACAATCGGTACCGATTCACAAGGGATGTAGTCCAACTGATAAGACGGCGTGACCCGCCGCGACCTTTCGCCGTTATCTAGGAACAAAACCTAAGTCAAGATTATTTTAAGAGACCGCAGCACAGCATGTGGGTCACCGAGCAAAGGAAGTGATCCATTATATATAGCCGACGCCAAGAATTACCATGTCAATCATTTCGTGAATGGTGTGGTTTTCCAGTGAAATCATGCAACACTTCCGGATAGACGTACAACTAACTATTCATGTTGCAGGAAGTGACTAACTTGACCTTACATACCGAAAACGATATAAAAGAAACGCGCGCGGTTAAAAAAACAGCCTTTCCAATTTTAAAACAGATTAATGTCTTTTTTTCTTTTAACCAAAACGTCAAATAACTTGAAGTCATCAGATAAACAAATACCAATGAAGTATTTACATACCAAACCCGGTAACCCGATGCCCACAACAACACAGGTAACAGTTAGAAAACAGAATTTCCAGTTTTAAAACAGAATATCTTCAAATACAGTGTTAGCTGTATTGTAAGCGAAACGTTCAATTACAATCTTAAACAAATCTCTGAAGATACATAATAATTTCTGTGAAAATACGAGGGCGGTCTGAAAAGTTGTCGGCCTAACAATGAAAAAACGAATTTTTAATTTCAAAAATATTTTTATTTTTCAACATGATCTTTTAGCATAACACATTTATTCCAGCGATGTTCCAATGCCACTATCCCGTCTCTGAGAGGTTTTCCGTAAGGTCTGCAAAATATCCTTCCACAACTAAAATCACCTCCTGATCCGATAAAAAACGCTGACCAGCAAGAAAGATTTTAAGTTTTGGGAAAAGATGAAAGTCTAAAGGGGCCAAATCTGGTGTACAGGGAGGATGTTCCAATAATTCATAGGCGAGATCTCTTAATTTTCCCATTGCCAAAACACTTGTGTAGGCAGGTGCATTGTCTTGGTGAAAAACGATTTTTTTCTTCTACAAGTCGGGTCTTTTTTCACGAATTTTTTTGTCTAGTTTCGATAAAAGGTTGGAATAATATTCCGTGGTTATTTCTGCACCCTTTTCAAAGTAATCGATGTACAAAACATCTTTAGCATCTCAGAACACTGACGCCATGGCTTTTCCTGCTGATGGAATTGACTTTGCCTTCTTTGACGCCGAACAACCAGCTTCTGTCCACTGCTTTGACTGTTGTTTAGACTCTGGTGTGTAGTGGTGGAGCCAAGTTTTATCCGTCGTAATAAACCAACGCACAAAATCTGCGTTGTTCTTATTTAAACATTGCAAACATTGTTCAGATATTTTCATGCGCATGGGTTTATGATCTGCTGTGTGAGCAAAGAGGGCACCCACCTAGCACAAAGCATTTTGATTTGCAATTTCTCATGTAAAATATGTCTGATGCGTTCTTTCAAAATGCCTACAGTCTCAGCAATTCCGTGTACTTTAATTCGGCGATCGTCCAAAGCCATATCATGCACTATTTCGACAGCTTTCGGAGTTGTTGCCGTTTTTGGACGTCCTTCACGTGGATCGTATTCCAGACCAGTGTACGTTCATGTTTAAACTCGGCAGCCCATTTTGAACTAGAGTCTCCATACACCTCGAATAACCTCATAACCTCGAATAAATTTCGCTTGGTGTTAAACCTTCTTTCACGAAGAACTTTATGATCGCACGATACTCAGTTTTTTCCATTTTAAGGAATACGGATAACATTTCTGTTTCAAACGGCTGTACGATACACATTATTTGGTAGAACGACCAGAAGTTGCACAAGCATGCTAACAATAGATGTGGTACCAACATAGGAAAAAAAATTCGCGATAGTGCTGCCGGCTATGGTCGAGGCCGAGAACTTTTCAGACTGCCCTCGTAAACCTACTTGCAGTGTATTTGTTTGAAGATATTACATAGTAGACCCAGGAACGTATCTAAGGGTTTGGCGAAAGAGGCCCCCGCCAAGGGCGCAGGTGTCCGAAGGGCGCAAAATGGGCTTGAGGAAAAAAATTGAGATTTTTCAGGCGTGAATGTTTTTAGTACATCAATGCAGTTTGTCAATCAAAGAACAACTTAGATGACGTAAAATATATATTTAGAGCTTTAATACCCTTTCGCCACCATCATAGAATAGAAAGCCATTTTACATACAATCGTAAAGTAAAATAATTCAGAAAACAGCTTCTAAATCTGTAAAAGTTACAAGCGTGTGAGTGATTGAATGCGTAATGATGCGTAAGCGGGAAATTATCTTTGTCTCAGTGGGGAGTTTAAAGTGTTGTTATCTTGGCAACGCTGAGTTGAGTGAATATCTGTCTGGATGTGATGAGATCGCGAGGGCGCAAATTTAGTTTGTTGTTATAAGTCAGTTGCTATTTCCGTTCGTTATTAGTTTGGATTTCGATTTGTCACACCTATTACTGTGCTATAGTTTGAAGGTAAGTCTAAAATATACTACATATAGTTTGATTTTTAGTATTGGCCTATTAACACGTAATATGAAAAATTAAAAACAAACGCAATATAGCAAAGACTAGGAAATAACTTAGTAAACTTAAGTGGCGTCGCACCGTTTTTTCAAGAAAGAAAGTGTTTTAAACATTTTTGTTTGTTAACGGTCCAAGTCACGTGTTTTAATTTCTTATTTTCTTACCTTTGTTAGGTCCGTCTTGTGACTTTTATCTTTAGAATAAAATTAGTGTGACGCGTTTCAGGTCATCTGACCCATCTTCAGACACTTGCTCGAAAAGAGGTCGTCATATATTGAATTCGATTAAAATAAAAACACACATATGTAAAATCATTGTCAATAATTAAATGTTCAAAAACATGAATAACACTGTTGTCGTGGTGCACCACGCGATTACCGATCGATACTGCTAAAAAAAAGTGTCTTTTAACATTGCTTTAGCTTTTAGGGCTAAGCTAAGGGCTAGTAATTGCTTTTGATACCAGATTTGTTTGTTGCAGAGTATAGTTAGTCATTACCGACACAAGGCCTGTATTGCTAGGTTACGTGGACGGAGGCTATCGCGTGCTTTGTTGTGTTTACGTCTCGCTCTCGCCTCTACGCCTGATCGTAGGAAGTAAAATGTTGTTTCCGTCTCGACATTCCGGCCACTTGGCGCGCTCGTAATCATGGCGTAGGCCTACTAGAGTACGTGGCATAGAAAATGCATTACAAGTAACCTGTCTACGGGGCGGGTGGCTAAATGGCTGCATGAAAATTGACAATATAAGTTATTTAAAAAGGATCATTCATTTCGGTGTTTACGTTAATAAGAAGATAAAAACCAAAATTGATTTTTGTCATGTGGAATGTATTTTTTATTATTATTAGCTCACTGCAGTAGGCCTATGTTGTGGTGTCGCGCTCGCTTATTTAGGCATGCCACACACAAAATAAAACGCGTTGCGCGTAACTTAGGCTGAAACGCTTTTAGGCAAAACGTTTTGCCTTGACGGATCTGGAAGCGTGCGCTGTTTTTATTTTCTAGCAAATTTACCTTAAGAAAATAAGCTCGTATTACAATTACAGTAGGTCTCATACCTAAAGTTAAGCTCGGAACCTTCATAAAACAATTTGTTTTATCGTTTAATGGTGAATTAATTTGTTGTATTGTGGTCTCTAGAGTACAAAGGAAACGTTTGTTCGTTTTTTTTATTATTATTATTTTTTTCCAGTTTGTTAGGTGCGTACGGAAATTAATAATGAAGTTTTGGAATAGCATAGCCTACTTGTATATTGTTTCAGGATGGGACCAAAAAAGCTGTCTGGCAGTGCTTTCAAAAAAGCCCGGATAGCTAGAGATGAAAGTGCAAAGAAAGTGGCGCTCAATATGAGAAAATGGTTAAAACAACAAGTCAGATCTGCATCATCTACGCCACCTGAGCACAATGAGCAGAGTAATGAAGAAGAAAGTTTAGATCAAGAGGATAAAGTTATTGACGAAAGTAGTGATCTTGAAGATGAAAATGCAGGAGTTACCAGAAAAGTTGAACTAACAGATGCGGTGGAAAAAGAAGAAGACAACGATCTTGCAGAAGAAAGTACTTCTAATGATGAAGAAGATCCCCAAGAACAAGTTATTGATCCCGATGATAATAGGGGAAAAGTACAAGAAATAATCTACGATGATCCTTGCAAGTGGCCAAATGTTACAGATTCAGTTCGAGTGAAACTCGTAGAACAAGGCCCACAAACGGTAGACCTGGAAAAATTTTATTTCCCGATCTCAGATGATGCCAGACACTTAAGTAAAAAGTGGGTTTTCAAAGATCTTCCAAACGGCGAGAGTGTGAAAAAACGGTGGATGTTATACAGCAAATCTCAAAATGCAGTTTTTTTGTTTTCCATGCATTCTCTTTAGCAAAGAGTCAAACACTGGATCCTTTTCAGACATAAAACAAGGGTTCAGTGATTGGAAACACCTCAATCCACACATCAAACTACATGAAAATTCTGAAATGCACAGAAACTGCTATGTTGAATGGAAAGAGCTTGAAGTGAGGCTCAGGCAAAATTCTTCTTTGGACGCGGATTTTCAAAGATCTATTAATGCAGTGACAGAAAACTGGCGCAATTTATTGAAAGTTGTAGTTGATGTAGTTTTGTACTGCGCTAAAAACAACCTACCACTAAGAAGATCGTCAGATTCTGTAGCTGATCATAACTGTGGGGTGTTTTTGAGCACGTTAGAACTTATAAGCCACAATCATCCTCAACTTAAAACCCACATTGAATACGTTAATTCCAGGAAGAATGCCACAAGCTATTTTTCACCATTGATTCAAAATGAAGTGATTGAGCTCCTTGGGAATAGAGTGCGCTCACACATTTTAAAGAAATTGAAATCCGCAAAGTACTATTCACTTCTTTTTGACTGTACTCCTGACGTTTCTCATTCCGAACAAATGAGTGAAGTCTTAAGGTACGTTGATTTTTCTAGTGGAGAGTGCCAAATTGTTGAAAGTTTTGTAGATTTCGTTGTGAGCCATAAAAAAACAGGTGAGGGAATTTCAGAAGAAATTTTTGCAAAGATGAAAGAAGATGGATTGGATATAAATGATTGTCGCGGCCAAGGTTTTGATAATGTGTCGAAGATGGCAGGCATTTACAACGGCGTGCAGGCCCACATTGGTCGTATGTATGATCCAGCTAGGTTTGTACCATGTGCCGCGCATAACTTGAATTTGGTAGGTGTCCATGCAGCACAGGTATCTCCAATGATGATTACCTTTTTTGGAGTGGTACAAAATATATTCTGTTTTGCTAGTGGTTCTAGCATTAGGTGGGAGTTCGTAAACAAATATTTGGATACCACTCTAAAGGGACACACTGACACACGATGGTCATCAAAGAGGCGGGCCATCACTTCTGTTGAAAAAAACATGAAAGGTTTATACACTGCTCTTCAGAAAATGACCAACAATCAAGAATGGAACAATGACACTGTCTATGGGGCTTCTAGCACAATAAAAAATATTGATTTCAAATTTATTTGCCTACTTCATATGTTGTCAGAGATATTGATATCAGTTGATTATACGAACAAGTTGTTGCAACACAAAGACACATACCTCGACATTGCATCAAAGCTGTTGGATGGATTGTCAAAGAAAATCCTGAAAAGGCGTGATGATGGTGTAGATGCTATCATAGAAAAAGCTGTGGCAACATGCGATGAAATTGGCGTTGAAAGTAACTTTCCCACTCCCACTGATAAACGCATCAAAAGAGTGAAGACCTTGGCATCAGAAATGGCAAAAGATGGAAGCTGCCTCGGCCTCATATCAGCAAAACAAGCATTCCAACGAGAATGTTTTTGTGCTTATGACGACTTCATCATCGAAATGAAAACCAGATCAAAGGCATACGAATCAGTAATTGGAGACTTTGAATTTTTATCAGGGTCATCATTGAAGAAATGTACCGTTTCTGAATTGGAAAACTGTGCCAAGGACTTTGGCCTGAAGTAGGCCTACAACCGAGATGTTGACGCTGTGGAAGTGGTAATAGGGAGCTACAAATTTCATATGACGGAGCTGCTTAAAGACGTAGCCTCAGCTTCCTACTTAGATCTATTACAGTCCATAAATACCTACCAACTAAGAGATGCCTATCCTAATATTGAGATTGCCTTGAGAATTTATTTAACAATGCCCGTGAGCGTGGCATCTTGTGAAAGAAGCTTTACCAAACTGAAACTAATCAAGAACTACTTGCGTTCAAGAACCGGCCAGGGACGCTTGACCAGTTTGGCAATTCTGTCAGTTGAGCACAAAACAGCAGCAAACCTGAACTTTGATGACATCATTGACGAATTTGCATCCATGAAAGCCAGGAAAGTGAAATTTTGAGCATATGTAGATTGTGGAAGTGGAACCTCCAATGAGTACACAATTTTCGGACTGTAAATATTTTTTGGGAGAATGTTCTTGAGATTTTATTGTTATTGTGTTTAATTCTTGTGTGTTATTAAATTACATTTGTCGAAGTTCCAAAGTTACCTTCACACACACTATTATTATCCTTCCAAAACCATAACTCGATTCAGATAATTTGAAACAATACTACTGATTACAGATTTTAAATGTTCTATATTTTTAATTTAAGAAATATTATCATTACTTTGTCTCTCATAAAGTCTGCCCTTAGTTCTACTCTTACCTCGATTAAGAATAAGTTTTGTTAGCAATATAAGGCCTATATTATAAAATAAAAGACATTCATATTCAATTGAATATTCATTAATGTTTTAGAAAAACACTTTAGCTTTTTTATTTGTTTTTTCGCTAATATAAAGCTATATAAGAGTGTCATTGAACAACATAAGTAATTTATTGTCATTTTCTCCCGGTGGGGTGGGGGGTGGGGCGGAAACAGGTCATTTCGCCAAGGGCGCAGTATGGGCTAGATACGTCCCTGAGTAGACCTGCAGGAAACTCAACGAGTTACTTACAAAGGAATAAAACAGAATAGTACGTTAAATGTGTAAAACAACCAAACGCAAGTTAAGCTCCTTTCGTTGGTCCACCAAGATCAGGTTGAAAACAAAGATCAGTTCTACAAGGCTATCATGGACACGATTACTATTTACAGATTGGAGTGCTCGACGATCCCCGTCGAGAACCGGAAAATGTGTGAAGAGGTGGAAATGGATATATTTCAGGTGACACCCATTGTTTCACACTTAAAAACATAATAAGTAAGGAGATACAAGAACGAACGAACGAGAAAGCGATTCACGACATAGAAGGGAAACAATTTTTGTGATACGGGCATGTGACCTGAATGGGAGGTAGTGGCGTAACGGGGAGGGGAGATCAGCCCCTCCCCACAAATTCCATAATCACTGAACATAGGCATATTTCTAAACCAGTTGTGTGGGGTACACTAAGGCGTATAAATAATTGTACAATTAATTATACGAAAAGAATCTTGAATACCGACGGTATCTCATTTCGCCTGAGGAGAATAGGCAATGCAAAAGTATTATATTTTTTAAATTAATAAAATAAAGGGGATTTAAGTATCTAGGTGAAATAATTCAAGAGAATGGTTTAGAAAAATCCGCTACAGAAGAAAGGATTCATAAGATGGAAAGGGGATATGGTATAACTAAAGATATTTACAATAAAAAGTGCATATCTAAAAATGCGAAAACAAGGCATTACAGTACAGTAGTGAACCCAGAATGCCTATATGCAACTGAATGTCTAGCATTGAATTGTAATTTAGACAAACAAGAAATATTGGAAAGACGAATTATTAGGAAAATAATAGACCCACGAAAAACTTCAAAAGGTTGGAAATTAAGAAGTAATGGTGAAATATATCAAAGTATAGAAAATATAACAGAAACAATGAGAAAAATAAGACTATTACTTTTTGGACATTTATATAGAATGGACGACAATAGGTTAACAAAGCAGATCTTCAAATAGCTGTGGAGGAAGAAGTCGACATCAAGTTGGATTAAAGAAGTCAAAAAGGATTTAGGAAAAAATAATATACACGCAAAAGAAGCAATTGAAAGAGAAGTTTTCCGGGCAAAAGTGTTACAAATGGAAGGAGGCCTGGGTAGGAGAGAGAAAAACGCAGAGTCAAAGTGGACCGAAGACAGGAAGAGACACAGTGAAAAGATTAAAGAATATTGGAGAAAAAGAGAAGAATAAAGAATTTAAATTGGCATGTGGTCCTTAGATGGCCGATAAAAAAAAGAGTTTAATCTTTTAGCTAGAGTCACCCTCCACAGACTCTAGTTACCCTCGCCCCAAGACAAGCACATGTAGTTACGGCGTTGATGGTGATGAGAAGAATACATAAAAGCATGCTTAGCTATAAACCAAGCGACGAAGACGACAAGATAGATCGCGATTGAAGAGGTAGACCAAGCAGTGGAAGGATGTATGGCAGTAGGAGCTTAGAAGAGGAATATACCCAGAACAGGCTACTGTGGAAGCCATGATGAGGGGTGGAGGAGGAACCGTAGCTCCTTGCGAAATGATGAATAAGTTATATGAAAAAATAATCAGATTATCAAATAGGGTGGCAAATTATTATTATGCTGTGCATTCTTCTTTGGTGTGGCTGCTCTGGCTGACCGGTCGACTCTGAAAGCAGAGCCACTGAAGCAGTGGCGTAACTAAGTCCTGTCCTGGCCGGGATGAGACTGGTTTGTAGGGGGGGGGGATGAGAGTAGTTTATGCTAGTTGGACTCCCCATTTTCCTCAGGACAAATGAGATACTCCAGATTCTTCCCACAGGCCTATAATTATTTATAGTCGTGTTTATAAGCCTTATTTTAACACATGTAAGTAACGTTGCTTAGAAATGCCCGTACGTTTAAGTGTTTGTGAAATTTTACTAATAGATCGGGAGGCGATTGACCCCCCCCCCCATTCTCCCTGTAGGTACGCCACTTCACTGACGAGTCTCTTCATTGTCACGCAATTTTTTTTTGTTCACAATTTTTTTACGCTTCCTCAACCACATCTTTTCTCTTCTTCCTGGCCTTTATTTCCCACTCCACCCTGCCACTCAGTATGTATTTGAAGTCCTTGTCAGCTGTTCTTTCCATTTCCCCTTCAGTGTTCCCCATCTTGCGACTTCCATGTCGTAATCTCTTTTACAGTAAACAGTGAAAATTCCAAACAGTAGGATTAGTATTAAAATTCCGTTTAGTCTGACACACTGTTAGATTTTTACAATTTTTTTCAAATTTTTGATCCCATTGTGGATCGTGGCGCCAGAAAATTTTAAATTTCCAAAACTGTCCACTATATTCAGATTTTGGTTAAAATTATCTTTCATTTGATGTCCCATAGGCTATCCTTTGCAATTTTTGCTCCACTCTTTGGGCAAAATGTTCACCCAGTCTTTTTAACCCTCGGCGTCAGGGTTAAAACCCTCCGAAATTTTTCAGAAATGAATACTAGATTCCAAACGGGTATGACAGATCCTTTTAATGTCATGAGAGGGCGATGGGCTGGCACCAACACTGTTCAACTTAGCACTTGAATATGTGATCAGGAAATTGTCAATTGATAGGAATTCAACATTAAAACATAAAATGGTCCAGATTGTAGGGTATGCAGATGATATCAATATTATGGCAAGATCCCAAGGAAGAGCAAAAGAGACATTCCAGGAACTCAAAGGTGAAGCAGAAGAGATAGGATTGGAGGTTAATACAGATAAAACAAAGGTTATGATCACCACACGGAAGAAAACCAGGAAACCTGAACAGTTTGAAATTGAACCAATAAACCTGGAAATAGTGAATCAGTTTAAATATCTGAGATGTTGGATGGCAGAAAACAATGAAGAAATAAATGAAATAAGGAAAAGGATACAGGCCGCAAATAGAACATATGCATCATTGACATCTATATTTAAGACAAGGAATATCCACCATCAGTCCAAGGTCACATTATATAAAGTTATGATTAGACCGGTGATAACATATGGCAGCGAGACGTGGACTGTGAGCAAACAAGCCGCTAACATAGTCAATACTTTTGAAAGGAGAATTTTGAGGAGAATATATGGACCAATCCAAGTAAATGGGATATGGAGAATGCGTCACAATGATGAGCTATACAAGCTGTACAAAGACAGTGATCTGGCCACCACCATCCGACTGCATAGATTGCAGTGGGCAGGACACATTAGGATGGAAGACAACCGAATACTTAGGAAGGTACAGTTTAGTCAGATCGAGGGTAGAAGGCCTGTCGGAAGACCCAAGCCACGCTGGACTGACGCAGTGGCGAGTGATGTTGATAATTTACTTAAAATAAAACGATGGACATCGATCGCCAAGGACAGGGAAAAATGGAGGCGGATGATTATGGAGGCTAAGGTTTTACTTCGAACTGTGATGCCATAGAAGAAGAAGAACACTAGATTCATATTTTGGTTAGGCTATCCTTTAATTTGAAACCCCACATGGACTTTTGCGATTTTTTCAAAAGTTGGACGCCCTCACACATTTGTCTTCCGCTCCCATATTTTCTTGGGGGACCAGTGTCAATAACGATAAGGTTTTGTAGGTAAAAAGTGTGGATATGCATCCTACGTTTTACGAGAATCGATTGATGGACTCAAAAGTTGTGAGACAAACCCGAACAGATACACAGACAAATGCCAAACGGTCATGTTAAAACTTAAACTCGCTTCGCTCGTTAAAGTGATTTTTTATAAATGTTTTCTTAATTAAAATGCTACGGAATTGGATAGGTTTCCCCAGATTTAACTAGAATATGCTGTGTGTAATTTGGTGACCTTGTTGACACTCTCAGATTCAAGACGGCATTTGTCAAAATTAGTCCGCCAACTTTTTTGTCGTTTTTCGAGTTATTAGGTACAAACAGGAAGGTATTTTTAGAGAAGCTTTAGATGAATGTGATGTGGGAATCTCTCTGATCGGTGAAAGAATAAATAACATACGTTATGCGGATGATACCGTCATATTCGCAGATAGCTTAGAGGGGCTGCAACAATTAATGAATAAAGTGACGGAAAGCAGCCGTAGATATGGTCTAGACATCAATGATAATAAAACGAAGCGAATGACTGTATCTAAGAACAAGTTCACAAACTGCACCCTTAATATAAACCAAAGGCCAGTTGAACGTGTAAGCGAATTTACATATCTTGGTACTATAGTCAATGAACAATAGGACCGTTCTCAAGAAATAAAGAGCAGAATTTAAAAAGCAAGAGCAGTGTACACTAGAATGAGCAGTTTATTCAAAAGTCACGATTTAACAATAAATACAAAGATGAGACTTTTACGCTGCTACGTATTCTCGGTCCTCTTCTACGGTGTAGAATCTTGGACTTTGACTGCAGCCACAACTAAAACATTGGAATCTTTCGAAATGTGGCTTTACCGTAGAACATTGAGCATTTCATGGACAGCACGTATAACTGATGTTGAAGTTCTTAGAAAGATGAAGAAAGAAAGGGAAGGTATTAACACAGTGAAGATAAGAAAGCTTCAGTATTTGGGACATCTCATGAGAAATGAACAGAGATTTTTACTTATTGCAGTCCATACTACAGGGAAAAGTAAGCACTTGGGCAGAGAGGAGTTGGGCGACGGAAAATATCATGGCTGAGAAATTTGAGAACCTGGTTTGGCATGAATACACTGACTTATTCCGTGCAGCAGTGCAGAAAGTTAAAATAGTCTGTATGATAATGCAACTTCCGAAACGGATAGGAACTATCAGAAGAAGAGGTACAAACAAACGAACGAACGAGTGTAACACATACGTGTCTCTACCTCTGTAATCGAGTAGTAAAAAATTGATAATTTGGTCAAAAGCACAGTAGTAAGTGTAGAAACCGTATTTCGACAATACAAACTGTCTGAAAAACGTATGGGGGGAAGTCAAAGCCGCGGTGCAGTCGGAGATATAGGCGTATTGTGAAACAGCCTGTCGGCGCACTGGAATGGGTATAATTAGACGCAACCTTGTGAGCTATTTCCGGCTGGATACGTATGTATGCACTACCACGTGGATTCTTTGAACTGATATTGGGAATAATTTGAAAACCAAACAATTACTGGAGGTCGTCCGCTACATTCGACTTTTCGCACATTTCGGAGATTCAGAATCTATACCTTTTTTTTCTAGTTTTACTTCCATGTTCCATAAGGAAATGGAAGTATTTCGAGATGGAAAAAATCGTGTTCGAGATTAAGGGCTGATTCTGATTGTACTACACCCGAAACATGAAGAAAAGTCATTTTCGGAAAGTGTCTGTGTGTAAATTTTTTTCTATGGCGAACGATAACTGCCGTAAATTCAAACAGAATCAAATAATTTTTTGCATATTTGCCCAAGTTCTAGAGGACTCAAGGCCTGTTGGTTTTGGTGAAGATCGGTTAAGAGGAATGGGTAGTTTACCTGGAACGTTTTACGTTTTGACAAGAGTAAAGTAGTTAATTTTGATAAATAAAGTATCCTGAAAAGAAGGTCACAATACTCCACTGTAGAAAGGTAAATGAACTGTATATAAATAAAAAGTGTAGTTGTCGGGGAGGGGGTAATTTTTATAAATGAAAATGATAGTTAAAGGGAGAGGGGATAATTTTTTATATGTGTACTACGTTATCGGCAAAAAAGAAGTAGTTTGTTGTTAAAATTCCTTCCCCGGCTGTTTGGGCGTGGTCCAATGTTTTCTGCAAAACCAGACGTTTCGGCAGTGCCATCGACTGCCATCATCAGTGAAAATCGAGTGCGCTAACGTGCGGTGGTGGTATACGTTAATGACCACAGTACTGTGGTAAAGGCTGAAGAAAGAAGTAGAAATAAGTAATTTCTATGGAAATATTTCATTTCGAAAATGATTTAAAATATAAATCTTTGAACATGGAAGTCATGTATGGTGCTCCATACCGATTCCGTACTACAGCTTGGGACTTCTGAACACTGAAGGAGGTATGAGGAACTGAATAAGAGTTAAGACAAGCGCACGTATTCGTTATTATTGATATCTACATCACAATAATTATTCATAAAAATCTTTATCAATTTTTGTCTCTTACACGGCCGGTGTCAATATCCTCAAAATTATTAAATAGGTCTACCGGGCTGTGAGGCCGTGGTCGGTTCCCCGAAAAAAGTTGTCGGGTCTCGTTCAGCCTAAGGTCTGCCGTAACTGTTTTCTTAACACTCTGTCGTTTTTTGCGGCCTGAAGAAGATCCCCGAGGGTGGGGTACGAAATGTTGCCGACGATGTCGAGAATTTACAGCAACCGACGACGGCCTAGACGGGCGTTTTGATCATAACATTTTTCCGTTAACTAACCCAAGAAACGTGCAAATAGTGGTGTGAAATAGAAAGTGGCCGCTGAATTTACCGCACAGCCTCGAAACTTAAGTTCGTCTTCATGATCATAACGCGGACATTGCATTGTGTGTGCGGGGCGTCTTTGCACCCGTGGCTTGACTGCAGCATCTGGATCGTGCCCAGTGGCTGCCAGAAAATAAACTAAGTCTGGTTCATCGATGAGTAGCCTAAAACTGGTAAAGGAAATCTCCAACACGTTAACGCAGAAGGCGGGGGGAAAGAAAACTTGACGTATTTTTGTGACACTGCCGCTGAAACCGATTCAGGCGACAGATGTTGCCTGTCTCAAGCCCAGTCAGCAGACGGCTTGAGGCGTCGCTCGCTCCCCGCGAGGCAGAGATAAACCAATAAACCAATAAACGTGCCGGTGACCAAGATAACAGCAACAAGCAACGGCCTCAGCGTGCTAGAAGGTGGGCAAGGAGGGAATGAAGAACTGTTTTCAGTTGTGAACCCTAGGGCTGGGGGCTGATGTAAGTGCGAGGATGGCTTTATGGTGGGTCATCAAGAAGCTCCCGAGGGCGCTTGACCCGATTCGGCGATGGTGGTTCTGAGGCGCCGATGTTTCGCAGGTAAGGGAAGGATGAGGTCGAGACTGCAGCAAAAAGAGTTACAGTCAACGACCGGACAAAGGCTGACAAGGCAGGAACTGGGAGACCCCTTCGAATCACGTCATTCCTCACAAACCAAGGGAACCCCGACAAGGAACGGAGGGTTTTGGCTTGTGGAAACGTTCCAGCCTACACCTGTTGGTGGAAAAAACAGACCACCATGTGGGAGCCGCATAGGTCAATACAGACCTGAGAAACAAAAGATATATCGTGACTTTCGTGCGCATGGCCAGGCGGCTGCGACACGAGAGAAATGGAGATAGTTTGGCTCGGACGCCGCCAGCTTGGTGAGGGTTTCGGTCGTTGAAGCAAAGGCGCCGGAGAGCCAAACGCCTAAATACTTCACCGATTCTTTAGAGGGGATGGGCTTTCCTTCTAGGGAAAGGGGCTGGCATCGGGAGATGGACTTACGCGTGAAAAAGATCGCTTCGGTTAACGCAGGCGAATCGATCACAGTCCATTCGACGTCCGTTAAATGACGCAATGTTACCGCCTACACGTACGTTAATTATTGCAGGTATCATTGCGTGTATGTTTTTCACGTACTTTAGAAAGAAGATACTGAAATTAATTTATAGACATATTATAATAATAAAAAAATACCAACGTCGGTAATTTTGAAGTTTTTCAACGACTGTATATTTCAGAACTTCCCGTTGTAATATCGATCACCAATTATTGGATATATCCACCACTTTCCCTGTCGTTTCTCTTTACGACGTCGGCTTCTAAAGACGAAACACTCGCTTCTGATGTTACGCTCAATTCTGTCACGACCTTTCAAAACATGTGAATCAGTTGATAGTAACGAAATGATGAAGCAAGGCGGTGTGCACGTAAACTTTCAACAAAGGGAACTACGTTAAAAATAGATCGGCCGCTGCGTTGCAAAACCTGCGTCATTTAACGCGTAGATAATTGTTCCAAAGTTTGATTGTCTACCACAATTTTTGTTCTAATGGGACGTTTACCTAGAAACGCCATGGTTTTTTATTTAGCGGCAGAGATCCTCAGCCCATAATTTCGCAAAATAGTATTAAATGTAAATATCGCTTTTTGTAACTGGTCTTCCATTTCTTGTATTATTACCTTATCATCTGCGTACCGTAGGAAATTTACATAAATATCTCTTTGAAGCTGTATTCCTGAGTCAACCTTAGTCTTCCATAGTCGTAAGACGTCGTCGATATAAATATTAAAAAGTGTCGGTGAAATAGGACACCCTTGTCTAACACCTTTATTTGTAGGAATATCTTCTGTCAACCTACCATTGAAATCTAGGGTAATGGAAGTTCTATTATATAGGCTTTGGAGCACTGCAATTAATTGTGCGGGAAAACCTCTTCGTTCCATGATATTCCATAGTAGTGATCGCCTAACATTATCAAAAGCCTTCGCTATATCTACAAAAGCAAGATGCGTTTCCTGGTTGAACTCTCTTCTTTTCTCAATTATCAACTTAAGAGTAAAAATTGCATCTATACACGATCTTCCTTTTCGAAAGCCGTTCTGTTCTTCTAACAATAATACCTCTGTAATTGGTTTAAATCTTCCATTTCTGTTCTGGCGTAAAGCTTATATGTTGTGTCGAGGATGGATATTCCTCTATAATTATCTGTCCTTGTTCGATCCTCTCTGTCTTAAATAATGAGATAACTCTTGCTCTTAACCATTCTTTTGGAACTGAGGGCTCCTTCCAGCACATATTCAGGAAATGTAACAAACGTAACTGCAATAAAATGCCTCCGTATTTCAAAACCTCTATATTAATGCCATTCAATCCTGGTGAAGTGCGATTCGTAGAGTCTCTCAATGCCTGTAGTAATTCCTCTTAGAGTTATTGCATGAATACTCTCTGCACCACATTCCGTGATCACACCTTCTTCCTCATGACCTCACTATACCAAAGTTGAGTATAATGTTTCTTCCATAATTCCACTGTAATTGGGTTGACAGACACCTCTTATCTTTCCTTTCCATTCAACATCTTCATTATTTTGTATGCCATGACCTGTCTACCATGAACATCATGTTCAATATTGGAAATGAATCTCTCCGAGGATTGTCTGTGCGCTTGCCTAACAATCGTTTTTACTCTATTTCTGACTTTCTTATACGTTTCCGCATTCATAGGAGATGGGGAATTTAGATATTTAAGATATACTTTTTGTTTTTCAGCTACTGCTTCTTCTATTTCCTCTGTCCATATTTTTAAACCTTTCCTTTTTCTAAACCTTTTCTTTACACCTATTGCTTCATTGGCTGCTTGCACTATTGGGCGTTTTCACACTTACCGACACGACACCAACCCGACATCGCCCCTACAACGACACCGATCCGACACCGACACGATATCGAGAAGGTACTTTCACACTCAAGACGACAGATGTCGACATATCGGCGTAGTGAGTGTAGTTTATACAAATGGCTGAATTCAACAGAAGATTGTATTTTACTATATTTGTTATATTTAAGACGGAGAAGACGAAAAGTAGATAGGAAGTATTGGGTTCACCCGATTATTAAAATTCGCTGTGTAGAAGGCGCATACTACACCTTATTTGATAAGCTGGTTTTAGGCCCTAAACAATTTTTCAATCTTTTTCGAATGAGAAAAGAAACATTTGATTATATTTCAGTTAAATTGTCAGATATTATCAAAATATTTTTATTTCCTTCATCTGTCTTGTCCCACAAACAAGGCTTAGTCTCAACAAGTTCAATCAATGTTACTATGTCATACTTAAAAGTAGTCATTTTCTCAAAATATTCAACTACTGACCTAAGTTAATGCGCTAGGCAGTGTAAACTGTCGGTGACAACAGAGCGCCGACCATGATGGGAGAGCTGCTGTCCGCCGACCCGATACCGACATGTCGGTGAGTGTGAAACGGTTCCTAACATTCCTTTACATTTTGTTCGCACCGATAACGCGCCAATATCGTGTCGGCTAGTGTGAAAACGCCCATTATCTATCCGTTTCATATTTCTCCACTCTTCTTCTATACTGTTGCCTGAAGGTATGCTATTCAAGTGCCTATTTAACCTATCTTGATAAAGTCTTCGAATACTCTCCTGTTCGAGTAAATATACTTTAAAAACCTCTTTATTCTCCTGTCTTGTAGATGCTTTAATTTTCTTCCATTTCGTGTATAACCTTATTTGTGAGATTACCAAGTAGTGATCAGAGAAAACATCGAAGCCTCTATATACTCTCGTGTCACTAACCTGTCTTGCCAATTTTTTGCTGATGATGATATAGTCTATTAAGGATCTAAGTCCCCTTGATGACCACGTATATTTATGAATTTATTTCTTACGGGAAAAGGTGTTAGTTATTTTTAACTCGTTAAACGTAGCAAATTCTCTCAAAACCTCTCCATTATCATTTAACGTATCTTCCCCGAAAACTCCTACTATATTTGGGATTGGAACATTACCAACCCTGGCATTCATATCACCTATCAATAAGATTTCATGGTTTTTATTTTTGTCGTTTATTTTCTGAATCCTGTTGTAAAAATCTACAGTTTCGCCTGCTTCACCCTCTACGGGGGCGTAAGCACCTATGACAATTATATGACCACGTCCATATTTTATTTTTAAATATAGTATCCTCTCACTTTTAAAATGATATTCTTATATACCTTGTTGCCATCTTTTATCGATAAATACTGCCACTCCTCTTGCTGCCCTAGATTTCTCATCCACGCGACTATAAAACATTGCGTAATCTCCTACATATTTTGAACCTTTATTTTTCTTTTTCGTTTCCGTTACTACTGCGATATTTACTGTGTTCTCCTCAAATATTCTTATTAGTTCCGCTTCCTTACCAGCTATTCCTCTAACATTCCATGTAACCACCTTTAAATTATCCATTATCCATTTACGTTTGTCCTTTTTCGTTAGCTTAGGTCGATTATCCACGTTTCCCGTCCGATTTCCGAGGCTCAGTTGAGTTCTGCAAGTAAATATTGTTTTACTTAAGCAGGTTACTAGCCCACTGTAAAACCCCCAACCTGGAGGACCAGGAGTTTGATCTCGGAGTCTTCTTCTCCTAGGCCAACTGCTATCACCACAGCTACAGACCTTGGCCTGACCCTGGTTTTACCTCGGAGTATCCTTCTCCTAGCCTTTGAGGTGCCAATCCCCAACCATACAAGGCAGTACGGGGCAGTGCAATAAGATTCCCTAGCAGAGGTTACCAGCCTCTAACTAGGTAGTTAGGGGATGGGGCTGCCACCCTGAGGTTTCCTAACAAACCTGATTTTCTCCCTTAGCCTTTGACGATCCAACGCCTTACTGCAAGGCAGCAGGTGTCAAGAAATAGAATGAATAACATGGAAGACACCCTAGCCCTCGAATACTCTAATAGCGTCGGGGTCGAAAAGAACAAGAGTTAGCCAAGGGAGGCTGATAGGAAAGATTAAAGACCAGAAAGATCTCCCCCAAGACAAGTTGAAGCAAAGTGAGATCCGAAAAAGACGCTGGCGTTTAGTTCACATCCACTAGCTAGCTAGTAGATGCTATCCAGGGGCACGATGAGGACGAACCAGCTCGACCCCGGCAATTTATCACGGAACGTTTCGGCCACTAAACACTCTATAGTTGTCTCAGGGATTAGAAGCGCGTGGTGGCCAATGCTGCCATCAGACTGGTGCCCCCCTCCCCGATTCAAAATTAAACCTTTTCTCCATTATTTACACAGATAAATAGCACACACAATTTGGAAAGTTAACAGTTATTTTATTAAACTCTCAAATTACAACAAATATTTAGCTAAATAGTAATTACAGTGAGCATAGTAGTACTTAAGCTTAGAAAATACCAATCAATCCATTTTTTCTTGATTTTGCCTTAACGAAGTCTTGTATAATCGAGCGATTCAAGTATCTCGGTTTTAGTATTCAGCCTTGCTAACGAAGATTATCTCTCATCTCCCATAGTTGAACTCAACATATCATTAATGCGTTTTAATGCAGAAAATGATCTTACAGAATCGCAGTTAGCTATCTGTATCGTCAAAAGCAGACGATAAGCAATGTATATATTCGAAGATACATCAATCATTTTACAATCAATAATCTAGTTTAATACTTTGAGCGGACAAACGGTAGTATCATGGAATCTATAGGCATATTCTCCATTCGAACATAAAAAACATAACGCGAACTCGTTGAAAAGTGTGCACACACACATCTTTTTTATGATTTTGGATTGAGGACATTTTTTTCACATTTATTATCTGCAAAACGTTTTTGTGATTTAGGGCTGGAGGGTGCCCCCTTCTGATAGCTGAGGCGCGGTGCTGCAGCACAACCTAGCGTTATGGATAATCCGCCACTGGTCTTAGGTGTACGTTAACCTAGTAAATTAAATATAAAGTTGAGCCTACTCGAGATTCGTTCACTAATATGCGTGAACCGTAAAAAAAAAATTAATAATACACCACCACCGTTTACAAAGTTGAACACAACTGTAGAAAAACTATAAAAGATGCACCACCACGCTGACGTAAGTTTACACAAAGAACAACGACAGAGACAAGCAACGCCCCGTTTAAATACAAAACTAAGCACCCTGGACCCGCCCACCACGACATACTGCTTTGCATTCCTAATCCAGATCTTGGATACATCTTTACTAGGCTGACTGGTACAGTTATCATTTACAGCTAAATAAGATGCTTCTATGGTTACACGTTTATAAATATTAGTTTCCCGCCCAAACGATGTCTACTTGATCCCACAGGATTTTATGTTGTTCATCCCATACGGGTTCAGCTAATTTAGATATATTAGTCTTTCCTTCTTTATAGTTTTTCCTATGATGTGCCAGGCGTACTCCCAGAGGCCTTGAAGTTTCGGCGAAATACCATAATCCACATTCACACGCGGCGCTTAAAGATCGTATTAACTTATTTCGCATGCGTTAAGAGTGAAACATCAGGAGACAAGTTCGTGTAGACAGATCAGTTTTAGACACCATAAATACGAAGCGCCTCGTATGGTATTGCCACGTGAAATGGATGTCTGTCGATGAAAATGTAAACTGGGTTGCAAGTGGAAGAAAGAAAAGACAAACCCAGGAGATCTGGAAAGAAGAGACCTCTGACGAGATGGGAAAATGACGTTTACAACGAGAAGCATAGGCCGACAGAAACTTCTGACACGCGCCTCGATATTGGCGTCCTTAAGAGGAGTTAAAAGGTGTTCCAAACTTGATCGTATAAAGAATGACCCCGTAAGAGAAGAATTACAAGTTTTCGATTTTGAATTACAGATTATTATTAACAACGGTGAGAAGAACACTTAGAAAGAATGTCAGATTCAAGACAGGCCAAACAAGTCTGGAAATATAAACCTATAGGACACAGGTCTGTGGGTAGACCCAAGAAGAGACGGCTGGAGGATCTTTGAAGCTGGAACAGACAGAATTGCCTAACCCTGGAAGGGTAGAAGAACTAGAAGTTAACTGACAATACGAGCGGTCCGGTGTGAACAGTCTACGCGTGGTGGACACATATACTTTGATGAACGGCGGTCGCACGTCGACGCCCTTGAAAACGATACGACGTGACGCCAGCGGACGTCGCCAAAACCGTGTTAATAATTTAATAAGGCGCGTACGAGCGCGGGCGCGCGCGGGGGAACGTTAGGTCCACGTGTGTCGCGCCCAGACGCCGGGCAGACATGTGTATTAATATCTCACGGGATCACACTTCATCCTCTGGCATCTTATCAAAATAGTTTGACCTTCCTTACCCATTCCATTCCCACTGCGGCTATATTTAGAGGTCGGTTGCTCGCAGGGGGGCCGGCAGCTTCTTTTAAGGTTATCGGTTTACGTTTTGCCGCGCGTGCGCCCCTACACGCGCTCGTCACTCCCTTACTCGGTCATCATATTGTTTATAATGTATTGTTCTGTCTTCATTCCAGATGTCGTTGTGTCTATATTCTGAGTCGTCAGGTAAAATATTGTGCAAATTAATATGAACAACATTACCTTTTAGAGACTTTATATTTTATATGGTTGGTAACACTCCGTAGCCGTAGTGTCATGTGTTATATATGGGTCAGTATAACACGATGAGACCATCGACGTCCTAATATAACCTCAGACCATATTACTTTTTGTTTATAACATTCCTTCGTCGTATTCTTTGTTTTATTTATCTTATTCGCCTTAATTTTCTTTATTTATCTTATTTCTTATTTTTCTGTTTATTTTATCCCATTTTTCCCGTCGCTGCACTACACTAGTCCATTTCATCATTGATTTCTATCGTGTTGTTGTCCATTGGTGATTTTTTCCATTTCTCTCGTACATACGTGATAATAATCGTTATAGTAAATTATAATCTTGTTTGCTTTTGATATGTTTCGATCGTGGCTATATGCTATAATCAAGATGAAATATACTGTTAACTTTATATTATTAAATAAGGTAAGAGTTTGAATCACTCGCGGAATCAGTGAGATGTTAATTGTCCATAACGCGCGCGCGCGCACACACACACACACAGTGCACTTCAAGTGTCCATTCACTGGTCTTGAAGTACCGATTCACATGTAAACGAATCGTTCACGACGTGAGCAACCGTTTTGCTGTTTCGATTGCTAGATGATAATAATAATAATGGTTTTGCACAATAGTGGTTTGGGATATGGTTAACGATATTAAGCATGTCAGTGGAGAACAATGAAACAGGAGATTAGAGAAATTTAATTGTGGATGAAAGGATTGCAAGGGAAGGATATTTCATCATCATCATCATAATCGCCATCAACATCATCATCATCATCATTAGCTTGACAGCCCTTTGTGGGCCCTGGCCTTCTTCAGAAGTTTTAACCATTCTACTCTATTCATAGAGTGTGGATTTTATGCCCAGATGGAATAGGAGACGATTCTTCCAAGTTTCTAATTCCAAGCGTCATGATTGTTATGACTCACCCCGTGAAGAAGGATACTTCAGACAGGGATAACGGTTGGATGGTTAAAATAGAATTTGGTGGAGTAAGGCCATTGGTGAATAGGGGAAATATAATATTTATGATGCATTGGTTAAGAGTAGCTTACTGTATGGAGCATAAACATGGAGCGTCAAAACGAAAACAGAGAGAAATTAGAGGCGGAGGAGATGAGATGGACATGCTATGGAGATTCCTAATAATTTCTAGACGGAATATAATTTAAAATGAAGAAAATAGAAGATAGAGGGAACTTTGTTTCAAAATTTGAAAGGAACCAGTTGATTTGGTACGGTCCGTTCCAGAGGAGCCCCATCTCATGTACTCTTCTGTATCATTGTCATCTTGGGCAAGTTCAATTCTGTCCTCCGCATGTACGTAATGTATATAGGATTTTATTGTTTTTCAAATTAATGTTTAATTTTTTTAATGCATTTTTCTTCTATGCATTTTTTTCTGTCTCTTTAAGACTGACTTATTCTAAATATTGTTATGACGGTCTACTTGATCGTCGTAGGTACAGTGGAAACAAAATACAAGACAGCAATTATGTTACTAATCACCAGCTTTAATTTTCACAGTTACGCAGTTTGTAATTAACTCGTACAATATTCATTAACTCCACACGCAATAACCATGTCTATTAATAGAGTTTCACACAATTATTAACACAATACTACTTCACTTCGACACACTCAATCCGCACTAGCGAAAATCGCTCACGTTACTGAACTGACAATCCGCCTGCTATGGTTTTATATAGGGCCCCGGAGAGGTGCAGTATAGCTTTGCCTCCTTACTGCACGCTGCGCCGGCAGTTTAATGCGTATATCTAAGTGTTCCTGGAACTCACTAGAATCACGTAGTTGACTGACGCAACAGCTGACACACTGGACGGGGGGAGTGGAGAATGTTCTGGATTGTTCGGTACGCTTCTCGCAACAATGCCCCCTCCTTAAGCTGTTCGTCCCGAACTGGCAAACCGTCTCTGAAGTAGTACTTGGCCAGGCGATCTAGGTGGACGTCCTTCGAATTCGGTCCCGTGTGATCCGAACATCAATTCCCATGAATACGAGTCTTCCGCGCAACCGCTAGTTTTGCTGGAATCACTCCCATGCGTCATGTATTGATGACCTAAACACCACTGGCTGATCCAAGTCTGTTTGGTTCTCGTCAACAACCTCTTGTGTAACTTCATCTTCAGCAACTTTTCCCCCGGGCGCTTCTATTAACTCACGAACAAACAAGGGGTTTTCCTTGACACCCATAGTTGGCTTTCCAGTCACTTCTTTTGCCGTTTCACGTACTTGTACTTCCTCTGATAGTTCTTCTTCCATTTCCGCCTGGAATAGGAAAGGTTCCTCTTGACCAGACCTGTTGACTTCTTCTTCGGCGAATGCTACTTGCTTAATCGAATGGTTGGCTGACCCTGTCATTTTAGCCATGCAAAGCTTTATCTTCTCTTTGTTGACATTCTCTCTTAAGTCTACAATGAATCCGTAGGCATTCATAATGTCCGTGCCAAGAATCACTTCATCAACAATGTCTGCAACAAGCATTTGGTGGTTAAACTCGAGAAGACCCAGGCGTACACGTACGTCTATCTTTCCTAGCACCTTGACGGGGCTTCCAGTCACAGTCTGTATTGTACAAGAGCTAATTTGAGGCCGTCGGTTGCTAATTAAGTCAGGGCGCATAATAGACACTGTAGCGCCCGTGTCAACTGTAAATGATCTTCGTTTACCTTCCGCAAATCCATTAACGATCAAGTTTCCACTGGTCTAATGTAGCGTGGAAACTGTGTGCTGTTTTGGACCTTAACTTCTCCAATTGGTGCGATTACTCCCTTCTCTCGGTACTTTCTTCTTCCAACAGTCTACCTGTAGATGACCACGTTTCCCACAGTTGTAACACTTCGGTCTTCTGTCTTCATCCTTTGGTTCGAAAGATCGTTGTGGCGTTGCTGACTTCATAAACTGTTGTTCTTGAATCGTCTCTTTATGCCGGCTGCTATTACGATACTGCGATACTGTGGTATTGGATCCGTTTGGCTGCAACGTGATGGCATTCATTGATTAATGCAAGTCTCCGACTTGGCAGCTTCAAAATGAAGAGCATGAACTAGAGCGTCTGAACTATTCTGATGGCGTGCCATTCTTAACACTTGTTGTAATTTACTATCTCTGATACCGTCAATAAACACAACGTGAGCAATCCACGTTCGGAAGTCCTCCGATTTTTCGGAATAAGCCAATCTCGTCAGTCGGTCGACATTTGCTTCAAATTCTTGAAGGCTCTCCCCTGAACGCTGTCGCCTCGAATTAAGTTGAACACGGTATACTTCGCACAAATGCTGGTCACCGTACCGTAATTCCAGAATTTGTGTTAATTCGGCATAGACGTTCTGACTGTCAGATAGCACTTTCTGTATTAGTTGTGCGGCAGGCCATTTTAAAGCAAGAATTAGTGAAAGTCCTTTCTCTTCTTCCGTCCATTTATTTAAGCGAGCGGCAGCTTCAAATTGGCGAATAGGCTATAAGTTGCCCAATGAGTGCTTCCATCAAAAGTTGGGTCTTTTCCGTAAACTGGCCCTACTACAGTTTGGTTTCTCTGATATTTTGAATCTTCTTCAGCATTTATTAATGGCCTTTCATTCTCGACTTCCTTCTTAATTTGTTTTATTACATTTGTAATAGAATCTTCTAAGCATGACATACTTGTTTTCATAGTTGACACAGATTTTTCTATTTCAGATATTCTGTCAACTTGTTTGTTAAGCGCACCTCGTAACAGGACGAATTTTTGCAGCGGTATCCTCTTGTACGAACGCCTTAACGTCACCTGCTTGACGACTAAATTCTTCTTTTTGTCGTCTCTCTGGTGTTTCATTTTCACGCTTACGTTTTTCTTTTAATCGTTCTTCCATTAGTGCTTTCTGTCGTTCCTCTGCCGCTTCTCTTTCCTGTCCGCGCTTCTCATCATGTCGTTTTTGTACTTATGCCGCCTCTTGTCGGCGTCTTTCTTCTGCCTCCTGGCGGTGTCGTTCCTCGAGCTGCAGCAGCATTGCTTTGAATGATTCTATCATCTGACTGGTATTCATTCTTCTTTTTTTTCAACTACCACTAACACCACTCTTCTGCGAAGTGTCCTGTGTTTCCACTGTTAACTGTTCTATCCCAGTTCTGACACCACTATTACGACGCGACGGTCTACTTGATCGTCGTAGGTAAAGTGGAAACAAAATACAAGACACCAATTAAGTTACTAATCACCAGCTTTAATTTTCACAATTGCACAGTTTGTAATTAACTCGTACAATATTTCCAGTTAAGATTTGTCCACACCCAATAACCATGTCTATTAATAGAGTTTCACACAATTATTAACACAATACTGCATCACTTCGACACACTCAATCCGCACTAGCGACAATCGCTCACGTTACTGAACTGACAATACACGACACGACTGGGGGTTGCGCGGGTCGCGAGTAGTGCAGTGTCCCGAGTCTCAGAAAGGACTCCTGCCACTGGGTCAGATTGAGTTCTTTTTATATAATTTTATCTATTTATGGGGGGGGGGTCTGAAGCGACCTGCGATTGGTGGATTATACCACCGGGACTAACAAACGAGGTCGCTTCCAGGACTCACCTGGTCGCGGGGTGTATTTACCAAGTCCGGCAATGAGGGAATTGTGGGTCACTCTGTCGGAATGAACATAGAATCTACGCGACAGGTGTCTCACGGTGTCATCAAAAGAGCGGACACCGAGTCCTCTCCTCAAAAGGCGAGAAGAGTACCTCCGGGGGACTTTACAAGCAAACTTCAGTCCCCGGTCGAGTACGCGCTGGATCGCTGTTCTATGACCACGAGCCAGGTATCCCCAAACCACGGGCAACACGTACGAGTTGACTATGAGCTTACCTAGCCGGGGGGTCATTGCCGGATTATATAGCACGGGCCACAGAGTCTACTGAGTTGGGCCGAAGCGCGTTGACGGATGTATTGTGTATGGGTTCGCCAGGTGAGTCGGGAGTCCACGTGGAGCCCGAGGTACTTGACGCTGTTGGTCCAGGGTACCTCGACGGGGCCTAGTTTGAGCGGCCGAGGTCGCTTTTGTTTACGCGAGAATATTACCGCGGCACTCTTGGAGGCGTTAACGGCAACTCTCCAGTCATCGGTCCACCCGACATACGCGTTGAGTTGGCGCTGGAGTTTGATTGCCGCATAATTTTCGTTCGGCTCTGAGGCAAAAGCCGCAGTGTCGTCCGCGAACAGCGACAATTTAACTCCAGGAACTCTGGGCGTGTCGTTGACAAACAGCGAGAACAGGAGAGGCCCAAGTACACTTCCCTGAGGGACACCAGTGGTAATACGCCTCTCCGAAGATAGAGGGTGGTTTATTCTCACTCGGAAGCTACGGTCTCGCAGAAAGCTGCCGATCAAGTGAACGTAGCAATCTGGGAGAAGGACTTCCGTTAGTTTGTAAAGGACACCCTCGTGCCACACGCAGTCAAAGGATTTCTCTACGTCTAGGAAGATCGCAGTCGTCTGTTTGCCCTGGCAGCCAGCCTCGGTAATGCATTCCACGAGTCTCATCAGCTGATGAGTCGAGGAGTGCAGCTCACGAAAGCCGAACTGTTCGGGGATCAGCACGTCCAGTCTTTCTAGGTGGTCGCGGATCCTACGCTGGATCAATCGCTCGAAAACCTTGGACGTCGCGGAGAAGAGGCTGATGGGTCTGAGGTTTTCCACGCGAGAAGAATTCTTTCCCGGCTTGGGTATCACTATTACTGTAGCCGTTTTCCATTTCACCGGAAAGTAGGCCAGTCTGAGACATATATTGAACAGATCAGAGAGGAACTGTATTCCTCGCTCCGGAAGGCGATGGAGGGCGGAATTCATGACTCCGTCTGGGCCAGGCGCCTTTCGGGGCTTGAGCTGAACAATCCTCTCAGAGACCTCCTCCGGGGAGATGGGCTCCGGCTGGACTGTGATACCGGCCGATAGAAAGCGCTCTACCTCGCGGCAGATTTGCTCAGTGAAAGCCGGGATCTTGGATGGGTTGGGAGCGAACTGTCGCTCTAAACTGTCAGCCAAGAACTCTGCCTTCTCGAGGGGGCGTCCAAGGGGTTGACCGCCGGGTCTGACCAGTGCGGGGAGAGGCGCGCGTTTACGCTTTCCCGTTAGGGCACTGGGAATCCCCCAGACATTACGGTTCTCGGCAGGGCCATCCATCTGTGTTACAGCTAGCTCCCAGTTACGTCTGTGGAACGCCAGCATGTCACGACGCAACTTGCTGGACGCTCTGTTAAACGCAGCCTTGTCAGTCGGGTCACGAGTCCTCTGCCAGCGTCTCCGGAGGCGATTCCTCTCGCAAGCGAGCTGAGACACCTCTTCGGGGATACGCTGATAGTCGGGCGTGAGCCCCGGCTTCATCCGGGAGGACACGTCTACCGCCGAGACTACGGCTGTGTCGAATAAGACAACTGCCTCGTCGACATGCTGGGTAGTGTCGAGTGGTATATGCTCAGGTAGGCGGCGACTGAACGCCGGGCCAAAGCGTTCCCACTCGATTACCCGCCGCTCGTCGCGGACGGTAGAGTGCTGGGTAGCTATATGTACACTGATGAGGCAATGGTCCGAGGACAGTTCCGAAATGACGGAGACGTGGACCGGACAATAAACGCCCCTGACCGCGGCAATGTCCAGTACATCAGGGCGGGAGTTAGCCCTCGAGGGTTAGTATGTAGGCCCGGTAGGACCCATGACTGTGACCCGAGCCGCATCAGCATACCTGCGTAAGCGGGCCCCGTTTGGGTTCACCTAGCGGCTCCCTCAATCAGGGTGCTTACAGTTCAGGTCGCCCGCCAGGACTACCCTTCTGTGTACGCCAAAGATGGCCTCCACATCGTTCGACAGGAGTTCCGTTTGTGGAGGCTTGTATGCGGAAACCACGAGTAGACCGCCGAGAGCATGAATTGACAGTCCGCCTGCTATGGCTTTATGTAGGCCACGGAGAGGTGCAGTACAGCTTTGACTCCTTACTGCACGCCGCGCCGGCAGCTTATAGGTATGGGTATAGGTACAGTCTGGCAACTTTATCTGAGTCCCCGGACGAAATTCGAAGCTGAAGAGCCTCCCTTTGCCCTTCCAGTCCACATGTTACTTGAGCCACTCTATTTGTTGCCGCGCGAGCCAATAGGAGCTCGTTTCGTGTGTTGTTCATCCAGCGCTGTCAGATACTACAATATGTTCATTCCATTCCAAGTCGTCCCACGTTAAAGGTCCGTAAGGCGAGCATTGTGGCATTCTTGTGGCTACATCACGCTCTGGTGTTGATTTACGGCAGTCTGACAACACTGCAGGCCAGGCGCTGGGTGTGACGTGCTGATGTGTTTCCAACGATGTGCTGATGTGGTTACTCCCTCCCCACAGACGCGGAGCTAGCGCTGCCAGCCAGGGCTTCAGAAAGAGTTGCCAAGCTGTATGTGTGTTCCTGGAACTCACTAGAACACGTAGTGACTGACGCAACAGCTGCCACACTTAACGGGGGGAGTGGAGAACGTTCTGGATTGTTCGGTACGCTTCTCACAACAATATTTTTAAACAATGTTAGGAAGAGGCATCAAAATAATCATCATCTATTCATTATCATTCATGTCGAGAATTACGATGCGCTGTCTAGTCGTGCACACAGTTGGATGACCATGTTATTATCCTTTTTTTGTACGTGTATTTATGCAGTCGGTTAATACATAACGATAAGCATAATTGTTGACTGAATACATGGCATGGAGACAACTAGTCCATTGACTAATTCTCTGTATGAGTATTTAAAAAGTGACATATTGTGTACAATGTATTTAGTGTGTTAAAAGTCTAAGTAAGTCTAGCGGAGATGTTAATTTTAATCGCTTGTCTGCAGGCTGTTATCTAGAAGATATTTATGGCTAGAGGATTTGTTTTGTCTTCAGTTCGTTTCGTATATATCTTTCACTAAACATCGCAATGGTTTCACTAACTGCAGCCAAGTGTAAGTCACTATAGACGTCTTTGTTGCTGACGAACCACGGTGCATCGGTTATGGTCTGAAACCTTTCCATTATAGCGATGTTGGCTTCGCAAGCAGTTCCCCAAACCTGTAAGCCACATAAGATTATGTATATACAAAGCTGTATTCGGTGGTATTGCAGAGGGCTTAAAATCAAGCGTCACGTACATAAAACAGAAATAAAATAAAATTATCCTGTCGCCGGGACGTCTCCACTCCTAAAGGTAGGCAGAGAGAGTCTGTTACATTACATAAATCCGAGCTGTAATAATCACTTGTAAGTAGATATTTAAAATCATAAAAATAGTTTTTCCCAAGGTAATAACCGAACTTTGTAACTTAACACACGTTTTCTTGTAGTAATACAGAAGCGGGAGCGAGCGGTTTTCTATTTACTAACCGGTGTTGACTGTTGCTGCCCAATCGTGTTCGTATTGTATTGCATCGGGACCGCGGCCGACACATAGTCGCGACGGGACACAACCCCTCCTACTTACCACGGTCTGGAGAGCTTCAAGTTGGCATTTTTACGAGCTCAATTATAAAGTCAGAGCTGAGCGGTAATGAGTTTAATTGGTCCAGTTCATTAGCAGACGGAACACCACGGTTCCGGCGGGTAGCCACAACGCGCGTGCCCGTGCCCCCCCCCCACCGGCTAATTACCATTACACCTTTATTGCGCTCTCTTATGAAAACCCAAGTTTATTTCTCTGGGTGTAATTTTTTCCAGATTTTATGCTGTAGATGCAGCAGAGATGGCGGTGATTCTTTTGGTTTGTTTCGACATACTGTACCCGTATGAGTTTTGTAATTGCTTGCACGTTCGCTATATTTTGCATAACGTTCAGAATATTTTTGAACATTGTTTCGTATTTCAAAGTACAGATAGAATTCTGTAAACTCGACTTTTTTTTTTCAAAGGAATTTTCATCGGCTATTGCCGCATTCCCGCACCTAACCGCCATCTATTTCTGTCCTGTGCGTTTTCTAGTGCCAAGTTATGATGTTCCATGGCCTTCCTCATGTTTTCATACCAGGACAGTCTAGGTCTGCCCCTTTTTCCTCTGCCTGGGAGCCTCCACTGAAATATTTTCCTCGACCATCTCTGTTGATTGATTCGGAGTAAGTGATCAAACCACTTAGGCCTGTTCCTTCTACTCTGTTAATAATTGTCTCTTCTGGATGCATCCTTCTTCTGATCTCCTCACTGGTTATTGTCTCCCTTCTTGAGACTCTGGCAATTCTACAGAGATAATTCATTTCCACGGCATTCACTTGTGTAATTTACGTGCTCAACGTCCATACCTCACAGCCGTAAGACAGAGCTGATTCTACTAAAGCTTTTCCTATATGAATCTTTGTGGCTCTCGAAATATGTTTGTCCCACCAAATAGAGTTCAAGCTTCCTAGAACTTTCCTGCTCTGTTCTGTTCGTATTTTGATTTCTTGTTTTCCTAGGCCTTCCCGTGTTATTAGTCTCCCTAGGTATTTAAATTCGTCGACCTGTTCAATTGACGTACTGTCTTTAATCAATACTTCAAATCTGGCATCGGAATTAACGACTAGATATTCTGTCTTATTTACATTAACATTCAATCCCCACGTTTCATATGCCTTGTATAGTCGGGTGAGCATAAATTTCAGGTCATAAGAATCTAGTGCTGTTATTTAAACACGACTTAATAACTTAATTGTAACAGTGTCGAGTTTTATGGAATTGTGAATGGGACAGTTCTCAGTTCATGACTAGTTGCTGTAAACTCGTTTAAGATTTTAATACAATGCGATTAAAGAAGAATACAATTTAATGTAAAATAATTGTACAAAAATAAATACCGTCACATATACTTTTTTTTTTATTCGAGAATTTTCTCAATGCAGACGGTTTTCCCTACCAATACGCTACAATACGTTACATACATTACATATTTAATACATTAAACATAATTTTAACGTATAGAATACAGCATGAATATAGTGTTCAAGTTTGAAAATTTAAAAATTTCACGACACTAAAGAATATTAACGTTTTTAAAGATTGAAAAATTTCATGCTGGACATCAGACTCAAGGGAATGATGTTAACCCAAATCGGAGTGTTGTGTTAGCTTCGAAAAGGAGGCATCACGAGCCAAAAAATGGAAGTCAGTGTTTTGAAAAAGTGTAAAAAGTCTAAGCGAGTTCATTGTACAGAGTGGCCCATAAGTCAGTTGCCAAAATTGCAAATAGCACTTTATTGTAGAGGTGCAGCAGGAATACAGATAACGCATACAGATAGTTAATAGCATAGTTCTCATGACGTACAAGAAATGCTCAAAGTGGCCTCCATCCTTTTCTATGCAAATTTGACATCTTCGAAGCACTGAAGCACAAATTATGTCCAAAATATTCAGGGAGTGTAGGTGTTCAAATTCAGATTGAATGCCTTCCTTCAATTGTTCCACATCACGAATCTTCACGGAGTACACTGCATTTTTAGTATACCCCAGACCGAGAAGTCCATCGGGGTAAGATCAGGAGAACGTGGAGGCCATTCAACACGACCCTGTCTGCCAATCCATTCATCGAACGTTGCATTCAAAAAGTCTCACAATCAGTGTCCATAGTGAGGGGGTGCCCCATCTTGTTGCCATATTAACTTTTCTCGAATTGGCTGCAGGTGTTCAAAAAGTGGACTGTTTTCTAGTTTCTAGTTCCATCAACACTTCGTGAAGCATTTGTAGGTAACTTTCAGCATTCACTGTACCATTAAAAAAAGTAGGGTCCGATGATCCCACCGGCAAAGATTCCTGCCCAAACAGTAACCACCGGAGCGTTTAACTCTGTCTCTATCACCACATGTAGATTCGCAGTATCCCAGTAAACACAGTTGTGCCTATTCACTGTACCATTCAGCTTAAAAGTAGCCTCGTCACTCCAAAGAATGGTTTTGTAAAATTGTGGATCGGCTTCTTGTCGTATTACGTACCATTCGCAGAATTCTGTACGCCTATCAGGATCATCTTAATTTAGGGCTTGGAGTAAAGTGGGCTTATATGGTCTTAACTTCAACGTTATCTGCATCCTTTGCAGGCTTGTTCGAGGTATTCCATACTCATTGGACGCTTTTCGTCTTGATTTCTTTGGTGACTGCACAAAAGATTGCGCAACGATATTTAAATTCTCTTTCTGTTGTAACTGTTTTTGGCCTACCTGATCGAGGAAGTTCCGCTACCATTCCAGTCTGTTCAAATCTCTTATTCAGTTTACGAATACCCTCTCTAGATGGAGGTGCGATGTTTGGTAAACGTTCCGCAAATAACTCAACAACATCACTGTAATTATGGTCCTGTTTCCACCACATCTGCAGTACAAGAACACGCTGCTCTGTAGATAGTTTTCTATTCATTGTCTCGCAAACAACACGAACAACAAACAAGCGCTAACAACAGCATACACATCAACATCAAGCTAACCTCATAACCTCAAATCTCAACTGAATTATGGGAACTACTGCTCTAGTCAAGTTAAGTAACTACTATGCTAGTCAATCGAGCGTCTTCATACTGCTAGTGCCAACTGACTTATGGGCCACCCGGTACATGAAACGTATACAAGGAACTTCCCAATACGCCTGGTAGGTAAGCGTATGGTCTTCTTTGACCATAGTTCTTCACTTATCTCTCTATCTTCAGCATTGTGTAATTAAAGGCCATAATTGGTCCATATATTTCTGTACACAGTCGATCCATTTCTTCCTTGAATTACCCCTTCTCCTCCTTCTTCACACTGGCTTCCATTCTACTACTGCTTTGGGGATTCTACTTTCTTCCGTTCTTCTGAGAAGAATTCTTCTGCCCGTACCATTACCATTTGCCAATGTTTTTCGAAGCTAAGTGTTCAATCTTTTAGCGTTGTATATTTTTTCCAATTAGTGAAGAGCTGGAGACCACGTAATTTTTTCAAGTTGTCTTCTTCCTTTGTGTTTGACAATCCAATCCAAGGCAGTAGTGCCGGTTTGTCCGCGGGAGGCATAACATTACCCCCTTACCACCCATATCTGTGAGGCAACCCCCAATCCGCCACCTGGGGGCGCGCCTTGTAGAGATTACAGGCTTCTCCGAGGGCTACTTACTTACTCTGTAAAAATTACTCCATGGACAAGATCTGGCTCCGTACGTTATGGAACACCACGTTGCTGCTTCTTGTGTTTGAGTAGACTAGCATCTACCTGTACGCTTTCCTATCCTTATGTGCAAGTACCACAATGGTGGTTGGATCAATACCGTCTCTGTATCTGCTGACACTAGCGCAGTCGCCTTGATATCAATTTGGTTGAGCTATCTAGAGGCGTGCTAAACTAGTATTTGAAAATAACAGGTACGAACGAAACCGTTCCAAAAATATAAGACGTACAAATACATGTTATTATATACGTATTATACATATACCTGTACTATATAATTTGTTATAAGAAATAAATTGGAACTAAAAGTATTAACAGTGTGACTTTATTAAGCTGTCACTGTTTAAAACAAAATAAGAAACAAGAGAATTTATAGGCCTATCTCCCTTTGGGAATACTAATTTTAAGTTTTCACTAGGAGTAAACAAACTGAAATAGATTTAATATTAAATTATTGATTCCATTTGGTTAAACAAATCAGTGGCGAAACTCAGGCAATGAAATTTAGAGTGCACGATATAGCACAACAAATAATGTCAAAAAAATTTACGTGAGATGCGCAGTGAAGTTAAAAATCATCTCCGAACACATTAACAAAAAGTACTATATGGCCTATCAGCCACTCTGTAGACAGTGGCGTACGCAGACATCAATCTGGGGGGGGGGGGGGCTGAACCTTAGCAGTCCATATATTTATACAGCACTCTTCTACAAGGTAAGGTAGAGTACATACGCCAGTTAATGGTTACAATTTATTAGTAGGCGTATTATTTTCAGTAGGTTTCACATTTTCTTTATTAAAAATGTATTATTCGTGATTGGGGGACTTCTCCAAAAATTAAAAAAAAATTATCAAAAAATTTCGTATAGATGTAAAGTGTTTTTAAAGTATTTTTATTTCATTATTACACCAGCATTATGCAATACATGAAATTAGGAACATTATTAAAATAATTATCGTTTTATTTATCGACTGATATCTGCAAAAAAGTGCTGAATTTAACTTAAATATTAAATAATACTTTTATGATAAAGCTTTTAAGTACGTATTAAGTCTCACAAAATTATTTTTTAATGCTTAAAAATTGTTAGGGTTCACTGGTAGTAGTGGCCGGGCCGATGTGGCGCCGTCAAATGAGGGCGAGATAGAAAGAAAACAGGTAGCTTACTGAACGTTACACTCAGCATAATACACCGCTTAATGAACTATAAATTATAACTGAAGTAATAATTGTTATTATAAACTACTTATTTTGTTAGTATTTATATCCCCGTCCAAATCGGCCGAAATATGCAATTTTGTAATTTTAAACGAGAGACTAAGTAAATTAAGGAAGTGCATATTACATTTTTACGGTTGGGGGGGGGCTTGAGCCCCCTGAGCCCTCCTGCGTACGCCACTGTCTGTAGGTTATATCACAAAATAATTCGCTTTTTCAAAATTTACCAGGTTGGTGACTGGTATAATATATAACTTGTTATTATAATCTGTATTATATATCTGCATAACACATGAGAATAAATGTAACATCAGTATGATATGATATGATATTTATTAAACCTCGCTGTTTTGCGTCGTTTCGTACTTGTATGTCAATCGGCACATGCGCAGAACCAACAACTGTGACTTTGTACTCGTAGTACTCGTTTATTCGTTAGTTGCGTAGGGGGGTCCAGTGACTCGGAACCGCGAGGCCGCGAGTAATCGGAATGGGTATTTCGACTTTTCAGTTATCGTTGAATCGGAACGGGTATTTCAACTTTTCAGTCGCTGTTATATCCGTTCCACAAAAATAATCGTTCCAAAATAGCCGTTATAGGTATATCGGCCCACGTATAGTCACCATCACTGACATCGCTCGGCAGAAGCGTATTATGTGACACGTTGGTGATCTAGCCCCGTCGCTGTGCCTGATCACGTGTCAGACGGAAGCCAGATTTAGCCTGTGGTATACGTGCTAACATCAAACTGTCTTAATATATAAAATTTACACCCAATATTTAGTCGTTAAGACTCGACTGTTATTCAGAGTGGGGCGTAAGTCGTCGCTTGCCAAAGGGCCATTTTTTGGTGACTCTGTCGCGACGAAAGTATTTTGACAGGTTCGGCTGTTAGCTATACACACAGTTTTAAAACATTTTTGTCAACGTTTCACTAAGATTTCTAATCGTCATCATAAGGATCTCTGTGCGGGTAATACAGAAATAATTGATATCCATTAAATATAATGAGTATAATAATATTTAGGCCTGTACACAATGTATGGAATATTATAAGTACATTTACAAATTTAGTAACTTTGCTCTTGTTATTATCTAAATATTAATCAGTGATACAAAACGATAAATAAGTAAAATGAAGGTCATCGTCATCTTCAGCCAGGATTAAACCAAAAATGGTTTGTTCCGATGCCAAGTAGATAGACTAGAGCCGGTCAGGTCACTCCAACGCTTCTTCGGATCCCTCACACTTTATAATCCATCCTTTCGGCTTATAATTCCATAGTTGTTTGGGGATGCGGCTGTCATCCTTTCGGTTAAGATAAACTATTTTAGTCGACATTGGGCAATAGTATCGAGTCTACTCATAATATTCAGTTCTTGCCGTACATCGATATTTCATTTGACTTGATTTTAAAGACTATATCCTGCCACGCATAGGCGTAACTTGGGAGGGGCGGGCGGAGGGCACTCCCCCCCCAATTTTCCGAGAATTATAAAATTTTGTTCCCAGTTGTTTATAAATAAAAACTAACAAATAGCCAAACAGGAGACAGTTTCTATGCTTGCGAGCACAGTAAGCACTATTTATCAACGTCTGTACTGTTATCAGACGACTAGTTGCCATAAATTTATTATTCTTATTTCTTTCGAAGAAACTTGTAAGTGGAATGTTTGATAGATTTGAAAAATAATACGCCAAAATAATGTTTCTGTTCGAAAAAAAAAACAAACGCTAGAGACCTAATTAACTGGAACACAATGCGTGCCTTTTACACAAACAAAGACTTGTTTTGGAACACCGCAAGACGTCGATGGCTTTGTTCACGAATCTTAAAAGACGGTCGTTTGGAACTGTTATTTGTTAAGGATTACTGCTACAAGTGCGGTCGGTTACTCGGCCGTGTACGTAGTCCGTTAAAGTACACATCGCTTGTCTCTTAATTCGTTATTGTTGTGATCGTTTTCGTTTTTTGTGTTGATAAGTGCTGGGAAATGGGAAATAAGAAACGCAAAGGAGTAACACGGCTTAATTTCTTTGAAAATTGCCTGACTTGCAATTTTAAAATTGCTTTGTGTTGTGAATGATTCGGCGTACTGCTACTACTGCCGAGCATTTTGTGACAGTGTGCCTAAGGGAGAGGATGCGTTTACGAAAACTGGGTATATGAATTGTATCAACTGAAATTGTTTATATTTATAAGTCTACAGTATATTAGTTCTAGGTAAACATAACTGGAAGTACAACTTATGAAGAAATATTTGTTGATCATTAAAAAATAAAATTGTCCCTCGCTTACTTACTAAGAATTATTACTAAACTTTCTAATGTTGTATATAATATATTTTATTATGTAGATGGTCTCATTACACACTTGAATTTATGAAGCTTTACCCTGCCCCCCCCCCCCAAAGTTAGGCCCCAAGTTACGCCCATGCTGCCACGTGCCTGAGAAATCTCATTTCGGCCGCTTGAATACGAATGGCCTGGCCATTGGCCTTCGCTAGTCCATTTTTCTGACCCATAGAGCAGTGGCGGCTGGTGGTTTCAAATTTTGGTGGTTGCAGTAGTTGGTCTCAACCAACTACGAACACTCAAACAACGGATGGTAGAGGGGTTAAAAGACATTAAACTATCACAATCACAGTTATACAAAATTATTACTATAATTTTATAACCTCAAACAACGGATAACGTTTACCTTGAACCAAGGTAAACACTAAACCTGACATAACTTATAAATCAAGAAGGCTGTACTGATTTCATGACACAAAGTTGGACTACAACGCTACTACAGGAGCGTTGCAGCAACTTTGCAACCACCAAGCTTTACATTGGGGAACATAACGCATTTGTGAAGAGTAGCGCACGTCCTCCCATATGTTTGTGTAGTAAGCTCTGCCATTTACTATTGTTAAGTTGCAAGCGGCCTACAACCACCAGCCTGCGCGCCACATTTGAATTGTACGCGAACATTGCCGCATAGAATCTAATACGTGTTCCGTTGAAATTGATGACACTTTTAGCTGATTAATGTTTTCGTATATTATTTTATAGTTCAGATATTCTATTTTTGGTGGTTGTGGAACGCTAGCCGCCGCTGCCGTATAGGAGAGAATAATCTCAAGTAGGAGGGGCGCGTGTCCTACGATGGAAGAATGTTACACAAACAGTAGAGGTGGGCTAAACTGTTATTTTAAAATACTAGGTATGAAAATACCGTTCCAAAAAAAATAACAGGTACAAATACCTGTTATTATATACTATATATACATAACCTATATTATCCTTTGTAAGTAACTCGTTTTGAATTTCCTACAGATCTCCTATGTAATATCTTCAAATAAATACACTGCAAGTAGGTTTATTTTCACTTAGATAAACTTATTAATATATTAATAAACCTACTTGCAGTTTATTTATTTGAAGATATTATATAACCTATACTATATAATTTGTTATAAGAAATAAAATTGAAACTAAAAGTATTAACAGTGTTACTTTACACTGTGACTTTATTAAACTATTACTATTTAAAAGAAAATAAGAAACAAGAGAATTTATAGGCGTATCTCTCTTTGGGAATACCAATTTAAGTTTTCACTAGGAGTAAAACTAAACATTGGTTAGACTTTAGACAAATCAGTTGCGAAACTCGGGGTAATGAAATAATTTAGAGTACACGTAATACCACAACAAATAATGTGATAAAAACATCAGAAACATATAATAAAAACATAACAGTAAGCCACAAGAGTGAATGAGAATAAACAAAATTTTACAAATAAAAATAATAAAAACAACTGTAATAAAATAAATATAAATAAATAAATAAAAACTTATAAATAATAAGCAGCAACAAAAGTAAATTAAATGCATTACATACCTCGATAATCTTCAGATTCATTCGCTAATGTACACAGAATATACAAGTTATGAAATGTCACACCTATTTACATTACAGTCTACTTCACTTAACACATTATAAATAAAATTAAACAATTGAATTGTTTTTTAAATACTGGGATTTCAGTTATTCAAACCCTATTTTAAAGCATTCAAAAATATCAAACGTTGCGTTTTCCTTGATGATAATCGTGTTCGTGTTCGTGTTCTTCGTTCAGATATTTAAGGAACGAAATCCCATTAAATTAAAATTCCGTGAAGTTAAAATCCCATTAATAAAAAGTATAATATAGCTTTTCAACATCAGCCACTCTATAGGTTATAACGCAATATAATTAAATACAACTATTTCACTAACGACTCGGATCACAAAGTTTTTTATGAGTAAAAACATAAAGTTTTACCTTACAACCTGAACCGGTTTTAGTTACAAGTTGGTGACTAGTATAATATATAATTTATTAGCGTATAATCTGTATTATATATATGCATATCACACGAGAATAAATGTAACATCAGGATGAATTTGTTCCTTTATTAAAAACAGCTTCGTCTCTTTGCGCCGAATCGAAATATCGAAATACCCTTGATACTAACTACCTGTTCCTAAAATACTAGGTGTTCAAAAAATACTACTGTTCCTCTGATACGCTTAGTATTTTGTGTATCGGTGATACCACTAGTATTTGAAATACCTAGTACTGTACTGTTTACGTGATACTTGCGTACTGTGTGTGTGTGTGTGTGTGTGTGTGTGTGTGTGTGTGTGTGTGTGTGTGTGTGTGTGTGTGTGTGTGTGTGTGTGTGTGTGTGTGTGTGTGTGTGTGTGTGTGTGTGGGAGCTTAGGGGGCGTGCCTCGACTCGGAACAGCGTCGCCGCGAATAACAGGTATTTCAACTTTTCAGTCACTGTTACATCCGCTCCACAAAAATATCGTTCCAAAACACCTGTTACAGGTATATCGGCCCACCTCGGCAACACCCAAAGTTGCCGAATGTAGAACCTTGTAACAGTAAAATAGCTCAATACTTTATCGAAATCAGGCCTGATCAACCTGAGTATAGTTATCATTGTTGTGCATGCAAACAATGTCGATATCTAGAGCACAGCTGTTACGATCTACCCAGCCGGTCCGTTCTTATCAGCAACTGATAAGACCCCAACTCGGTAGGGAGCCTAACTATGTAGGAACCCAAGATTGTGGCAGTCTTGAAATGAGTCATTGCTGGTCAAGTTCGCCTACTACTGAGAGTCAACGTTTCGAGCGCTGCAGTACAACCCTTTTCTCGACGTGAGGATCTATGCACTTAGCCAAGTGCGAAAAGGGTTTAATTTTGATTCCTGAACTATCTGGGACCCTGATTGCTGTTACTTTGGAGCATTTTCACACCTGGGGCTTCGTGCTGTCATCTGGAGACTTCTTTCTGCCGCCGCGGATTTCCGCATTCCGCCGCCGCGTTCCGCGACCGACCTGGACTTCCGATACGCTTACTGTTCGATTGTGCGTGCATTACGCGGAGAACTTGTGGTGAGTGTATCTTTTCCTTGATTAATTTCCTAAACTGTGTCACGACTGGTGTTTCGACACGGACTTGCGGAGAGTTACTCTTCGAGGGATTATCACTTCTGCGCCACATAAATACTGTATACATTAGTATAGCGTATTACATAAGTTATTTAGATTTAAGTTGTTGTCAGTTTAAACATTTATTATTATTGCGGCATCAGCTAATGATATACAGTCAGTTACTCTCATTGTTATTTGGAGATACAAGCAAAACTTAATAAAATAGAATATGATTTCTTATTTTGTATGCCTTACATGATTGGTATAGTAAATTTGAGCAAACTGCCTTATCAAGTGGTTTAGTGATCAACCTTATTGGGACGGGATTGAATCTCCGTGTTCGCCCGTTGGTTTTCCCTGCACGGAGTGGCGCCCTTAAAAAAAAAAAAAAAAAAAAAAAAAACTATATATAAGTGAATTGGATTTCTGGTTACCACTCACACTTCTTGATACTGACGTAGGTGGTGTTAATATCTACCAAGAAACCCCACCCCTTCTCCACTAGCTAGCCTGGGTAAATTCGGCGGGTAGCAACCTTCAGTAGTTGCGAAGTGTGCGACGCGGGCGGGTGATGTACGTATAAGTAGTACAGTCTAGACTAGTCACGTGCAGTAGTGGATGCAATCTGTATATGTATCGTCTGTTTACTTTTCCCAAACTGTATTTATGTCTGAGTCTCGTCTAAATTCGGAGCGGTAACCGTTTTTAAACTTGCTGCTAATTCGCAAAGTCTATTGTTGTATCCGCACGGTGGTTATGTACCGTCTTCAGTGAACCAAACGCGGTGTAATCAATACCACACCGTTCCTTACTTTTCAGTTCGGTTCGTACACTGTGACAGCTCAAACCGCCACAATCACAGTTTGCTCAAAAGTAATAGGCTCCCTGAACGTATGGACCCTGCAGAACTCGCTCACTATTTTGAACGAAGTATGGCTACATTTATTATTACAATAAATTTCGATGTTACAGAGTTTTGCAATTATGGGAAAATTACAGAACTCTGGATTACTCTAATATTTCTTAAGTAATATATCAGTTGTAGAGAACACAACTGCGGATGTTTCAGATATGGGTTACAATTCAAACTTGATCGTATAAAGAATGGATCGTCATAGGGGAAGAATTAACCGATTCAACCAACATTTTCACCCGATTTTTGGCCCCGGACGTCCAAAACGTTTTTAATATTCAAAAATGAACATATTCAGACAGTGGGTAAAATTCTTTCTTTAGAATTAAAGACTAAAAGATTGTAAACAACGGTGGAAAGAACTCTTAGAAAGAATGACAGATGCAAGATTGGGCAAACGAGACTAGAAATATAAACATATAGGACACAGGTATGTGTGGGTAGACCCGGGAAGAGATGGTTTGTAGGATCTCGGAAGGCGGAACGGGCAGAACCTTCTCTGTGAAGTGATGTGAAGATGACGGTTACAATTCCTATTAATCTGACAACCCTGCTGGATTTTCACAGTTCAGATTTTTTTATCCTTCTTTGGGATGTGGGGTTCCTAAATTTTGAAATTTCCAAACGTAACACTACGTTCAGATGTTACTTAAATTATCTTTAATTTGATACTCGGCATGAATTTTTGCGATTTCACAAAACTTTTCACCCACTTTTTGGGCCCTTCTGATAGTTCCTATCCGTTTCGGATGTTGGATCTCATACAGGGTATTGTACGGGCTACTGCTGTACGGAATAAGTCAGTTGTATTCATGCCAAACGAGGTCCTTAAATTTCTCAGCCACGATATTCTCGGTCGCCCAACTCCTCTCTTTCCAAGTAGTACTTTTCCCTGTACTATGGACTGCAATATGTAAAATCTCTGTTCATTTCTCATGAGATGTCCCAGATAATACTGAAGCTTTCTTATCTTCACTGTGTTAATAACTTCCACATCTTTCTTCATGTTTCTAAGAACTTCAACATTAGTTATACGTGCTGTCCATGAAATGCTCAGTATTCTACGGTAGAGCCACACAATCGGATCTCCGGGGGGGGGGGGTACAGTTTTGAACAGTTATGAAGTAATACCACGCCGTTCCTTATCATTCAGTTCGGTTCGTAAATTGTGACGCCACTCCCACAGTCTACTTGAAACCAATATGTTCCCTGAACTCGCTGACAATGGTCCCTGCAGAACTCGGTGACTATTTTGAACCAAGTACATTTATTATTACATAAATTTCGATATTAGATAGTTTTTCAGTTATGGGAAAATTACAAAAATCGGAATTATTTGAATATTTCTTTAGTAATATAGTTACTTGTAAAGGACACAGTCATGCAGTAAACGCTGAAAATTCAAATTCTTCGGCAATGGGTTACCGTTCAAACTTGATCGTTTAAAAAAATGAGGCTATAAGAGAAGAATTACTAGTTTTTAACTTGATTGAAAGACTAGAAGATTATAAACAACGGTGGAAAGAACTCTTAGAGAGAATGCCAGATTCAGGATTGACCAAGACTCAAATATAAACTCAGAGGACACAGGTATGTGTGAGTAGACCCGGGAAGAGATGGCTGGAGGATCTTTGAAAAGGCGGAACAGGCCTACGCCGTGATGTGAAGATGACGGTTACAACTCCTTTAAATCCGACACCGTGCTGGATTTTCACAATTCAGATTTTTTGATCCTTCTTTGGGACGTGGGGTTCCAAATTTTTAAAGTTTCCAAACTTAAAATTATCTTTAATTTGATGCCCTCACATGAATTTTTGTAATTCAACCAACATTTCCACCCACTTTTTGGGCCCTGACATCAAAAAAATTTTTAATTTTCAAAAATGATTATTCAGACACTGGGTAAAATTCTCTTCAAGTTGATATCCCTTACTGGCTTGTGCGATTTTTTCACAATTTTGACCCTCTCACATTATCGCTCCCGTCTCCTTATTTGGGGGAGGGGGGGGTCACCATAAAAAACAGTAGGGTTCTGTAGAGTAAAAGTATGGGTACACATGCCAAGTTTTACGAAAATCGGTTGATGCATTCTGAAAGTTGTCGTAAGACATAGCCCAAACACTTAGATAGACAAATGCCGAACGGTCCATTCAAAACTGAGAACTGGCTTCGCGCGTTGAAAATATTTCAATTAGTTGTTAATTTTAAAAATGAAATTTTAAAAATGAACATAATTATGATTATAATTTTTGGAATAATTAACTTAATTGTTCTTTTTGGTAATACAGAAAAATAGTGATTTTGTTATTTGATTTCTCCATCTTCTCCTCTTCCTCTCTTAGCGTAGTTCTATAGCACTTCTGGGCGACAACCTCGCCTAGATCATGTATATTGGCAATAGTTTCTTCTTTTCGTTGTCAGTGTTCAGACTTCTCAACTGTAGCTGATAATTCTTCTTATACGTATCTTGTTATTCTTGTACTATTTCTAAAGTTAGAGTAAATGAGTTCCATTTACGGCACATAAGCTTTAATTTTTTCGTTCTTCTATCTCTCGTATCTCCCGTTACATTCAGATATTTACTTTCATTAAAGATAATTACAAATAACGCAATGGTTTACTAGACAGTAACTACCTTTACTGCTCGTTAAACGTTTATTCGCTACTAGGAGTCGGGCAGGCGGTTCCCCTCTCTTCAATGTCGTATAACTTTTGTGCCGACGTAGGCATTAAGGAGCGATGGAATGTTTCACAACCAGTAACATCATTCACAATCAATAACTACGGCGTAAACACAGTATTGAATCCAGTTAACGACTGTAATATTTGGTATTGTCACCTTTTACAGACTGACGAGAGACGCGACGCGATATTGGGCGTCTTTATGTCTGCGTCTCAAGTTTCAGTCTGGATCGCTAAACAGGTGGATCGGTCTGTTATAGAAGGGGCTAGACCAGTGGTTCCCAAACTTTTCAGTCCGCGGACACCCCAAAAAAAATAAAAAATTTCACGGACCCGTCTGAGTTATGTTATAAAACGAACAGTAAATATGGTACAGACTCTTCTATGTTAATTAAAATGTATTGAAATTAAAATTCTCTTAACTTGCAAAATTATAATATTAATGATATCAAACATAGTTTAATATGAACAATGATGCTGTTTTGCACGATTATCTCTGCAATATTGGGCTTAATGTCTGATAACTTCAATATTAAGTAACTCTCGACATTAAGTTTATTTGTTAACTTTGACTTTATGTACGTGAGCAGGGAGAACGTGGTTTCACACAAATAAGCAGTAGAAACACAGATAAATACTTCAAAGCTTTTTGCGAGTTCAGGATAGTCAGTTATTAACCAGGATAGGCTTATAACCAGAAGCTGCCTGTAATTGCGAAAACTGTAATTTTAATGAACTGTCAGTTGAAAGTTCTGCCAATGAATCTTCTTTTTGTAGTGTAAGAGAGAGAACTAATCAGTTCGGCTGACAAACAGATCTGCTACACGACACGATATAAAGACATTATTAAAGCCATTAGTTTTAAATTACTTTTACAATTACAGTTAGTTTGAACCAAAAAAATGCTAGAATCGTCTACTAATTTGTTTAAGATTCTAATATTTAGATTTATATTTTAGAGCATAAAAAATCCGAGAATATTACGGTATATCCTTGTTTTTCTTAAAAATGTCTGCGGACCCCCTGAAACATTGTTGTGGACCCCACTTTGGAAACCACTGCACTAGACGGTACACGGGGAATTGCGGTTTGTTTTGTATTTGTACCGATGTGCGTTGCTAGGGCGATAGATAACAAACATCAAGCGCACTCGAATGAGAAACATTTTTACATCGCACGAGAGGTTGGAAAAGTTTCACTAATCCCCACACACGAACTACTGCCGAATTAGTTACTGTTTTATTTTTTTTTTACATACATTGTAATTACGTATGTAGGCCTAGTGATATGATACCATTTTCTTTTGCTTAATTCTAGTCTAATTTGATAACTGTAATATCTTCAAATAAATACACTGCAAGTAGGTTTATTTTCACCTGACGCACGTTTCACATTTTCGCTTACAACACAGGTAACGGATAATCGAATTTACTTCGATTCTATTTCCGATTGTTTTAATGTTTATGTAGTCATGTATTTATTATATATTTAATGTTTTATTTTATTATTCTAATAAATTTATGATTTTAAATGAATCGTCTTGTTTTGTTTTTATTTGGATTTGTTCCTTAATTAATAGACTAATATTATTGTGTTTGTAAATATTTAAATTTTCCCAGATATTCATTATGTTGCCTTTTTGTACGCTTTTAATTAATTTGACATTTTGGATATCTGGAATTTATGTTTATTGTTTAAACAGTGTGTGGCTAAATTAGATTTGTAAATATTAGGTTTTAGAAACGCATTGCGATGGTTGAATATATCTCTCGGACAGTTTTTTCTTCGTCTACGTAAAATTTATTCCAATCTGGACATTCTATTTTGTAAACTCCATTTTTATTATGAATGTTGAATTTAATTTAATTTTTTATTTTATTAAAAACAATGTTATCTGTGTTATAAGATATTTTTAAGTTTGTCTCTTTAAATAGTTTGATTAGTTTACGAGTTATGTTTCCGTGATAAGAAAAGTTGATATATTTTATATTATGATTAGTGGAAGGGTTTATACACGAATTTTTGTGTGGTGTTTGTTTAGTGAGTTTTTGTTTTATTTTATTTTCTACTTTATTGATAGTTTTTGTTTTATATCCATTGTCTGTTGCTATTTGTTTGATAATATTTATTTAATTATCAAAGAAATATTATTACTATAATTTGATAATTATACGTTACGTTGCAATTTGGTAGTTATGATTAAAATGCTATACTGTAATTAATAAGTCTTCAGTTATTTGTGTAATCTGTTGAAGTAAATTATTATTTAGTAACCTCTATTAATGTAAGATAACCTTGACTGAGTAATTTTCCAGACGTCATTTCCAAGGGGTCTTTATTAGAAGGGAATTAGAAGGATTAGAGTCAAACAAATTTGCAGGAACTGTTTCTCAGTTCGAGTGTTTGCCCTTCTAGCGTGGCGGTGTACTGAAAACAGGTAGAAGTTTCACAGTTCGTATGAGTTGGGTACATCGATACAGTTTTCCGCGGAGTGGCGAGGGAGTGGAATACTGTTTCCTGGTGCTCAGATGATGTGTCGTAAGGAATGACAGTTGCCCGTAGACGGTGTCTACAGAGAAATAACACATTCGATTTGTAATAAGTATGGTTTTAAGCAGACAGAATTTGCTTAACGGCGAGGTTTAAAACGTTTTAAGGAAGCAAGTATAGCACGAGGAAAGGAAAGTGTCTGCTCCTTTTGTAAAGCTTTTATCATCATCATCTTCAAGGATTAAACCAAGGATGGTTTGTTCCGGTGTCAAAACAGGCAAAGATTAGCTGGTCACTCCAGCGCTTCCTCGGACGTCCCACACCTCTCCGTCCCCTCGGTTTATAGTTCCATAGTTGTTTGGGGATGCGGCAGTCATCCATTCGGCAAAGATGTTCCCACCAATTCAGCCGATACTGGGCAATCCTGTCGAGTATACTCATAATATTCAGTTCCTGCCGTATATCTGTGTTTCTTCTATGATCATGGACAGTATAGCCTGGACGTGCCTTGGATGCGACTGGCCTGGCCTTTCGTTAAAGTCCAATTCTCAGACCTATAAAGAAGTGTAGGAAGAGCTACCACCGTGTAGAATTTTAGGCGTGTTCCTTTACTTGCTGACTTAAGGGTTCGCCTCATGTTTCCGCACATAAGGTTGAACTTATGCAACCCATTCACAACGTCGTCGCTTGCTTTATAAGACACACTGTAGCTCAGGTATTCAAAATTGCTAACTGTTCCAGGACAGTACCATCTATAACAATTTTTGCCCGTACAGGATTAGTTCCACGAAAAACCATCACCTTGGTCTTGAGTGTAGATTTTTGCAATCCAGAGTCATTGCAGATTCGATTGCAAATGTATACCCTTCTACAACCCGTGGTATCTGTCTGCAAACGTCGTAAAGCTTTTAAAAACTTGGTAGGGAACGGGACCATTCTTAGTAATCTTAAATGGTACCCAGAAAGTTCAGTAAAATACTGAACACTGTGAAACATGTCTGTTGGTTCGGTCGGTTACAATGTATAAAAAGTACAAAAACTTAAAAAAAAAAGAATTGCGATGAATATATGAGACTACCTCCCCGTGATATTTTCTGAAAACTAATTTTCTTCAGATGTGATGAAAAATAATAATTAAAAGCCAAGCACACTATTCCCACTTTCCCCATTATCTTGTTCTTTAGTCGTATTAACACTTAAAGTCGTTTAGAAATTAATTTTGCATCATTACGCACTACTTACCTTCTTATAGGCTCATCAAAAGCGTTTTAGTATCTCGTTATTACAGATATACGACTATTGTAGACTACCTTAGATTATAAATTTGTGATGATCATTTCCAGAAAATGTTCTAACCTGAATTATCAGGTAAAGGAGTGGGTTCCTTGCAAACGTAACTCAGATCAGAGGTCAGTCCGTTGAAGCATGGCCGGCTCTAGAGGAGCTGGTCATGGTGCAAAAGTTTCGAACCCGCACGGAAAATGTCACTGGAACGGTGTCGGTCGGTGACATGGAGGCAAGAGATGATCCCAATGACGGCGACAGAGTGAGTCAAATTCGTCGAATAGCGTGGAAGAAAATTGACGCGTCACCGTTGTCCTTGTTTACGTGTGCACTTCAGCAAAGTCATTAGCAAAATACTGTTAAGGTCATAGAAAGCTTTCTGTGAACAGTGCATGAATATTTATTACAAAAATTAAGTTTTTTCCCTACAATGGCATACCTTTAAAACGAAGTGTTGCATATCCCGCTTGTTTTTTCCGCTAGGTGGTTCTAATTTGGACAAATAATAATTAACCTATAGCTTTCTGCATCCTGTGTATAATGCCCACGGAATTAATTCGTAATAATTGTATTTTCTAAAAATAGAGGACGAGTAATTTAAAACCGACCGTTGCACAATCAGCACTCATTTTTTATGAATAGGATACATGAGAACGGAGAAAATGAATGTAAAAAACTCCTGACGTGCTTTATGCAACGAGCGAAGGGAGTCTCAGTTTTAAGTCGCCCGTTTGGCATTCGTCTGTCTGTCTTACGATAACTTTTGAACACAGTAACCTATTTTCGTAAAACTTGGGGCATACGTGTCTGTACATTTACCTTACAGGACTCTATTCTTTTCGAGATTAATCACCTCAAAAATAGAGGGGCGCCAGTAGGCAAAATTGTGAGGTTGTCAGAATTGTGAAAAAATCTCGAAAGCCCATGTTAATTTTAAACACAATTTTAATTAAGCGCTCGTTTTTAAAAGTATCAAAACTGTTGGGCCCCAAAAGTGGGTGAAATTGTGATAAAATCGGATACTGAATTCACGTATACTTCAGCCTCATCATCCTCCTCCTCGATCGAGAGGTTGGCGGGCTTGCAATTTCTTCATCACCACGAACCTTCTTCCTTCTTTAGCCCCATTCATGTACTATAGACAGACCATGCACATAAGAACCTTAGGTCAGAAAGCTTCGCGCATCTTCCCCTCCGTCCGTTCAAACACTCACTCCCCCACCACCTGACTGACAGTTGTAGACACACACACTCGCATTACATTCAGTCACACACTACTGTGGAGGGGTACCTGCCTGGGTCTTGCCCCGCTCCCACTACGCCCTGCGATCAGGGTTGTGTGAACCAGTTAGAATGGCGTAGCAGGTGACCGGCACACGCAGCGTAACACACACAGGTCACTTCCACATCTTTTGTTAAGATTAAAAATGTCTCTGGAAATAAAATTAGTATAAAATTTCCTCAAAGGAAAATTACTATTAAAGCATTTTTTTATTTTAATTTTTTTTGTTTTCGTTTATCCCATCAATTCCGTTACAATTTCCGTGTAAATGAATGGGTGCTCATCCTGTCCGGTTTTAAGTTGATCATGCTGTATTTTATGTATTATATACGAGAGTCGTTCAATAATTAAAGAGACAAATAGATGTAGAGGAAAACTAGTTGGTAGGCGGAGTACGATAGTTTCGGGACTGATCATCGCTGTGATGAGTTCTCATGAGGTTTTTTATTAGGATTGTTTTGTTTATAACCTCGTATTCACATTTAACGATGGTGAGTCTTGTTGAAGTTTCGGAATTAGTTGAACAACGTGCAGTGGGTCGCTTTTTGCTTTCTGAAGGTTAAAAACGGCTAAAATTTACACTCGTACGACTAAACACTGCGGAATAAGCTGTAAAAACCCCTGAATATTTTTTGTAAGTGGTTTGAACTTCAGTGTCTATCGAGCACCGGTGTGGAAGTCCACTTGATGTTTCAACTCCAGTGATTCCTCATCCAAGAAGACCCACGGGTTACAGTTGAGCCTATAGCTGAAGAATTACAATTAAGTGTTGGCACAGTTGATAACATTGTCAGCTAAAAGCTCAACTACGAAAAAAAAGCGCAAGATGGGTTCCGAGAGAGTTGACCAACACACAGTTCAGTTAACACGTGATAGGCTCAGTCAATAAATAGACTTGGAAGACTACCTCATCCTATGGTCCAAACTAAGCACCATCTGACTTCCGTTACGCACGTGGTACGAAGATTTATGACAACGGCGAGGTCAAAGAAAATTTCCTAAAATGGCTCTGACATTTAACATAAAGATTTCATTGCAGCAGGCACAAAAGAGCTTATTCAGAGATGAGACAAGTGTATTAACGTTGCTGGGGAATATGTTGAAAACTAAAGAAATTGTCGCACTGATTAAATAAACCGTTTATCCTCTACAGCTGTTTGTCTCTTTAATTATTGAATGACCTCGTATAATATGAAATTTGTGTACACAGTGATAAATTATAAATTAATTTTGATGAACAGAAAATTGAAAGACAAGTGTATTTGACTTGTGGGCGCGTGCTGGCAGTTTGTCCGTTTAATCCTTTAATGCCATTGAATTTATTGTTAAACGGAAATATTCTTTTAGGGAAATACGGCGTTAGTCACGGAACCGTGAGGTGTACTAATCGACATTGGGAAAACCTCTGTTTGTCCACTTCGTCTTATTCGTACTGTGATGTCTCCATTCCACTGTACACATAGTCCGTAAGGAATTAACGGGGGACCAAATGACCCCCGTTGGCCATAAATCATGAGGAGCGTGCTCCTCCATAACCAAACGTCGTTGGAAAACCTAACGCCCTAGAGATAGTACGGTATTCCGGGGTCTGCTACCGTGCAGGGGCCTTGAGCACCCATTAGCTGGTTCGGAGGTAAGCGTCACCGCTGTACCTCGGGTATTAGTCGCCCATTTATGATCCTGAGGCCGTTGCCAAACCCCATATTTCCACTGTGGTCGTCCCAATCCATATAAGCTTACCGGAAAGGGCAGAAAAAGTCTCTGCTCTCCATCCATAGTTGTTGATACGAGACGTATGCCCAGCGGGGGCCTCCTAGAGGCGGTGTTTCGGGGTCCCCTAGATAAGCGGACGGAAGACCCCTCGTCCCCGAAATCAAGCCGGTACTTGCTTCTGCAGTGCCGGTTAACCAGAGCACAGATAATCTGAATATAGTGTACATTTTTGAAAACTTCAAAACGTTTGACTGAGAGCCCAACAATGGCTGAAAATTTTGATAAAATCGCAAAACATTGGTGTGGACTACCAAATTAAAAAGAATTTTTACTACCATCTGAATGGAATGTTAAGTTTTGGAAATTTTAGGGCCCAAAAATGAAATTAAAAGTTTGAAAAAATCGTGAAAATCTACCAGTGTGTCAGACTAAAAGGAATTGTAACCCAAATCCATATATTTCGAATTTCTAGTGTTTATTGTGTGGTTTGTACCTCTGTAACTGTTATATTACTACAGAAATAGTAGAGTATTCGGGATTTTTGTTGTTTTTCCCATAATTGAAAAATTATCAGATATCGAAATTTATGTAATATACTTCGTTCAAACGAAGGAGTATACTAGTTTATTATGGACCGCCTACGTAGGCTATTTGGTTTAAGCTTGCACGTTGTGTTCCAATGTTAAGTAAACTAATGAAGCAGCTTCTACGTTTCTGTTGCAGGATGTGCTGGACAAGCGGTTGGACGATCGTGTCGACGAGATGATTAAGACGGGACTGATCGACGAACTATTGAGGTTTCACGAGGAGTACAACAAGCTTAGGCTCAAGGAAAGCCAGTAAGTAGTTACAAAGTATACATCAGTTTGCTGGTAAAACAGTAGCATGTTTGCAGTCCACATCGTCCGGTAATTTAAGCTTCGTTCTTCCAAATTGTTATGCTGTTATCTGCGGAAGAGACGTTTTCAGGATCAGTCGGAGCTGGGTCAGAATCTTAGCTTACGTCAAGATAGTCCGGGTCCGGGGATAGTGACCAGGAACAATAATCGTATGTGATTTGCGGCGACCGAGAAATTTAGTTGTGATTTATTCTGGTACTTGGCAACATTTTCGGCCAATCGGTTATTCGCTTCACGACGAGTTAAAATTCGGGTCCCCATTGTACGGGTATCGCCTTCAAATGAGGATTTGTGTTGATTGCTCCGGCCTGATTCCATAACTAATGCACAGCTCTGTGGTTCTCTTCAGGATCCAGGGAGATTAGACATTAGCGTGGATGGTAGGCATGGCCGCTATTAGGTCCAGACTCCCGCAAGAAGGCTCCTTCTCAACTCATTGTTTCCCGTGCCCAAGGCAGCTCGAGCCGGTGCATACTGTTGAGATTTATGGAGTTTTTAATGATGCACTCGCCTGAGGTACGGCTACGTACTTCCATTAGGAATTAATTTTTTCCCTGGCGTGGGGGTTAGAAGCGGCCGCCGTAGACCGTGGCGATGACCTGCCACACCCGGGCGGTTCGGAGACTTCGCGATTTTTCATGCCATGGGCGACAGCGCAGTCGAGGCAGACGCTGTACATGGAAAGCCCGCCGACGTAGGATGTAGCCTGGCTTGTGGCAACCGGCACGGCGGTTTATATGACATAGGAAACTGGGGGGGGGGTGATCCATACGGATTCAGTGAAGACGACCTACGGGGGTTTGTCAAGTAGCGTCCGAGGGTGTCTAACGCATACCGGGGGAGGGGGGGCGTTGTTTGAATGTCTCTGTCTTCCTTACAAGAGATATAGCAACCCAAGAGCTGAAAAAGAGATATAAGTTATTTTATTATAGCTATCATAATATTTGTTCTCGCCAGATAACTTCATAACAAGTACATGATTTTGATTTTCCTGATTCTCTGCTAATATTGTGCACCCCTCATGTATAGGCTGCAGGGGCGTATTTACGGTACCGACACCCTCCTCCCTCGGAGGGTCGAACAAAGTCGACGAATTTTGTTAACTTCTTAATTTTTAGGCTGTTTAATTTTTTTCAGCTGTGTACGCTAAAATAGTAGCAACTCTTTTTTAAATATACGAACAAGTTTATTACACAGCACTATCCTATACGTTTGAAATATAGTTGAAATATAGGAAAATCGATACAGTCAGTAAGTATAGTATCTTGCAAACAATATTTCAATAACGTTTACTTTATGTTATTACCGTTTACTTTAATGGGGCTGGTTTCAGGATGTTATCACACGTTTTTCAGCCACCTTATAGATAGTAATGTTGATCAGTCTAAACTTTTTTTTTTTTTTTTTTTTTTTTTTTTTTTTTTTTTTTTTTTTTTTAAAGGATCGCGGACGCCCCGAGGCCAAATTCTAGATACGCCACTGACAGGCTGTGGTACTGCTTTTTGTAATTTTGCTCATTGTTTTCTGTAATAACCTAATCGTCTGCATTATGTTATTATTAAGCGTTATGTTATTAGCATTATGTTCAGGTTTATTGAGCGTCCCACTCTCATAACAAGAATTGAAAAGGCCTCAGATAAGCTTCACAAAAATCCTCGGAATGGACTGATTTTCAGGGAGATCAACATCAATAGGTACAGTCTGTTAATGTTGGCGATTTCTTCAACCTTGTGAGAAAAATCAGTTGCCGCTTTATGAGCGATACTTCGATGGCGCACATTTTACCTGTGATCGAGATCGACTCAGAAAAATATGCTAACCTACGTCAGAGAGGCTCGTCGCTATAACACAACCCGCCTTTTGTCTTCTTAACAAAGTAAGAAGAAATCTTGAACTTTCGGCAGTGTTACTGAAACAGTGAAAGTTACGCTTCGATTTAATTGAGTTTCGTATAATAAATTTATGTAAACTTGAATTTTGTAATTGACTTAAATTCTGTTGTCACTATTGTTTATTGTTTTCGCGAACACAATTGCAGTGTTGTGCGCAGTGCCAGCGTTAAACGAAACAATCGTTGTCCCCGGAGAACAGAACAACAGTACTGGGAAACACATTGTTGACCGCTTACGTCTTTGTACTCTCTCTTCTTCTCTTCAACCCAGAAGTTGGTGGGTTTACAATTTCTTCCCATCCATAGACAGCAGGGCGTATTTACGGAGGGGGACGAACGGGACCGGACATCCCCCCCCAAAAAATGGACAAGAAATTTGATTGATCTTTGAATTTTAAACTGTTTCATTATTTGTTCAGCTGTGTACATCTAATATAGTATTTAAACTATTTTCTTAATATACAAACGTGTTTATTACACAGCTATATGTTTGAAATATGAAATTTAAGAAAGTCAATTCAGTGACTCCAGGAGAGGTTGGTGATGAAATGGGCAAAGAATCAACGCGTGTCGTGATTGATCTCTAAAACATTTTCAAAAAGTGTTTCTTGGTTACTGTTCTCTCTTGGATCGGTTAGGAACGAGGATATTAGACGCGATTTAAACATTGTATCATTGCAGCAGAAAATTGTAGACCACAGAAGGAGATGGTGTGAACATTTGAATCGCATGCCTGATATCCGTCTACCTATGGCTGCCTTGGGTTATCACCATCTGTGAAGAGAGATGTCTGTAGGCCGAGGAGGAGATGGATTTCGGGACAGGTCCAAGGCCTAGTCCTCAGAGTGGTGATGATGATGATGTATCTTGGTTTCAGATCTTCGTGGTTTACCTTCTTTTTTTTACCTTATTAAGATTCTAGTCATCATTTTAAAATGTAAAATGTAATAAATATCGCGTAAACAACGTTTCAGTACCACGTATTTTTATTGTGTTTATTGTATTTTTATTACAGTTTACATTAATGGTATTGATTTCAGGATGTTACCACACGTTTTCCAACTAGTTTGAAGATCGTAGTATTGATTAGCATTATCTAGCTTGGGTTTTCTGTTGTACGAAGGCGACACGACCCCCCCCCCAAGCCCAAATTCTAGGTGCGCCATTGATAGACAGTCTCTTAAATACCACGTCTACCCATTTCGTGTTTTCCAAACTTCATAACTAGAGACTGCCCCAACATTCTTACACGCGGGATAATCTATTGGATCTTTATTGGAATGGCTTACTTCGTAGGCTTTTACGGCCTGAGTCAGTGTTGTTAAATAGCGTTCCCGAGCTGTTTGGCCGTGGTCCAATGCTAAAACCCACAGGAGACGTTTCGGCCGTGCAAGCGACGGGCATCATCACTTTCAAAATTTGAGTTTGCGCTAACGTAGGGTGTTCACGTTAGAGACCACAGTAGCCTCTACTGGACGGCGTTCACGGCAGACGTCAGTGGCACGGCCGAAACGTTTCCTATGGCTTTTAGCATTGGACCACGGCCAAACAGCCCGGGAACTCAATTTATTGGAGTGGTTTCCCGTCGACTTCTAAATCCTATTCCGTTGACTTGACAGTTCATTCGCCTTTAGGAATGGTCTCCCATCCTAAAGCCAAGAGGGTGCCCTATCCTTTTACCTGCGCATCCGCGCTCCTTTGAGGCTGTTGACGCTTGATTAGGGGGATTTCTTTATCCCGGGAGATGCTCGGTGCCTACATTCGTAGCCGCTTGTTGTATAAGCAAACGTTGTCTCCTCACTACCACGGGGAGCTGAGTGTCAGCATCTTAATGGCATTTCCGGAATTATCCAGTACTTTTAGGAGGAATGTGTAACGCAAAAATTGAGCAATCGCAAATTTTACGAAATCAAACTATGCTGAACGCAAAGAAATGTGTATGTTTTAGAAAGCGGGGAGGTAGTGAAACGCCTGTACCGTTAGGCGGCGTTACATGAAAGAATTTAACTTGAAAAAGCTGTAGAGTATAGCGGTAGGTTAGCAACGCCGGCCTTGAGGCTGACGTCTATAAGGAAGGTAATATTAGGCTAAGTCACGTTTTGGGACATAACTGTCATAAAATGTATTATTCGCTAGGATATTAGGGATTTGCCAATGTTGTAAACTTTAAGTGCATGTAACAATAGATACCGTTATGTTCGAGAGAGCGATGTAAGAGTGAGATATATAGTGACGCTAGTTTTTTAAGCACGTGAGACGCGGAAAACGTTCGCCAAATCAGAGGAAGCGTCATGTGTTGCGCGGGAGGGTTTCGCTAAGGAGATTGAGCAATTTTGTATTTAGCGCTAGTCTAAACCTATGTGATTGTTTTTCTATCGAGACTTGGTAAGGGAAATTCAAAGCAAGTATAAAATATGAACTTGGAGAGAAATCAGGCAGTCTTCTTTATATCGGCGAAACTACACTGAAGAGACTCGCGTGCGCTGTTTTGCGTTAACTATATAGATATATATTTTATTAGTAATTTAAAGAATAAAGTAAATTCGCAGCAGTAAACAGAAGTACGGGAACGCGATAATTGCTAACGCTAAATTTATAAAGTTTAATATACAGTAATAAGTTAATGAGTGAATGTTCCGAGTAGTAACGAACAACGAGAAGTAAATACTACATATAAATTTTCATCAATACGATATGTTGTGGTGAAATCGCTGAAGAAAGCGAATTAGTTCGGGTTAAATTCACGACGGTATGAGATAATCGAGACGCACGCGACGCGAACTGTGTTATATGCACTTAATGTAAATTCAAGAATACGTTGTAAACCAGAGTGTATAATTATACGACATAATTGTATGTGTCACCAATATGTCAAGTGTAGTGTACATCTGTGATAAAGTGCATTAGTGCATTCATAACCAGGATTAACGCGCAACAAACAGCTGCTGACGGCTCACCGGCATGCAACACCTTAAGGACTACGCACATCGGAAGGATTCTCCACGCAAGTAACAAATAAATGAACATTTGATTCAATATTGTTTTATAAATATATACATTTGTAATCAAATATAGTGACTCAATTTGTCTAAAAAGAACTCATTGCCACGAAATAATATTCAAATTGTAAGGCAAAACTATTCAAGTCATTTTAAAAAATTTGTAGTATATAAACGCAAATGAATCATTAAAAGTTGATTGATATATTTTAATTTGTGTTTATTATTACTGGCACCCTGAAGTACAATAAAGAGTCGGTACACTGGAGTAAGTCTTATAGTCTATTGAGTAGAAATATTAATATTATCAGTGATTAAAGTAGTCTGTAAACCTTACTTCTTACATGCTCATAGGCCAACATAATATGCAAATCAACAATTTAACTCTTTCGTAAAGGCCTATCAAGTAGTGTATTACAAATGTCTTGTATCTTTGTACGTAACAGTTAATTTCGAAGAGATCGTGGAATGAGACGAATCGTTTCGTGTTAAAGCGAGTAGAATAAATCAAAATTGCCATTCCGTCATAAAAATTAACGTTAAAAGATAATATTAAACGATTAGAAGCACTTAATAATGCAGTATGGTAGGCCAGATATTCTTAAACATTTAATTTTTATCTGTACGACTCCCTTTCAACAACCGCATATGTAACCCCCCCCCCCCCCCCGGGTACGTGACATCCTCCTAATAATGAACTTGGCGCGTTTTTATTGTCACTAGTCACTACGGCTTCTCACTCGCTGCCTAGTGCAGCGTTAGGGAAGGTGTGACCTGAAAAATTATGAAGCAGTCGTTTTATATTCCTGGCACTGTGTGTGATGATTGCATCTTCTATTGTTTGTTTTAAACTGGAATGGAATTTTGCATGACGTAAGCGCGGGAGGCTTGGCTTGGATTCATCCAATGGAACACATGAATTTTGTGATTCGCCAATAATAATTCTGTGATTTTCATGTGCGTTTTTACTGCTGATTTTAGTTAGCGGTTTTCAGTAGTTAAATTGAAACAGTCTTTTTAAAGACTGTTTATTGGAAGTGCTTCGTTTACATTAAAGCCATGTAGCCAAAAAATACTGAATTAATGATATCTGTAAATGTAAAGAAAGATAATAATACAGTGTAACAGAAAACCGACTGTTAACTTGTAAATAAGTCCTGAAATTATAAAGTTCCGAATCAAAATAAAATATTTTTTTTTTTACTAAAACACCCGCTGGAAGTTTTTGACTGGCCAAAAAATAAAAAACTTTCTCGCCTACTACTTTTTGTTTGTTTGGTTTTTGTACAATTGAAAACACGTTCCTGTTATAATACGAATAAAAAATATTAAGTTTATTTCAGTTTGCTTAATATTTATGTTGTAGTATTCCCTGAACTGTCCTCTTTAAAACAGTGTACATTTTATATATACAGTAATAATTATTATTATTGGGAAAACTACAAGAAAAGGGAAGGAGTGTAACAACAGTCAAATTGTATGTTTACTATGGACGTGACACACGACACAGTCTGGCAACAATGTTCCTGAACTCCAATCCCATTTCAATTTAAAACAAAGTATAACATGATGGCATTCGCTTTCTCTCGTACACGTATGTAAACTGGTTTATTCAAATTAATTTTAAGACCACACGTTGTATACTCATCACTTGGTGAGATTAATAGAGAAGAATTAAGAAGAATGTCAAAGGATAATAAAAAGAAAGTTAATTGTAACAACAACGTTGATGTCTAGTAAAGAGAGAGTTTCTGGTCTAGGTTCGATTGTGCCGCTAATTAACGTTCCAGCACAGTTATTGCGATACAGCGGGCTGTGAACTTTGTCCGTCGGGTTATCAACACGCAGACAGGCGGTGATGACGTAAGGGAGTGCAACAGTATGTAAAGTGGGGTAAACGAGGCCAGGAATCCTTTAGAATGCGTGCCGCCGCCGTCGTTGTGGGGCGTCACTCTCACGGGGGGGGGGGCAAGATCCAAGAGTAAAATGCAAAACACGTGTTGCCTACACTTAAACACGGCGAAAGTTAGGTTACATTGTCCAGCAATGTGTTGTATTTAATTTGACTCGTGTCTGTGTCAGGGGTGAAGCCACGATTTCATTCTCGGCAGTGGTGGTGGGAAGGGATTCAGGCAGGTACTGGGTGAGGGAGGGGCTAAGGACGGGATTCGGGGTGGGCAAGGGGTGCACTCCCCCCCCAAATCTATTAAATAAATTACAAATCAGTGAGCCGTAGCTTTGTGCAGTATTTGACAAGGCATTGGAAGCCTATCTTTCTGTCTGTTCGGAGGTTAGCATTCTCGCTAACCCGCCTTTCCGACCGTTCGGAGGTTAGAATTCGCTAGCCTACCTTTCTGCCCGATACAGGTTAGAATTGTCTCCAGCGTGTCTTTCTTTCTGGGGGTAATGCCAACGCCTCCACCCGAACACTGCCATCAGTAATTCCTGCCTTTGTAGAAAGTGTCCGTTCTTCAATGAAGGCAGATGACGTCTTAACCTCGATTCGCTAAAAAAAAAAGGGTTGCCGTCGTCGATTCCTGTGCGCCGGAAGATATTGCCCTTCCCCCCAATCCCGGAGGTAAAATCCGCCCATGGGGAGGGGTTTAGATTTTAATAAATAAAACTACAATAAACATGAAGAAAAAGAATTCGTCAGTTTTGTTGTAATGACGATGAACGTGGAAACACAAGGGTTACATTAAGAGATATAGCCTATAAAAATTTAACAAGCGTCAAAGAATAAAGATGACATCTTACACTAGTATTCTCCGTGACCTGCAGAACTCGCTCACAATTTCGAACGAAGTAGGCCTACATTTATTATTACATAAATATCAGTATTAGATAATTTTTCAATTATGGTAAAGGTTACAAAAAACTCGACTACTCTTCTATTACTTTAGGCCACACAATTATACAATAAACACTAAAAAATAAAACATTCTGGTGTGGGTTACAATTCCTTTTAGTCTAACGCCCTGCTTGGTGGCATACAGACAGCACATATTAATAGTCAGTCCCCACCTGCTTTGCCGTCCGTGCAGTTCAGCCTTTCGACCCCACCAGCGCGCCTCTAAGCTCCTGCGGGCGATGCCTTAGGGGAGCCACGGAGACGCGCCTCAAGCCTGGCGACTGGATGGAGCTAATCATAGATGCCCTTCGTGGGCAGCACCCTACCGCCTTGTGCCGGGCGAACGGCGAGCTGCACTGTAGAACCTGGCTCCTATCTGTACAACGCACACAAAACGGGGCGCGAGACGCCCGTGCATCTTCCGTCTGTCTGTAACTGGACGAATCAGCGGCACCGGATCGACTAGCGGATCCTTCAGTGTGGGCGACTGAGACACGTGGAGACAGTACCAGAAATATTTGCCTAATGTACAACGATCGGATAAATTTTTTTTTATCGCAATATATCTTTAAACGATTCTGACACGTCTTTATACTAAATATGCATAATTTGGCGTGTTACGAAAACATTTTGTACTTATTACAAGAAATTTATTGTGAAACTATTGTACAGACAAAACATGACATTGGAAAGTAATGGCGTAATATATACACGGTAATAATAACGTAAACGGCGTAATGAATTGGAACCATTACCCCTACGCCGTATTGTATTTTGTTGTTTCTTCTTCCGCGTTTTGCGTATATACTTTCTTACCCTTCGCCGGACGATGGGCGTTCTTGAAAATAACGACGACGTGTTCGTAGAAAACTAACAGTGCAGTAGTAACTACGCGCTTATAAACAAAATTGTATTTTTACTTCCTAGTTTTGAGTACGGATTAGAGCAGAAGATTAGAACGGACTGATCTGAAATAGGAACTCAGTGGTGTAGCTATTGGAAGGGGGGGGGTCATGTGAATCAATCCCTCCCCCCACAGAGCTGTTAAAAATTTCATTGAAATTCCACAAACAATTAACATAGGCGTATTTCTAAGCCAGTCGCGCGCGTTAAAAGAAGGCTTCTAAATAATTGGCATCTTTTCCGCTTAACGACAGCACGGGCAATCTCCAGGGTCAGCGCACTCTACACAACTCCGTTTCATTTTTTATCGTTGTTTTATTTTTATCTTAACATTTTATTTACTATTTCTTTTTCTTTTATATATATATATATGGCCTATTTGTATGTAATTGACTTTTAAATTAATTTGTACATCAATAACAACTGCAAATTAATTATGATTATAAATTTTAATGATGGAACGTTTAGCGAGGATCGGTCAATAAGTGTAACACAAATTTTTAATAATTTGTGTCGACGTTTCGACAGTATTTATTGTCATCATCAAGACCTGTGTACGGATACAACAGAACATATCGGTCACAACGGATCAATTAATTGAGTGCATGGGTTTGTGTATGTAGCCTATGTATGTGTGCGCGCGCGCGCGTGTGGAGGGAGTTAAAACAGTTTGTTTTACATCAGGAAAATAATTACATTTCTTGCATATTGTTTCCCTTGAATACATAGAGGACATTATAATAACCCACAACATACGTCATACAATATTACAATTTAAAATACTGATAATCCAATAATTACTTGATAGTCTAATATTTGTAAGCGACAGTCAAATTGTACTGTATATGAGATTTTGATATTGTATTGTTTGCAAATCAGATTCAGTATTTTGAAGTATACAAGCAAGTCGTCAGCAAACGACAGCACATTCTAAATCAGTCTCGTGATAACTTAATACCAGAGTTCACTAGATGTTTCCATTTCGTTACCAGATCGTCAATGTAAATGTTAAAACAGAATAGGCCATGTACTGCACCCCTTGCCTAACACCTTGATTGACAAATATTTGTTGAGATATCGTACAGTTATTTTTGACATTCCATTATATAGGTCTTCTGCAATTTTTATAAGTTGTTCTTAACAGAAATGAGCATTGAAAAAAAATTGCTTCAAATTGTTGAATCAGATTAAATTTTATAAGACAATTGCAATACTCACGTTAATTTATGCAAGTGAGGCGTGGGTCATGACAAAAAAGGAAAGCGGAAAGATTCAGAGTGATGAAATGCAGTTTCTTCGAAATACTCGAAATTATACATTGCAAGATAGAATAAGGAATGAAGATATCAGAGCAGAACTTTGAAGTAAAGGACATAAATGAAATTATTTCGATTTACACAAGACAGTGGGATGGGGTCATCTGCAAAGGATGACAAAATATCGGTTGCCGAAAGCGGTACTGAACTATAAAGCCATTGGTAGAAGAGAGGTGGGTCGTCCGAGGATGAGATGGGTGCCGGAACAGGTTTATATAACCCATTCCTTGAAGAGGAGGAGGAGAAGATTGTTCAGTCCAAAGGGACGGTAAGGAATCACGGAGCAACAGTCGACGGGCCCCAAATATTGGATAGGAGAAAGTGGGATCTTTTCGGTTAAGTGGCAGCATGCAGTGAGCAATTACTCTACGTAGCAATCGCCAGTAACAACGCATTTCCCCCTCCACACGTAGCGATAACCAGCAAAAGTTTGTATTTTTATTTTCATTTTGACATATTTTTTATAAAATAGGGTTTTTTATACGTCCACTTCTACATGCAAATTAGGTCCACCGATAACCTTAGACTTTTAATAAATGGTGCTCACACACTTCTCGCATGTATGAATTCCAATCCACGCATGTGGAGTGATTCATTTCCAACTCATGTTGACAGTATTGCACGGGTGTGTATACTCCTTACTCCAACAGTAAATGAAGTACACGATTGTGCGGAAATCTAATCGAGAATTATTTAGGAATGTATCCTGTCGCACTTGTTTGCATTCCCGGCAGTCCTTTTTAGAACATACCCAATGGTCTTTACCTGTCGTATACAGTTTCATTTGATGGCCGTTCGTACAAATTCTTGGGTTATGTAAAACATTTTGGTCTCTTAGAAACTGTATCGCAGAATCTTTGTCGGGAATCTGTGCTGTTAACTGAAGGAAATTCATGATACACTACTATACTACACTTGCGACTGCGGGACCGTGGAATGGTTACAACATGCGTTGGAGGGGGAAATGCGTTGTTACTAGCGATTGCTACGTAGAGTAATTGCTCACTGCATGCTGCCACTTAACCGAAAAGATCCAGAAAGTGTAATTAGAAGCAGTTATACGCCGCGCCGGTACCTTAAATAATGTAGAACGCAAATTTTCAGCCAATGTTTTTTGTTCTAAAAGATATTGCGCACGTTTCACGAATAAATGACGCTATTTGTATGTGTCGGAAGGAAGCAGAGTGCCAGAATATACTGACTCATATCCTTGTAGTAGTAGCGGTGATAAGTGCGTGCGTGAGTGCGTGTGAATAAGCAAGGTAAGCGTGAGCGCGAGCGAGACCACAGCCAAAATGTTAACCAGTGCGGATGGTTAGTGACACTTGGTGGGGTGGCGAGATTGGGCCAGCGCCAGATTTCAGGGGCCATCCTTAACACAGGTCAAGTTTATTTCGTGTCGCCAAAAACGAGAACAATGCTCTTACGGTTTGATAATCTCTGTCGCGATGTTTGACCAAACGCGAACTGGCGAATAAAATGTCCCCCCCCCCACTCTCTCTCTCTCTCTCTCTCTCTCTCTCTCTGCAGTAAACACATTTCTGACGAACATTAAAAATGTGCCAAAATTCCTGGTAATTTCCTGGTAAAAGAAAACTGTTTATTTCTGAGACTTTTTCAAACACTGCTCTGTTCATAAAAGTATCATTTTGGTATTGTTTAAATAAAAATTATTTATTTTGTTTTCTTTATGTTCTGTATCCTAGCTTAGGTACAATAATTTTAAATAATGCATTTTATTTATCAATGTTTTTATTAAAATTAGAATCTATGCAATGCAATTGTATTTATTTATTTAATATTTTATATTCTTAATATGCATTAATAACGCATTAAAATACTGAACTATTGTGATGCATTTTCGTCATAACTGCTGATCCCATCATGGTCCCACTTTAAAATTTTTATGATGTATTCACTAAGTCACCATAAAAAATATATATTATTTTTAAAATTTTTAAAAAACGCTATCTCAAAACAATTTCAAAAACATTTTTTGGAGTTTTTCAAAAAACATTTTTTTACCAAAATTGTTGAAGTTTAATATCAAATTAAAGCCTGTTAAATCCTCTTTAAAATGAGCTATTACACAACTCTCTAGGACTTATAGAACTGGAATTAGAACATTTTTTAGCGCTGAGAGCATGTAAAAAAAAGCGATATTTTACAATTTTCAAACACTTATAACTCAAAAACTGTAAGAGATAGAATTTTTTAAAAATTATATTTGAATTCAGGATGTTAAAGAGTATAGTTAACAAAAGTTTCAAAGAAATCTGAGATAGTCAATTTGAAAACTATTTTTTTTTTTTGTTGATTTAATATGGAATGACCCAGTTACAGTAGTGAAGCCAGAATGCCTATATGCAAGTGAATGTCTAGCACTGAATTATAATTTAGACAGACTAGAAATATTGGAAAGACGAATTATTAGGGAAATATTAGGTCCACGAGAAACTTCAGAAGGTTGGAAATTAAGAAGTAATGACGAAATATATCAAAGTATAGAAAATATAACAGAAACAATGAGAAAAAGAAGACTATTATTTTTTGGAGATTTATATAGAATGGATGACAATAGGTTGACAAAGCAAATCTTCAGATACAAAGAAGTCAACATCAAGTTGTGTTAAAGAAGTCCAAAAGTATTTTTAAAAAAAACTTAATATAAACGCACAAGAAGCAATTGAAAGAGAATTTTTTAGGGCAAAAGTGTTAAAAATGGAAGGAGTCCAGGGTAGGAGAGAGAACAACGCAGGTTCAAAGTGGACTGAAGACAGGAAGAAGAGATTGACACAGTGAAAAGATTAAAGAATATTGGAGAAATAGAAAAGAACAGAAAATAAATAATTGAAATTGGCATGTGGTCCTTAGATAGCCGAAAAAAAAAAAAAAAAATCTTAACAGTGACAGTCATTTTACATTTGGTAAATACCGTACATATTTGCGTATTGTAAGTTGTACCCACAACAAAAGAACAAAAATATCTGTCAATCAAGGTGTTCGACAAGGGTGCAGTGTATCACCTACTCTTCAACGTTTATACTGACGATCCGGTAGGGAAATGGAAACGTCCAGTGAACCCTGGTATTATGATATCACGAGACAGATATTTGAATGTACTGGTGTTTGCTGACGACTTGCTTGTAATTCACAATACAGAATCTGCTTTACAAAAACAAATATGTTTTTAAGCTTCATCAGATTTTCACACAATGCAATATGAAAGTCTCCACTACAGAAATAAAGCTAATGACATTTCGAGACAAGGAACCGATAAGAACAAAAGTACCGATCAATGATCAAATGGTAGAACAGGTGAGCCATTTTATTAACTTTTCGGGCAAATTATATTGGCTACGATAGGAATTATGATATCGATGTTAAGTTAGGTGAGTTCCAGACGATCTGTGGGAAAATCGGCCGCATTTGTTAGGAACAAGGTACGCCGAGATACAAAATTAAAGTTTTACAAAATCGTGGCGGACTCTGTACTGTCCTACGAGTGTGAATTGTGGACAAGAACGATGAAACAAGAAAGTAAAATGCGGGCCTCGGAAATGGTGTCCTAAAGAGGACTTAAAAGGGTTCTAAACTTGACCGTATAAAGAATGACGCCGTAAAAGAAGACTAACAAGTTTTAACTTGAATGAGAAATTAAAGGTACTAAACAACGGTGAAAAGAACGCTTAGAAAGATTGTCAGATTCCAGACTGACCTAACACGTCTGGAAATATAAACCTGTAGGACGCAGGCGTGTGGGTAGACCCAAGAAGAGATGGCTGGAAGGACTATGAAGGCGGAACAGGCAGCACGTTGCCTATGCAGTGTTTTGAAGATGATTTGCAGCGTTAAAAAGCACCAAACAAAGGGAGAGTCTATTAATCTACCTTTATCTATTTTCGCCCACACTACTCTTTATAAGTGTTGTCTGTGTCATGATTCCACTAGTCTAATATCTCTATTGTTTGTAAATACTCTCATTCGAAAAAATGAGAAGATTTTATTGCAGTATTTTATACAATAAATAACGTACTTTAACGCAGAAAATACGTTGCTTATAACATTGTTGAGAAAACCTTTTCTTAAACTAAGGAGCAATAGGGTAACAATACCGCGTTTCTCAAAACATCTTCAGAAAGGCTCATTTTCACAAGATTTATTAAGAATACAAATTTGGAATTAAAATTATTCATATTGACATGACCTTTAATTTGAATAACAATCAATGTAGAATATTTTGAAATCATCGTTTCTTTATATTTTTTCAGTCGTTAGGTACTTCAGTAGCCAATGTCTTCTCTAGGAAGGTTAGTGGTATATTAGATTGTAGCACCCTAATCGAAACAGTCAACTGACAATACATTGTTAGTGAACAAGGGAGTTCTGAATGGGCCTAGGGCGTTTAGGTTTGGGGGGAATTGCACGTTGGTTTACTCAAAAACTTTTAATACACAAAGAATTTATAAAGTGTATTTGTAAACGTTTTTGGGTGAAGCCGTAATTTCTTATTTGCCCGAAGGAAATGTGGAGTTTCCAACCATCAAGGTAGTCTCATTTCCTTCCCAGAAGCTAATCTCATCCTCCCCCAGAAGTAGCTCCTAGGCTGCGTCACGGGGTACGGTACTTCATATATGAACGTTTGGGACGAAGAAAGGATTATATGTATTATATGAAACCATGTTATATAATAAATATGTGAATTATAATTCACAGTGAATTAATGTGAAATTTGTTAATGGTGAGTGAAAGCAAGCTGTAACCGTATTTAACATATACCGAGTAATACAGTATGGCCTAGATTATTCAAAGCAAATTGTACTGTTGTTTGCTCGATGGTAATCAACACCAAAAGGCGCACAATTAACCCAGATTATGGAAGAACGTAAGAAGTTCAATAACAGTTTCGTTCATCTCATACGCAGTTATTGAACGAGCGAAGCGAGTTCTCAGTTTTGACTCGACCGTTTGACTTTTTCGTCTGTCCATTTATTTGGGGTATGTATCACGATAACTTTCGAACGTATCAACCGATTTTCGTAATACTGGCATATATGTCCACACCTTTACCTTACAGAATCCTGTTTTTTACAAAACCCATCAGGCTGTCAGATTAAAAGGAATTGTAACCCAAATCCGAATGTTTCGAGTGTTTAGTGTTATTGTTGTATGATTATGTAGTAAGGACTTCTGATACTACTAAAGAACTAGTAGACAAATCGAGATTTTCGTAATTTTTCCTATAATTGAAAAATTATGTAATATTTTGTAGGCCTAATATTATCCAGCTGAGGCAGGTATACTCGAATTAATAATATTATGCAGTATTTTGCATTTCCATGTGTGTGTTAATTTCAGTTACCGTATTGCATGTATAGTGTGGTTTCTTCAAACGATTGTGTAGAGAGAAATAATTATTGAATAAAAGAAATCGGGCGCGCCAAAATATTAGTTTTTGTTTTCTGTTGTGTAAGGAAAGTTGTCCGTCCCTTGATATTGGAGGCAGACATGGGGAAGATTTCATATACAAAGGGATACAAGTATTTAGGGGTAAAAATTACGGGAAGGAAGACAAACAAATACAATCCAGAATTAATTTGAGAAAGATGGCTACATTTACATAAAATGGAATCCTGTGGGATAAGCAAATTACAGCAGAAACTGAAACCAGAATATTTAAAATCATTCTTAGAAGTATCATGACTTACGGCTCAGAAGTTTGGACTACTAATAAACACACAAGAAGAAAATTAATGACAAGAGACGTTCTACAAGAGTATCCAGAGACGGAGAAAATTAGAAATAAAGTTATTAAGGACAGAATGAATGTGAAAAATTCAATTGTTGGTTTTATCGAAACAAAAAAATTACATTGATGTGGACACACGAAAAGAATGGCACATGAAAGATTGTCAAGGAGAGTTATGGAATGGACCCCACCAGAAAGAATGAAAAGACGAAGACCACCGATCACCTGGATAGAAGAAATTTAAACTATATTGAGGGAACGAGAAATTGAAGAAGATCTTTGGATGGACAAGGAGCCGTGGAAGATGAGAATTCAGTCACTTCAGTAATCTTTGGTTCCGTAAAAATGTGTAAACATTGTACACCAGGAATAAAAAAAAATAGTTGTCCGTCCCGAGGCTCCAAGTACTGTGGACAACAATCGGCGGTCTCTGTAGAATGCTCGAGGAGACACGCTCGTTCAGCATTGAACGTCCACGTGGTAATAATGATGATGATATGGAAGTTGGACACGGGTGACAAGTGTTTGTCCGTACACAGAGATCCATAGTTGTGTAACCCAATCAATATATACAGCAGTAACAGTTTTAACTAACAGAAACCTTACCTCTACACTACAGCTTTTCTCTGAATTCCAATCTTTCTTACTGTTGCTTCCGCTTTTCTTGTGTAGTTTTCTAATATGGTTGTTTCTTCACTAGCAGACGGAGACTATTAATTCCACTCCTTTTAGATTTTTGTTACTTTTTTCTATAATAAATGGCAAATGTATTTAATAAACTAAAATAAAAGTGGGTTTTTAAAACAAAAAATTATTTTAGAATTAATTTTTAAACGAGAGAAGCGAATTTTCAGCAAATGCGACATGATGATAAATAAGTAAAATACAAAAATCATGGAATGTTCCAGAACTGGGAAACAGGAGGCAGAGGTATTTCTGGGCGGTAGGAAGCTAGAGTAAGTGGACACCTTTTAATATGTGGGGAGCTGCATTATATCAGAATGGAGGTGCACCCGAGATATAAAACAAGTAGAATAGCACAAGCAAGAGGAACATTATTCAAGAAAAGTTCTCTTCTGTCGTCCAGAAACGTGTCCCTGCAAACCAGGAAGAAATTTATAATGAGTTTTATTTGCAGCTTACGCACGTATGGCTCAGACTGTGAGGAAAGTGAAGTTTTGAAGCTTTTGAGATGTCGTGTTGGAGGAGGGCCTTAAAAATATCGTGGACGGATAGAGTATCTAATACAAAGGTTTTTAAAAACATATATACACTTGGTACGTTTCACAGTTTTATTTAACTCTGAGAGCTATTTCAACTTATTAGGCTATTCTCAAAGAGAATCAAGGAACAACATCAAGTGCCCAACAAGTCGTTAATAAATATCGTTAAAAGAGTTATCTGATGATGAGGTTTTGAAGAGAGTGAGTGGAAAAATGATGCTGCTTACATCCATCGTGGAAAGGAGTAGGAATATGGTTGGTGACTAGCTACGCCATTCAATCTGGTTCTCACCCTGATCGAGGGGCGCCACAGTGTTAGATTAAGGTCCAGGCCGGAGTACATGCGTGGGGTAAGAGGAGGCAGAAGGTACGTGGTGATCAAGAGACTGTCTAGGCAAGGGAAGCAATTGCAAGCCCACCAATGTCTGGGAGAGATCCCTTCGAACGTTATTTAGTAATAATTCAGTTGATAGTTTGCATATTTTCTGAATTTTACTTGTCGATAACGCTAAGAAGTAGTGTCGTTTCCAAAACGATCAAGATGATTAACATGCTCTATTGCTTTACCTCCGTCTATTTTTTGTAAGTGGAAGTTGTTTTGATTCGCGAAACGCCATACCCTTCCTTTTTTAGCTTGGTCGGTATCGTCATATTCATCATCACCATCTTCACGGATTAAACAAAAAATGGTTTGTTCCGGTCTCACATAGGAAAAGATTAGAGCTGATCACTCCAGCGCTTCTTCGAACGTCCCACACCTCTCATTCCTTGATGAAAGGAAATATCCAACCGCACCTCCAAGTGGTGGGGTATGGGCAACACGTACAGGTGGCTAAGACGGCTCTGGAGACCGAGTGACAGCCGGTATAAGCTGTCCCTCCTCTACTTGACATTGTCAAGTAGACCCTCTTGCCTTTGAGGTGAGAAATTGCCCCTAAAGACGGATGACCTTCTATTGGTCAACGACGTAGGAAGTGGGAGGCAAGGAGAAACAACCACATTAAAGATCCTTATTCATATCTCAACTGGGAAAACTGGTCCCTTTAGTCTGATAAGACAGCCAGTTTATGGGAGATCACCCACACAGAAAATCGGGCTGGACGTTAAACCTCAAGGTGGCAGCTCCACCATACGTCTTAACCTGCGATATGCTAGTAACATTTCCAGGGGGACAAATACACTACTAAATTGCCTCATATAAGGTATCGTCATATTATACACGTATACGCGTATGCTGGTTATAACTGTTCTCGTCGTTTTGAATTAAAAAAGATACAGTACCGTTTACCAAATGGTAAAAGCTTAAGAGCATGATAATGTCTTTCAGCCGCCAGCAAAACGCAACATTATTATGGTTACTGAGGGACTGATTGTTTCTTTTGCGCAAATGTTGCATTTAGCTGGCGGCTGAAAGACATTATCATGCTCTTAAGCTTTTACCATTTGGTAAACGGTACTGTATCTTTTTGTTGCGATGGGGCCGCTGGTACCGAAGCTTCACCGCCGACAGCAGCCGCTCGTTGCTGTTCCTTCTCGAGCTTCTTTCGTTCCCGATACTTTCTTGCTCGCTCGGGATTTTGTCGTTTCTTGATCTGAGCCTTCTCGTCGCTGCTATCCACTGTCGAACGCTGTTTTAGTCAGTCGCCACGTTATGGTTACTATAAACCAGCTGCAGTGTATTTCACCACAACACAAAACAAACCTTTATTTACAAGAATCCCAGTGACATTATGTATCTGTTATGTCTTCACATTTCTGGGGTGAGTAATTAAATATAAAGAGGAAGTAGATTTGCATTTACGATGCAGTACAGACAAATATTTTAATGAATAGATGCAGGATCGTTAGCTGAATCACATACGAAGACAACCATTAACTAGAGACAATAACCTATCTACAGCTATGCAGTGTTTGCTTGTTAGGTCTTTAATCTGCGACGACGTTAGCATGTTAGCGGTCGCGGTTTTAGTTAACGATTCCCGGCTGGTAAATTGTGCCAACACTTGATTTTAAATTTTCAGGACGCTTTATAAATCTGGTTTAATTGTTTGCAGTGATATTATTTTTAACACATTATATATATAATCCCAATGACGTCATGCACTGATGACGTCATACAGCGTGACGGTAAATAAAATGTTGCAGAAAGTTTCAAACGATGTCCAGCTAAAATACATTATCTGTCAAAAATTGGAGATAATAAATAAAGAGTATGTAGTTCCTTAACACGTAGTCTCTGCCTCAGTTCTGGGGTGAATTGGCAAACACCTTGCCAAACACGTTTGTGACATTGAAGATGGTGGGACCGAAACGTCTGTCCACAGTACCACTCGACGACGTCCTAACAACCCGGCTAATAATAACAATGCAGAACATAAAGAGTGTTTGTCGAGTCGTTTCGAATCAGTGCACTTTCTGACTGTCTGTGCGTAAATTGCTGAGTGCACTGTTGTCATTGGAAATTTTCCTCGCCCTAAACCTAATTAACAACACGTGGCGGCCGGGTAGGCATTGTTATGGTGTAATAACAGTGGCGGACACGATTCGACCCACGGAAGAGAGAGCGTGTTTCACGCTGCATTCGAGTGCTGTTGGAATTTCTCCATTACGAATAGCGTTCCTGTAATGGAGCCTTTTTCACCTTTGTGTGTGACGTCCTCTTCCGTACTGTTTCCAGTCTTCCGTCTCCCGACATTTTTTAAAACGAATTTCTTTTCTGTGAATTGTAAAGTAACTATTTTGAAACGTTAAAACGCAGAATGTTTCTGCCAAAATTTGAAAAAATTGACGTTAGCTACCATTAGGTTACGTTTACACGATCGTTCGTTTTTTCCGGCCGCGCACGCGCGTGGAGTTTGGGAAAACGCACAGTGGTCACACGTACGTGCACGGACGGAAGTGTTGTCGCACACAGACGGCAGCGTTGGGACGTCTTAAAGAGCTCTGGCTGTAAAGGTTACGTGTGTATATAAACGTTAAAACGCAACTCCACAGACATGTCCGTGTTTAGATAAAAGAAAACATTGGTTATCAGTAGTAAATAAATCTTCGTTAAGTACATTTTTTACATTACATATTTTTTTAACATTGAAAATGTTTATAAGGACGTGTCGCACATTTGCGGCCGATCGCTGGTGCGTGATCGTAAATGAGAACCGGTGAGTTTCCATAGAAACTACTTCTTTGTTGTCAATAACGTAGTACACATATGAAACTTCGCTTATGAATGCGACTACATTTAACTTATAATCTGTACACTGGTAAATGAAGAATGAATTAATTGATTGGTGAATGAAGAATGAATTCATTGATGGGTGAATGAACATAAATATATATATTTTTTAGATTTATTGAAGCATTTTCAATGCCCTTCTCTGTGCATTGCATTTGTGGAATGCCTGCAAATTTTTTTTTTATAAATATGCCAACAACACCATGGAGACCAAAATTCATTACCATAGTACCAAGTAAATAAATGCTATTTTAGCGGCATCTTTGAACACTCCGTGTGACCACCTTCGTGCGTGTTAAAAACGGACTACAACATCGTCGCGAGTCGATGCGGTAGACCTAGAAAACGCAGTAGAGTTGACGACCCGTGCGTTTTTAACATGATAATGTTTTTAGGCTGGGGGTAATTCCACAAAAATGTAACGTCATCGAAAAATGTAACGCTTCCACACTTTCGATTCCCCACAGTCTAGAAATCTTCGGTCTCTGTCGTTTTAACATGATAATGTTTGTTACGTAGTAAATATTTGTTATATGCACATTATACGTTTCAAAAGCCTAAAAACATTATCATGCTTCGATGTTTCGGTTTCGTCGAAATTTCTTTAAATTTTTCCAGGTCCGTGTGACCAGTTTCGTTGCCGCCTGTGTGTTAAATTCAATGCGTTTCTCAACCGCACGCAAACGGCCGGGAAAGAAACGCTTGAGTAACCGCACCCTTAATCTAATTTTTAAAGCAACTGTAAGGCTATACCAGTAATCGAGACAGACTTCAAGGAATCGATACTTCTTCTTCTCCTCCGCCTGCTCTTTCTCCCTTTCTTTACCTCCCTCTTTTTATCCTCTACTCTTCTTTTTGTCCGCTTCTCCTTCTTTCGCATCTCTTTTAACCGTCCTACGTCGAAGTCTTTCAACCACTTCATATAAATGACGTTCTATCTGGGGCGAGACGTTTAACTTTCAGCTTCCTAATATAATCAACTCATTCCAATCTTGGGTTACATCTTCCTGTCCCTCCGTCTGGGCGCGCTTCCGTGATGACCTTCGGCTTATTTTCGTCCATCCTCATGACATGTCCATATCGCCACATATGTGTACTATCAGATATCCGATACGCATGATTTCCGATGGTCGTATTCCAATTCGGTCTCTCCTAGTCCTTCCAAGGGGCCGCTTCAAAACTAGAAGTGATCTGGCGTTTGTCTGTAGTGAGTTGTATCACTTGCGACCACCACCTGTTCTTCCTTGTGGCTTAATATTCTAATTAACAGATTCTGTGTTCTGATGTCGTAACGTCCATGCCAATATCTGTTTTGTATTTCTTCCAGTTTTCTGTGATGCTTGTAACTTTCAGTTTTACTCTGATTCTAGAATTCACTTTCTGATCACATAACCTACCGTACGTACGCAGCCACAAGCGTTAGAAGTCTCACTTAATAGTGCCTCAATTTTTTCGTCTGACTTGTCATTGTCCAGATCTTGTTCCATATAATTAAGTTGAGTCATAGAACTTTAGTACTGTTTCTTTCCTAACTTTATAAGGCCTACAAATTGTATGTATTGTTATACCTATCAACTGGTGAAACCTCAGACTCTTTGCGTCGTTGTCATTAAGCGGGTATACGAGATATCATAACCAACGTAAGAGAAAACGTTTATTTGTTCCAAAGGTTGATTGTCTTGTTATGCTTTGAGATGGTCTTTACCCTGGAACGCCGTTAGTTTTGCTTTATACTTGGAGATTTTCAGGTTACAAGCTTGCGCCACATTATGAGGAAATCATAATGCCGGTTGGTACAGAAAAATAATAAACACAGTATATACAGTATATACACAGTAGGCCTAACACAATGCAGTCGACTTCTTCTTCATGAGAAAGAATCGTACAGTTTCAAGAACTGGACGCATTGTTAACGAGGAAATTAGGAGAAGAATGGGGGAGGTATAAAAATGCATTATAATCGGAAGAATGATAATTAGATCGTGCGGGAAGTATTGACCTTATACGGAGACGTCAGATTTTTGAGAGTAGTGAATTCCCTCTTTCCTGTATCTCTTAGGCGTCATTTATACTTCCAGGAGAGAGGCGACGGGTGGCAGGTGGTAGGTGGTAAAGAGGTAGGCATCAGGTGGTGCAGCATTTATGCTTCACGCTATGGTCGAGCCACTACACAGTAGATGTCGTTTGGAACACGCCAAATGTTTCTCATGCTAGAAGGTGACAATGAAGTGGAGATAGGAGGAGGAAATATCGTGTTCATCCGATCAGCGAGTTGCGTGAAGCATTTGGTGAATTTCACCATCTGTATTTCGGCTTGAGACAACAACAATCAAGTTTTTCCAACAGACGAGAAAGTCTACTGATACTTTCGACTTCATTTTAGCAAAGGTGGAAGGAAAACAGGCGGAAGAGAACTTTTAAATTACCAATTACTCCTCCTGAAAAGCGTCACGTAACTACAATGTAAATTAAAATAATGTATGTAACTATTAAGTAATAAATTCAATAAGAATCGTATATTTCTTAGTGCTTGTAGCCAGCAATGAAACAACCAATATCTTTTGGCATAATATGTATTTTATTTTCTTAAACAAATGTCGTACTTTCTTAAAGAAGTGATTTTTCATGTATTACAAACATTTAACAGACAGGGGTACATAATTTGTAGATAAAACATTTGTAGGTAATAACTGGATAGGGTAAGGTCACATAACTCCGTCATATTACAGATATTACCTTACAGCTACAAAATCTGTTTATTTTAATAAGTACAAAGTGTTCCAAGAATTGTGTACTTAGGTACATAAATTGTAATAATGAATCTAACTTTCTTAATTTCCGTAAAAAAATTGATTCACCTTTATTCATCAACTGTGCTGTTTCCTTCCAACTTTCTCCACCACATCCATGTTTTTGTGAGTGGGGTCTTTTCATCATTCAAAATTGCAGGCCTTGTCTGCACGTCATTATTTCGACACGAGAGAACACATGCAAATACCAAAAAGCGCAGGAGACGTCGCCTGTATCTGTGACAAACTATAGCGACAGGTGGTGAGAGGTAGAGTCACCGACCGCATTCTCAACAATCTACCACAGCTGCGGGTGATGACATCCGTCGCCTACCACTTGCCACCCGTCGCCTGCCATCTGGAAGTATAAATGATGCCTCAGAGATGAGTGGGTAGGTGGGTGGTGGGGTTAACTCCTAAAACCGTCTCACTACACCATTGACGGTATTATTTGTTGCAGGAAAACATCGATTTTCGTAGAAAGAAACTTACAGTTAATCGTAACAGTGGTTCCCGTTTTACATCCTGGATCTGCGTATCCTTAATCCAGTAGGTTCCGTTGGACACATAGATTTTACTAGTCGTCATCGCAGAGGCCGGTTGGAAGCAGAGTCTCATGTATCATGTACGGAATACGCATTATTGGATGCATTATTACTAGCGAGGAAATCAGGAGAACAATGAGGAGGAGGTATTATATTAGCGAGGATATCAGGAGAAGAATGGGGAGGAGGTATTATTAGCGAGGAAAAGCAGGATAAGAAGGGGGAGGAGGTAGTAATAGCGAGGAAATCAGGAGAAGAAGGGGAGGAAGTATTATTAGCGAGGAAATCTGGAGAAGAATGGAGAGGGAAGGTATTATTAGCGAGGAAATCAGGAGAAGAGGTATACAGAAACATTATAACCGGAAGATTGATAATTATATCGCACACCTTGTACGGACACGCTATAAAAGTTGAGTATAATGAATTGGATTGGAGTCCCATAGGAAGAAAACAAAAATACAGACTTTGGAAGGAACAAAGTAGACGAATCTGTGACAGCGGTTCTCCTGATCTGTGGAAAACCGAATCCTTCAGGACGGACTGTCAGTGACACGTATAGACAACGTGTTAGGACAGATAAGCTACACTGCAACAGCAATAGAGACTACAGACGTTTAATATTTACGAGCTTGCGTTGTTTATAAATAATTAATTCGCATCTTCCGTTTTGGGGGTACAGTGAAAGGTTTGCAGTGGAATGACGTATGGGTGCACGAGGAATACAGTAGGCAGGCCTGCCTGTAGAATGCGGAAAACTGCGCTTATTATACTGTACTGGCCGTAACCTAGTTGCAACGTTGGCAACAGTGCGGTTCATTAATCTGTTGCTAACTACGACGTTATAGTAGGGACAGGTACGACGTACACGACAGGTAACTTGGACAATTTTGTCACATGAAAGTGACGTTTGCACGTTGTCTATGTTTGCGGCGCGCTGTCCGGACCTCACCAGGCTTTCGCAACTCAAACCTTAATTATTTGAAATTTTTTCGAATTCGCATCTCTTCCTCTGTCATAAAGTGAAATCGCTTTGTGTAGGAAAATAGTAAATCGAACCCAACCAGCATTTTTGGAATCCTAATTTAAGTCTTATAATTCCAGTTCAGATATCATTAGAATAGATAACTTATCGATAATCTTCTTCCGCATTGTCGCTTTATGGCAGAGGATATCCAGTCTACGTTCATATTCGTGATCGTCATCCCTGTTGCTACTACTCATTGTTGAGTCTGGGCCTCCTCCAGAAGCCATCTCCAACGGTCTCCATTTGACGCGATGGAGCTTTGGCCCGCCTCTCTTTCTTCTTCCGTCGTCAAGACTTTCCTCGGTATTTCATCCCCATCCTCATCCGATGCCCGGCCCACCTCAATCATGATAATTTAATATGTTTTACAATGTGTGCGTTTAAGGGGTGCGTATACTTCTTGATTTGATTGTAACACATCCACCATATTACGCATACATACCTGGACCATAAATTTTACGTAATATCTTTTGTTCAAAATGAAAAGGCTCTTCCATTTACTTTCGTGATCGTCCATTACGTTTGGTTCAGTTCTGTTACCTTTCACAAAATAACAAATCAAAACAACGTGATAAAAGAAATACTGTATGTAGTATTTTATTATATGTGTGCGCGCGGTTGTAATTGTAATAATAAACGGACTGAATATACTCTCATTTTAATATAAATTTTCCTCTGTTCATAATAATAATATGTTATTAATCATTTTTATTGGAGCCTAGTTTATTAGTGGCTATAGGTTTGCAACTGATCTAGGGGTCCCGAGCCCACCATATAAAATCAGAGTGACTTTTTCACCCCTCAGGCCGACTCAACCTGTGTAAATGAGTTCCTGAACTCATGTATGCTGAACGGCTTACAAAAGCCAGCCTACGCCTCCTAGTTCCTTGGTTATTTGGGCGATAAAGAAGAGCCATTATTATTATTATTAATATTATTATTATTATTCCAACCATTTTAATGCCTACCTTCATAGAATGAGAAAGGTACAAAGCGAAGACTCTCCACATGAAGATGCCTCGCACACGTTTATCAAGTACTGCAGATTCACAAGACAGAGGATGGTACTGGAAATGGATCTCGGGCAGTTCACGCCCGGTAGCGTAGTTGCGCTTATGCTTCGTGATAAGACGGAATGGGACCGCATCAATGCATTTATTGAGAGGGTCCTACTAGAAAAAAAGGCATGCCCAACTTGCACCCAACGGGCAGTAGAAGATAAGGAACATCTAGAAGGAGGCAAATAAGGCCGCAATAGGCTCCATCCTGAAGTAATACGGTTTCCAGGATGGATATGAATGCCTAAATTAGTGGTGGGTTTTTTGTGGGTGAGAGTCCCACACACCAGAGGAAGCACGGTCTCCTCTGACGGTACATAAAGCATTTTTCCACCTCTATAAAAAAATTATTATTCCAACCAAGAATTAGGTTAATAGTCTGTTGCGACCTGATCCAATCCTGTCCGAGGCGTAGAATCAGGTTGCAGAACAAGCGCTTTTTCCGTGAACAGGTTGTCAGCCTATTGCACAATTGCGAACGTGGAGTACCAGGTGTATTGATTTTGCGGCAAACTACCCCTAGACCGGCTTTCTTCTCTACGGCTAATGAGCCCGGTCAGCCCATAGAGTGATAAAAGGGATAACTAGGATGGGCAGGGGCGGATTAGAGGCGCGTGGTGCCTATGCTGCCATCAGACTGGTGCCCCCCCCCCGCGATTCAAAATTCAACCTTTTATTCATTTTTTCCACTGATAAATGATATGCACAATTCCGACAGTTAATAATTATCTGATTAAACTCTCAAATTACAACAAACATTTAGCTAAATAGTGATTACAGTGAGCATAGTAGTAGGCCTACTTAAGCTTAGAAAATACTAATTGATCTATATTTTTTCTTGACTCTGCCTTAACAGAGTCTTGTATAATTTTTTTTTAAATCGAGCGATTCAAGTATCTCGATTTCAATATTCAACCTTGCTAACGAAGATAATCTCTCATCTCCTAGTTGAAGTCAGCATATCTTTAACGTGATTTCATACAGAAAACGATTTTCAGATTCGCAGTTAGCTTCTGGAATCTTCAAAAGCATATGATGAGCAGTGTATATATTCGGAAATACATCGATCATTTTATAATCAATATCCAGTTTAATACTTTGCGCGGACAAACTGTAGTATCGTGGAATCTGTCACCTTCATTCGAACGATTTGATAAAAACCTCTTTCTTGCAATTTTACTCGTGGGACAAAGTGCTTCAGTTCTATTAGAAAATCGTTATTTAAATCGTTCGAGTACATTTCTGTAAGAGCTTTCGCTAGATTTTCCAACTTGACACTCTTCATGGTTAATAACTGCGTAAGGAAACCAAACAATTCCGTAATGTGATCATAAGCTTTCGTTCGCTTAGTATATTCAGCTGGATGACAGCGCCTCTTGACAGCTGAGGCCCTGGTGTCAGGTGCTGCAGCATACCCTAGTGTTATGGATAATTCACCACTGAGGATGGGTATAAGGATAGGTAAGGTCACAAGACACGAGATCGGTAGTTGTTGGACATCTTCGGATGGCTCCTGGGCTGATGCCTGTTCGGCTTGGGAGGCCCTGTCACTAGCTACGCTACTGCCGGCATAACTCTCAACTTTTTCCCTCCCCAGCACAGACAGTGCTTCGATAAGACGATGTCCTCTGAGGAGGTTATTACCATTATTATTTCGTCTGTAGAGGTCGGTGTACTCGTTAGCTCTCGTTTATACAGTTTTCATTGTCGTGTCCCGGTGACTAATCTGCTCGACGTACTTTTAAGAAGAAAAAGTATGGCTGCCCTTGTGTAAACATTTCACGACGAAGACGATGATGATGATGATGATGCTGGCGCTGAGCGATTTTGTGGCACACAACCCCTAGATCGGCTGCCTTCTCAACAGCTGATGAGCCCGGACTGACCGTAGAGCGATGAAATTGATAACTAGGATGGGCAAAGGATAGGTAAGGACATCGGACAAGAGATAAATCGTTGTTGAACATCTTCGTCTGGCTCCTGAGCTGAGGCCTATCCGGCTGGGAGACCTTGTGTGCGGAAAGAAAGATATAAGTTCCTTATAAGTTCAACCTTATGCGCGGGACCATTAGGCGACCCTTAAGCCAGCAAGTAAAGGAACACGCCTAAAATTCTACAAGGTGATGGCCCTTCCCACACTTCTTTATAGATCTGAGAATTGGACTTTAACGAAAGGCCAGGTCAGTCGCATCCAAGCGGCTGAAATGAGATTTCTCAGGACGTGGCAGGGTACACTCTCCATGGTGCATACAATAAACAGAGATATACGGCAGGAGCTGAATATTATGAGTATACTCGACAGGATCGCCCCAGTATCGGCTGAATTGGTGGGAACATCTTAGCCGAATGTATGACTGCCGCATCCCCAAACAACTATGGAACTATTAGCCGAGGGAACGGAGAGATGTGGGACGTCCGAGGAAGCGCTGGAGTCCCACACCTCTAATCTTTGCCTGTTTGAGGCCGGAACAAACCGTCATTGTTTTAATCCGTGAAGACGATAATGATGATTATTATTATTTCGTCTTTAGAGTTCAGTCTACTCATTTGCTCTCTTATACAGTCCTCATTGTTGTGTTACGATGATTAATTTGCTCAACTTTCTTTTATGAAGCAAAAGTATGCCCGCACTTGTGTAATCATTTGATGATGATGTATCGGGTCGTCGTCGTCTTAAGCCGGTAGGCGGTGCTGGCAGAGTTCAGCGTTGGCAGCTATTATTACACCACACACACTCGATGTTCGGTACTGTTCAGTTTCGCAACAAGGCGCAATACACTATTTTGGTTACCGTTTAGCAATGTGTGGCCGGCCTGTCTGTCTGCACTACTCGTGGAATGTTGTTGTCAAATTTCTTCAAAACAGATAAAGCGTTTATCGTTCTCTTTCACACAGATAACAAAAACAAAAAATGGGAAAGTAAGTCGTCACACACGTGAGACTCATTTTAATGAATTTCCAATTTTTACTGTCGCGCTTTTATCAGCGACAAGTTGTGATATGATAATTGGCGTTTGTTCGTTGTTTTATCGCCTTCGTGTTGAACGGGGAATCTCGTGCAGTGTTCCGCGAACTTTTGCTATTCTTAATAAAACAAAATATTTTTTCTCAAGTTATAATAGCAGCCAGACTAAGAGAACGGCAACTACTTTATTTTACTACACACCGAGACTTGTCGGAGCTAATAAAATGATATCAAAAGAAAATTTGTAACTAACGTTTGCTGTAGTATTACATTTTGGAAATTTAAAAATTTTGAAACGTCAGGGCCCGGAAAAGTGAACAAAAATTTGAAAAAATCGTGAAAATCCAGTACTGTGTAAAACAAAAGGAATCGTATCCCAGATGCAAATGTTTGGAATTCGTACTGTTTATTGTAAAAATTGCTATATTACTAAAGAAATAACAGTAATAGGAATTTTTGTAATTTTTCTCGTAATTGGAAAATTATCTAATATCGAAATTTATGCAATAATAAATATACTTTGTTGAGAATAGTAGGTGAGTGCTGCAGTTCAGGGATCTTGCTAGTTAATTAAAACATCGTTTCCTTTAAGAAAATGTCTTTCTGTTGCAACTAACATTAGCGAATTGTGTATGTATACATTTTAAATTATAAATAGACATTAATTGTGTTTCATTAACTAATTTTTTACCAAAACAAAAGTAATTTTGTTAGGTCTTGTGTCCGTGTGTGTGTGTGCGCGCGCGCGCGCGACGTCATAATACAGGGGCGAGCGACTGTCTCTCTCGTAGAGGGTTTAAAGGCCAGTGTGCGTATAGAACTGGTTGAGGTGATAAGTGTGTGCGGCTTTCATTGTATAGTGTTGTCTTTTCTTTGTGTTTTTTTGTAAACAGAGCAAATATATCATTTGCATTTTGATTATCGCGTGGTTGGCAAGGGGATGGCAAACCAGTGAGAGTTATCCTGCCTGGCTGGTATAAGCCCTCCGTAGCTATGCTGTTCGGATCCGGCGTTAAACTGTAGGTCTCATATGCCAGTGAGAGAATATGTAACACAAGCACCACGGGTATATACGGGGAGGGGTACAAACCAGTCGAAAAAATTATGACTAAACGAGAAGAGAGTAATTTTATTACAGACAACATGTAACGACACATGAAGTGTGCTGCATTGTTTTTTGTATTTAGATATGGAGATTTCATGCCCGGGTTTTTTAACAGATCGTCCCAGGAGTTCGTGATAGCAGACGGCAACCCTAATTTAGCGTCAAACTCAGTGTTTATAACGGAGGCTGACATCGGAAAAACAGTGATGACAAATAAAGAAAATTTTCTTTGGAAATTTAGCGCGGCCAGAAGAAAAACGTGACAGAAGATTGTAGTAGGATTGAACTATCTTTCTCGATTTGTGAAGTAGATATGACTACAGTGTGTTACTATCGTTACTATATTACTATAATTACTATCAACCTTCTCAGCTAATTATAGAATTCGTTAGGCTTTTAAGGCCTGCATCAACACTGTTGGAACTATTATTTACCGGGATGTTAGGCCGTGTTCTGTTGCTTGTGAGCAGGACAGACGACGTGTCGGCCCCACCATCGGAGGCCATCTTCAACGTCAGAAACATGAAGAATTTGTGACACTGAAGATGGTCTACGATGGTGGGGCCGAAACGTCGTCTGTCCTGCTCACATGTTGTAGACCGCGGCCCAATAACCCGACAAATAATAGTTCCAACGGTGTTCTCAGATAATTTTCAAAAATTATATATTTTTTATCAGCGCAGACGACCCAAAGTAAATCTAAACGTGAAGCATGACAAAAAAAAGTTAGCATTCTGATTAACTCTATTTCTGTAACTTGTGTTTCTATAACTGTATTCCCCCTCCCCAAAAAATATATTTTGCGCGGTTCTTATTTAGGGCCGCACAAAAATACCTCAGGAGGACGCACGTTGGACGGCCCCCGATATAAGGCATAAAGATGGCAGAGAGACAATTTGGCAGCTGCTGACGTTTGGAAAAACCGAAACTTGATGGAAGTTGAAAACAAACAGCTGACTCTTATAAAAGGTGTGTTGAAGAATAAGAAGTAGTAGTAAAAGTGGTGGCGGACCCGCGGCCGCGACGGCGCGTCGACTGCAGAAACGTTATTCAGGTTGCGCTGGCTGTTAATTAACCGACGTGTTGTAGCGTGTCCAACGCGAATCCATATACATAAATATTATGATAACGATAATGAATTACAGTATTATACAAACTTATGCCAATTTACACTTTTAGTTTCTATAACGTAGAGGAAGCGTGCAAAGATAAAGATTTCTCCAAACATTCTATTAAAATACGTAAATGGATTCAGACGGGTGTGTAATTATTGAGTTCAAGGTTTGGTGGCGGCGGACACGATGTTTGTCTGAGAGGATTTCCTGTAGTATACTTTGTATCATCGTCAGTTGACACTAATGCTGTGACTAGGAGGCAGTGACACGTCTCACAGACACGATTGTTATCCGTATACGGGGCCTAGATGTGGGCCGATATACCTGTAACAGGTATTTTGGAACTATATTTATATATGTGGAACGGATATAACATTGACTGAAAAGTTGAAATACCTGTTCCGATTCAACGATAACTGAAAACGCAAAATAACCGTTCCGGTTACTCGCGGTTGCGAGTCGCGGGACCAATCAAGTAACGCAACTAACGAATAAACAAGTAAACGAGTATTACGAGTACAAAGTCACAGTTATTGGTGCTGAATACTTGATTCTGCGCATGTGTCGATTGCCATACAAGTACGAAACGAAGCAAAACAACGAGGTTCAGAATATCTCTATACCAAAAAGACGAACCTGTTTTTAGTAAATGAAAAAAATTCATACTGCTGTTACATTTATTCTCGTGTGTTATGCAGATTTATATATTATACTAGTCACCAACTTGGTAAATTTTGAAAAAGCGAATTATATTGTTATAACCTACAGACTGGTTGATAGGCCATATAGGACTTTTTGTTAATGTGATTTCGGAGATGATTTTAACTTCACTGCACATCTCACGTAAATTTTTTTGACATTCTTTGTTGTGCTATTACGTGCACTCTAAATTTCATTGCCCGAGTTTCGCAGCTGATTTGTCTAACCAAAATGGAATCAATAATTTAATTAGTATTCCTTAAATACTAATCAAAACTTAATTAGTATTCCCAAAGGGAGATAGGCCTATAAATTCTCTTATTTTCTCTTTTAAACAGTAACAGCTTAATAAAGTCACAGTGTAAAGTAACAGTGTTAATACTTTTAGTTTCAATTTATTTCTTATAACAATTTATATAATACAGGTATATGTATAATAGAGTATATAATAACAGGTACGTTTTTTTGTACGTGTTATCTTTTTGGAACAGTTTCGTTCGTACCTGTTATTTGCAAATACTAGTTTAGCACACCTCTAAAAAGGCACACCTGTCAGGGCCTAATTTACCATTGGGCTGAGTAGGCTCTAGCCTAGGGCGCAACCTTTTGTTAAAGAGAACAAAATAATAAAAAAACTCATGTTACGAGAGGGGAGGAAAAAAAGAAAATTCTAATGTACAATAAAAAACTAGCAACTTGTTGAAAATGTATATTTCGGACTTGGATCAGTCGTTTGTGTTCATTTAAAATCATTTTTGGAAGAAAGTAAATTTTATGAAACAGTATAAACCTAAACTAAGAAACCAAAAGCAAAAGAAAAGTAGCATTCTGATCCGTGTAGGCTCGTGAAGTTCTTAATATCATGTAGTGCGGAATCAATATTCCCGAATGTTGAAGTAGCTTTAAGAATTTTTTTGAGCATGATAGACACAAATTGTAGAGGAGAAAGATCGTTTTCAACCCTAAGCCGGGCAAAAAATTATTTATTGTTTACCTTGAGCCAAGAAAAAATGAAATCCCTGACGCTTATTTGCCTGTACATTGCAAATGGTTTTCTGCATAGCATTTCTTTTAATGAAATATTTCTGGGTTTTGTTGTCCATGACATATCCGTTGATTAACTAATTATAAATATAATACTACTGGCTCGGATCACTGTTTTTTTATTGGTAAAAATGTAAAATTTACTCAGTCAGCTCCGTCAACTTCCGAGTCAGTAGTCATGTATTTATAATTAGTTGAAATATTTCATCGATTTCCAACTGTAAAAGCCAGAAAACGTTGAGCAAACAACATTTTTTATTTCTACTAGTAATTTTATACAAACCACTATGTTGTCTTTGGTATTGACGAGCGCTTTCGGCAGTCAAGCCATCTTCAGGTCATTTACCAACCTAGGAGGCAGTGACACGTCTCACGTTGGTTGGTAAATGACCTGAAGATGGCTTGACTGCCGAAAGCGCTCGTCAATACCAAAGACAACATAGTGGTTTGTATAAAATTACTAGTAGAAATGTTTAAGACCACTAACACTCCAATACAACAACAAACAAAATTTTTTAGCACGTAAAAATGGACATGACACTTATTTGAAAACACTTTTGTTCTTAGCGTTTTTGATTTACGTTGTGTTAAGGCTAAGTAGTTTTAACTTACGGGTGTGAATCGTGGACCTTAGGGAAGGTGGAGAGTGACAGGCAATGGAGATGTGGATTTGGCGGAGAACGACAAAAACTAGTTGGACAGATAGGAAGACGAATGAACAGATCTTAGAGGAAATAAATGAGAATAGAACACTGCTTAGGAGTATAGAGGTGAGGAAGATTAAGTTGATAGGGCATGTGATCAGACATAGTGCTTTTTTAACTAACATCTTTGAGGGCAAAGTAGTGGGGAAGAAGCCCAAAGGAAGACCAAGAACTGCATACTTCCGCAGCACAATGAGTGTCGTGAATAGTGGGTCCTATGAAGAAATGAAGAATATCGCAAGGGATAGAGTGACGTGGCTACAGCGACAAGGCATTGCCTTTAGGAGTTAATAAAAGGCTAAGTAAAATGCGGGACTTTGTAATATTATCGTTACTTATAATTTGTCAATGTGTTCATAGTATTGTAATAAAATTTTATGTGTTTAAAATGGAAACAAGACGAATTTTTTGCTCATAAATAGTAAGTAGCCTATAATATATGAGTAAGTCGTGAATATGTAATACTCGTTGTTTGAGAAGTTGGAAGGTCGAAAGGTGGGGAGGGGGAATTTTATCAGCCTAGGGGGCTAAAAACTTTAAGTCAGGCCCTGTCCGTACAATACATAAATGCATATGTCGCGCGCGCGTAGTGCTAACGGTGAAACACTGCCCGGTATAAAAGGGAAGTGATTGTTTCGAGTCTATAGTGAGTCAGCGTCCAAGAAGTTTCTTGCCAAGAAATTTGTTTCATTTCATGGCGTGATTGTGCATGAATGGATTGCAACAACGCCAATGGCACAGTAACTGAGGATGCTTTGGAGTGACCCCTCCACTCCCCAACCAAGAAATGAATTACGTTTTTTTTACCTGATGAAATAGTTAAGGCTCGTAACACTTTTTCGATTAACAAACTTTTAAAACTGTGAAACGTTTTATTGAACCAATATTAGTGTTAAAGATGCATTTTTAATAGTCAGCCTTCCGTGGTATTAGTACTCTCCATTTTCGTTGTGGTAAGTCATATATGTTTGGTGTCAGTGTAGGGAGGGAAGAATGTCAGTTTCGTAGGCTTTTCTGCAACTTCTTCAGCACTAAAGCCCAACGTGAGCCCTGGCTTCCAACACCAGTCTTCCCCAATGTCTCGTATCCATTGCCATCTCATTGTAACCTCTCACATCCATTCTTCTTAGATCTTATCCTACGGCGCCCCCCCCTCTTTCTGCTTTTATAGATTTGCGCTTTCATGATTTTCTTTGGCATACGCTGATCATCCGTCCGCTCTAGGTGACCTAGAGATATTGAAAATTCTTGTCTTGGCCCATATAATTATTTATAAGCATTATTTTTAACGCTTGCAGCTGGCTTAGAAATAGACCTACGTTAAATGTTATGGAATTTCACAGAATTTTTTAATAGCTTTGGCGGGGGGTGTATAACCTCTTCTTTAGAGTTATAACGGAGGGAACCCAAAATAATTGGTTCTGCCAATTATTTCAGGCTGCCTTATTCGAGACGAGCTGAAATATAAATCAGAACAACACACAGTAAGACATACAAGGAATCAGGGAAGGTGAAACTGTTGATTTATATACTCAGTATATGTGTGTAACAAGAAGACTTGCTTTATTAAACATTTGAAATATAACATTTACTCCAAAGAACAGATCCCATGACATTATTAATTAAATTATTAAAATTAAGTGAAATGCTTTATTTAGAATATGGGATCACAACAAATTTATCTAGCTATACCCCCGGATCCGGGTAACCATTGGTATTTAGTCTCTAATCTTTTAATTATATTTAATTCAAAATTTTATCTTGCAAGACTTTTACCTTTTTGCTTTATATATATTCCATTAGAAGAATGGTATTAATAACACTACGTTACGTTAATATCTAAACTGTTACAATTGAATGATATTGAATAGTTACAATTAAATTCTCAAATTTAAGTTTTTATATTCTTATAAAATCAATCGTCTCTGAAAGTCTCTTAAATAGAGTATTGTGTTACAAAAACTATTATCATTATTCCTCGATAGACGTGCTATCGAGTCACCTCTATTTTTGGATGTAGTAATCGCCTCCTTGTGGTTCCGTCTTGGGAGTCCTAAAACGTCGTCCTCGTCTTGGTCTGGTCTCTGTTGTTCATGGCTTAATACGTCTGCAGGATAGGTAGAGTCTTCTACGCCGATACTCGTCGATTCTCAGATGTCTCGAACTGCATCATCGGTAGGGTATACTGGAGTTCTCATTTAGATGGTCCATGACCACAGGTCAGATGTTGAAAAGATTCGTCCGTCGGTGAAGATTGCAGTCATCGTTTTTTCTTTATTAACACTCGTCGTTTGTAGTTACATCTTTCTTCTTGTTACAAAGTTTTTGGAATTTTCTTTTTGTTAACGTTACATGTTACACTTTTTGTAACAGTTAGTAAAATACAAAATAATAATTAATTAATCCACACTAACAACAAATTGTATAACTTTTGAACAGAGCATTTTGCTCGTGCGTCTGCACAGCTGGGCGTCGTCATCGCAAGAGAGCGATTTTTCGTCCGCTACCCTTGTACATGACAAGAGAGAGTGGGGTGTTTATTCCGCGAGCATATATAGTTCCTGTTTCTCTTTAAATAAACTTTTTTATTTATACTGACTATCGCTAGATAAAAATACATCATTTAAATTAATTGTTTTAGTTACTATCTGTGTCTACCGATACTTTAATTATTAACATTAGTTTACTCTATTATTTTTAATTACAGTAGACTCGGAAAACATGTCGAGTCCGGTATCAACAGGTAGGCGCTTGATAGCAAGCAAAGGGTTAAATACGAACATAATAATTATTTACAATATGCCTTTTCTTTATGGATACTTTGCCCTTATTAATTACTTCTTCCATTCACACTTAGTACCTACATGTTTTTATTATTATTATTGTGAGATTTAAATGGTTAATTGTACGCAACCATAATTAATTAAATTTTTTTTTATTCTGTAAATGTCACAATTTAAATCGTCACAGTTGATGCCCTAATCCACCCCCGTTTGATACACCACTGGCTGGGCCTTGCTTGATACTTATAAAGAAAGGGTGAAGAGGGTTATTCCAAAACTCCCCACGTCCATATGTAGTCCAAAAAGATCCCTTAATTCTTAATCTTGGTCTGCCGATCGATACCAATAATGTGTAAAGATTTATTGTAACTGTCTACTTTATATTTCTACATTTATGTGTTGAAGGTATGCAGCATTTTGTGGATTCCCATTTTGCAGTTATAACTTTAATATACACACTTGTGGGGTCCAACGGAACCGTTAAGAAGTCTTATTCGCTGAATCTATTAAGTACATACTATCATGTCGTATTTACTATTGCTGGGATGTGACTGTATTTTGATTTGCAAAAGTTCTGTTTTTGAAACAAGTTTTTGAACTGGTAGCCAAGGTCCGCATGGGCTTTAAAATAGTGTTGTAGTGACAGGTTGTTTTCTGTTGACACACATGGATACTGGCAGACGGATTGGGAGAGTAGAAACCAAAATTTCTCGCTCAGCTGAAAACTGTAATATTGTGTCCTTTTAAGGCAGTTCTAAATATTGCTTATATTAAGCAGTAACAATATTGTCGAATGTCTACATAATATTGGCAGATTTTCTTCTTTAGCACTAGAGCCCAAGGTGAGCCCTGGTTTACAACACCAATCTTCTCCAATGTCTACTGTCCAGTATAACTTAAAGTATATTCTATTGCCCTCTCAGTATAACCTCTCACATCCATTCTTCTTAGATCTTCTAGCACATCATCCAACCATCTTCCTAGATCGGCCCATCTTTTTGCTTTTATAGACTCGCGCCTTCAGGATTTTCTTAGGCATACGCCGACCATCCAACCGCTCTAGATGACCTAACCATTGTATTCGTTGAGCCTTTACGAATCTTATAATGTCTTCACGCTTCAATAGCTCATGTATTTCCTGGTTGTCTTATTCTCCATTTATCATCTTCTGTAACCGGGCTATAAACACGTCTTACAGTCTTTCTTTCAAAACCTTCTTAGTGTTTTTTATACTTTTTTTTGTCAGCGTCCACGTATCGCCTCCATAGTGTCCTTACATATTTTTATTTTTGTGTTACGACTAGTGAGTTTGCTTCTCAATAATCTCTTGCGTAATATCGCGAATTTTCCTGTTTGTATTCTGTCGTGTTTATGGACCTTTCATAATCTATCATGTTAATCATGATTTCATTAAGATCATGTTACCCAGGTATCTGAAATAAATAAATATTAGCAGATGGGTGACCGTAAGATTTATTCCCCGGCCCCAATGTTTCCTTCCACCAAACGAGATGCTGCTTACGCTCGTGTTGGCAGGTCGGATTTACTTCCTGGAATAAATATTACATTTATGAAATACCAGCCACAATGCAAATGTCTGTGAATTTTTCATGTTAACCGTCTGTCAAGGTAGATTCATCCGTAAGTACAGTATTTGTAAATGTAACTGTGAGAATGTCCAGCTATGGTATAACCTTGCATGCCGCAGCGTGAATCCTTTACTACAATGTTACTGTTGCGGTTATACAGGAGCGATTTGTCGGCAATCACAGGTGGCGGTGTTTGTGATCGTGAATAATTGACTAGAATAGACGCCGTCAGGTAGCGCCAAATATTTCATTTTGTCTGTACAGTTACAGCTTTGACTACAGCGCCGCACGTGCAATGCATATGCGTCACTTACGACTTTCCTGTTTCGTGGCACCTCTATAGGTTTGATCGCGTCCCCCCCCCCCCGCCGAAACACTAGTTTGATGCTCTTTGTTGCAGCTATAAAAGCCGTAGGCCAGATTATTACCGAGTATATTATTTATTATATTTTTAGAAATCATCTGTGCTTCCATGTTCCATAAGGAAATGGAAGTATGGTGATCGCAAAAAATAGTGTTCGAGATAAGGGCTGATTCTAATTGTACTAGCCTCAGACATGAAAAAAGTCATTTTCCGAAGTGTCTTTGTGTGTGTGTCTGTGTCTGTCTGTGTGTAGAATTTTTCTATGGCGAACGATAACTTCCGCAAATTCAGATAGAATAAAATTATTTTTTGCATACATCCCTGAGTTGTAGAGGACTCAAGCCCTGTTGATTTTGGCGAAGATCGGTTAAGGGGAAGGGGTAGTTTATCTGCAATGTTTTTAGGTTTTAACAAGACTAAACTACTTAATTTTGATAAGTAAAGTATCCTGATAAGAGGGTCGTAATAATCCACTATAGAAAGGTAGATGAAATATCTATAAATGAAAAGGGTAGTTGAGGGAAGTGGGGGTAATTTTAAATTAAAATGATAGTTGAGGGGGGATAATTTTTTATATGTGTACTACGTTATCGGTAACAAAGAAGTGGTTTGTTGTTAAAATTCTTTCCCGGGCTGTTTGGCCGTGGTCCAATGTTTTCTGCAAAACCAGACGTTTCGGCAGTCCCATCGACTGCCATCATCAGTGAAAATCGAGTGCGCTAACGTGAGGTCGTATAAGTTAGTGACCACAGTACTGTGGTTAAGGCTGAAGCAGTAAGTAGTTTCTACGGAAATATTTCATTTCGAAAATGATTTTACATATAAATCTTAGAACATGGAAGTCATGTATGGTTTTCCATACCGATATTTATTATATTTTTAGAAATAATTTTTAATATATCTTTTACTGAACGAGCCAAGCGAGTATCAGTTTTGACTCGACCGTTTGGCATGTGTCTTGTCAGTCTGTTTGGGGTAACTTTTGAACGCTTCAACCGATTTTCGTAAAACTTGGGTCCATACTTTCACCCTACCCCCCTACCCTACTTTTTATTTTATATAGGTGGGAGGTCAAAATCGTGAAAAAATCGCAAAAACTCATGTGGGGTATCAAATTAAAGGGAATTTAAATCGCATTCTGAGTATATTTTTGAAATTTTTCATATATTTTTTTTAATTTGTGTTTTTGAAAATTTTCATATTTTTGAAAATTGCAAAATTTTTGAACGCTTGGGCCCAAAATGTGGGTGAAAATCGTGATAAAGTAGCGAAAATTCGTGCGGAGTTTTGGAAATTTCAAAAGTTTTGTACCCCAGATCCCGAAAAAAAGAATGAAAACTTTGAGAAAAATTGTGAAATTAACGCGGGTTTTGGCATTACCTTATACAAATAATAATACCTTCCACTTGTAAGTACACCGACTCGAGGATGTTCCTGCAGGTGATGTTTTCGCAGTGTCAAGAAAACTCAAGAATTAATGACTATGGCGAACTGCCAAGGGTTGTCAGAGGATTAGAGACTCGATGGAAGCAGAAGCTGTGGAAGGTTGGAGGTCATATATCCCAGTGTGCCTGTACAAGCACGAGAAGAAGAAGAATTAATAATAATAATCGTCGTCATCATCATCATTTTAACATTTAACAATGAAATTCACAAGACGTCAGTTATTATTAAATTTTGGATTCATGACTTTAATAATGTTGAATAACACGTTTCAGTAGCGTGGTGTTCATGTAACCGCTGTTGACGGCGGCAACAATACTGGAAATGAAAGACAATAATATTAATTATATCACATAATGAATACTTTGGTTATTGAATCATTTTAAATCCGAACAATATTAGTAGGGAAACTTGAAGAAAAACATAGCATTGCTTTAGAACTGTTGGGAACTTGCACTTGAACCGTCTTGTGTTGCCAGATCGGACATCGGCAATGCTTTACCCGCGTAGTAGTCGCTGGCCTCGTAGTAGTTGTCACTGTACTGACTGTGGAGGGGGGAACAATGTGTTGCCGCTGTATAACACGTGAGTCTGCAGACTGACGAGCGTGAAGCCACTCGGACAGCTTCGGCTACCTTCGATCTCATCTATGCCCGCCTATTTTCTGTTGTCAGATGTGAGTTAGGTAAACGTTTGGTTAAAGTTTTGTATATTTATTTTAGCACAATAATTTTATTAAGTTCAAGGCTTCAAATACGTAAACTCAAGTGTAAATTTTTCGTGTATTCAAGTGTCTGTGTGTATTCGTGTATAACCTACCTAAGGCCTGTAAGCATTTCGATGTTTCATTTTAAAGTTTTAATTGTAATTTTATTTTTAGTGTAACAGTTTTTATTAGGTACACTCGCTGTAAGTGTTCGATGTGAAGTTCGTGTAACATTTCAAAGGAGTCTTGTCAATTTAAGGGGGGTGGGAACCGTATATGTTAAAATGCCATCTTAAAATTGGTTTTACAAATGACCCATTTCCTCAGCATCTATTTCTTCAAACTTCAATAATTCACATACTGTCTGCTACTCAGACTTAGTTCACACACTTGCCTATAGACCTATATTTGTTCCAACGGGGTTTTAACCAGCAGCTAATGTTCTTGCGTTCTGATTGGTCATCGTTTTTGTTATCGTCTGCAACTGCAGAACGTTCAGGTTCAGTTCTGTGTTTACAGAGAAAAAATACATTTAATATTAAAATGAATGTCGATTGTAAAGGTATAAAGGTAACTAACTGGAAGATAAATAATAAACTCAATTGAGAATTAATTCATATCATATCGTTTCTTACATTTATTACCCTGAATTGTATATTTTCTTTCAGCGTTTATCACTCCAGAAACAAAAATAATTTATTAATTTGACTCCAGATAAATACGAAACCAACCTGCGAAGTTAGTGCACAGGTAAAGAGGAGTTTTATCACAACTGATTACAGCAAAAAATGTGAAAACCAACATTGTGAGTACAAAAAAACAGAACCTAAAAACCGGCAAAACAGTATAAAATAAGTTTTCTTAATAAACGTGTATTTCATATACTAATGCGACGATGTTTTCAAAAGGTTCATATTTATCTGGGGAGCCACTGAAATTGAGTTGTTTCTTAAGGAAACTAAAGTTAAAACAAAACTACAATTCATGGTAATAAATGGATGGTTAAATTAATTCTATATTATGTTTTAGTATTTAACTGTGACCACAATCAGTATTCATTTTAATATTCAATTCATCCCCTATGCACACAGGCAAACCCCGATTTGGATAAAAATATGTGGATTTCATTATACATGTAAGTGTGGAGTGAACGGGTTGACGAGAGACTAGACAATAGCGGCGGACGAACAGTAACGAAGTTGCCCGAGTGGCTTCACTCTCGTCAGTCTGTAAAACCAAGACCGACTACAATATCTCTTGTAGTCGGTCTTAGTAAAACGCTCAGTTAGCAGCTATGTTCATTTTCGGAACCGACGTGCAGCAGTTACTACGTACCTATTTGTGTTTTGTTTGTTTAGTCATGTGTTTCTCTGTTTGTCTTTATTATTTTTAATTCGATTATTTGTGGCCTGATTTATTCTGTGTAAGTTTAATGGACTCAGATCCCGTTGAACTGGGACCTTCTTCTTCTGCCAGCAAATGATAGAAATACTCTAAAAAAATATTTTGGCTCTGAAAAGAACACTTGGTACTAGAAAAAATTGAATTAATTTTTAGGCTAAGTTTTAGGTCTATCAGAACCGGCAACAGCTGTTACTTACCCACGCCACGCCACGCCACACCACACCACACCACTGACACGTTTGATTATTAAAGGTAAAACAGACAAGGTTCAGGTATACAACAGTGGCAGCAAATCACATTGGTATTTATAATTACAAAGAAGTGGAAAGGAGATAGTTTAAATGTCCGACAGTGAAACGTGGGCGCAGAAAAACCACATTCCTAACATTACAAGGAAAAACTCGGCGTAATCTTACGTCGTAATCGTTTGCATACTGTTATGAGCCAAGTCGATACGGACACTGCTTGCTGCGTGTGTTATATTTCAAAAACGCAAAGAATTTGCGAATCATGAAGGCGTTTGGCTAATAATTTCGAGGTCGTGGGTTCGATTCCCTGTCACCACAGTAAACTCAAGGTGCGTTTTTCTTTTTTCAGGCCCCGGGGACTCAAATGAAAACAGTAGTGGACATAACATCCTACTGGCTGCATATAATTTCTTAATTATTGTAAAATTCTGGGCCGCTTTTCCAGTCTGAATCTCGTAAGTTCCTCCGGATGCCGTGAAAATGAGTCGTTATCATTAATGAATTAACAATTGAAAGATGTGAAAATTACGGCCAGTGGGAAGCAAGACAAAGAAATACAATACAGAATTAGTTTGGGAAAGATGGCTGTATCGAGGTTAAATGGAATCCTGTGAGATAAGCAAATTACAGCAGAAACTAAAACCAAAATATTTAAAACCATTGTTAGAAAAATAGGCCTATCATGACTTACGGCTCAAAAGTTTGGACTACTAATAAACACATAAGAACAAAATTAATGACAGCAGAGATGGACTTTTGTAGACGTTCGGCAAGAGTATCCAGACGTGAGAAAATTAGAAAGGAGGTCATTAAGGACAGAATGAATGTGAAAAATTCAGTTGTTGATTTTATCCAAACAAAAAAATTACAATGATATGGACACAGGAAAAGAATGACACAGGAAAGATTGCCAAAGAGAGTTATCGAATGGACCCCACCAGGAAGAAGGAAAAGAGGATGACCACCTATCACATGGATAGAAGAAATTCAGACTTTATTGAGGGAACGAGAAATTGAAGAATACCTTTGGATGGACAAGCAGGAGTGGAAGATGAGAATTCAATCACTTCTGTAATCTATGGTTCCGGAAAATGTGTAAACATTGTACAGCCGGAAATAATAATAAACATTTGAAAGGTGGTGCCGAACGCAAAAGAAGTTTCGACAATTCTTCTGCCTTTGACATCCGCAGTCGTTGTTTTAATCACTTCAAGGAACGTTTCGAGGTTTGAAATCTACGGCCAGTAGAACCAAGAAACTATTGACGTCCAGCGAAGCGACAGCCTCAGAGCGTCTCTGAAGATGACCTTAAATTTTAACGCTGAAAGGTCAGCTGACATTAAAACAACGATAATTGATATCGGACGATGACGTAACTTCTGCGGGGGGGAGGATCAGGGGGACCAGAGCTATTAAAAATTTCTTCGAAATTCTACAATCACTTAACGTCAGCCTAATTGTGACCAAGTTGCGTGTGTTGAAATAAGGTTAATAAATAATTTAAAAATAAAAGGAATTACAGTAATTCTAAATTTATAAACTAAAGTTAAGAGTTTCCTAATAGTGACAGTTACTCAACATCTGGTAGATAACTTAGGTATTTGCAGCCTTACATACGTTTTATGAAATGTATTTCATCATCATCATCACCACTCCAAGGACTAGGCTTTAGACCTGTTCCGGAACCCATCTTCTTCTCGGTCTACCGACATCTGTCTTTTTGGAGGAGAAGGATTCAAGTGTTCACACCATCACCTTCTGTGGTCTTCAATCTTCTGGTGCAATGCTACAATGTTTAAATCGCGTCTAATATCCTCGTTTCTTCTCCTATCCAAGAGAGAACAACCTTGTGTCCCTCTTAGAAATTTCATTTCGGCTGCCTGAATCCTCTGCACGTCCCTTTTACCAAGAGTCCATGTCTCACTAGCATACAGCAATGTGGGGACAGCCACAGTTTTATAAAATTTCATTCGGGTATCCTTCCGTGTTTTATTTTTCAGGTACCTATGAATCGTTCCACAGATGCGTCTAAATTTTGTTAGTTTACTATCCCAATCAATAACAGTTACATATGAGATATTACAACCCAGGTAATTAAAATGACTAACATGATCCAAGATCTGATTATTCACGACTATCTTAGTTCTTATAGGATACCTGCCCTGAAATGCCAGCGTTTTAGATTTGCAGCAGAGATCTATAGCCCATAGTCTTGTATGATGCTATTGAACATAAATATCACCCGCTGTAACTGGTCTTATGTTTTCTGTATCATTACCTTGTCATCTGCGCAAAGCAATGCGTTCACATGAATATTTCGCTGAAGTGATATTCCCGAGTCAGCTTTAGCTGTCGATCGCCGAAATATGTAGATATTAAAAAGTGTCGGTGAAATAGGGCACCCTTGTCTCACACCTTTATTTGTAGGAATATCTTCTGATAATTTACAATTCAAATCAACAACAACCGCTGTCTTGTAATATAAGCTCCCAAAAACTTTATTTAATCGTGAAGAGAAACCTCTTCGTTCCATTATACTCTAGAATAGCGAACGTTTCGCATTATCAAAAGCTTTCGACACATCTATGAATGCTAGATGCGTCTCCTAGTTAAATTCCTTTCTCTTTTCAGGTATTAGTGTAAGTGTAAAGATAGCATGTATGCATGATCTCCCCTTCCTGAAGCCATTTTGTTCTTCTGATATTAAAGCGTCAGCTATTGGCTTCAGTCTCCCATTTATTATTCTAGCGTAGTATCCAAAATAGAAATTAGTTTCCTCTATAATTATCTGTCTCTGTCTGATCTCCTTTTGATCTTCTTTTTGAATAATGAAATTACAATCGCTTTTAATAATAATAATAATAATAATAATAATAATAATAAATTACATTCTTTATAAAATTGTTTTAAACCGCTTTTTAAAATGTATTAAAAAATGGGAAGAATTATATGGACTCTCATTTGTCCTAAAGAAAATGGGGAGTCTAACGTTCAAGCTAGTCTCATCCCACCCCAAACGGTTCTCAGTTATGCCACTGACAACGACTACAGAATCGAACCAAGAAATCTCCAACAACTGTTAGGAAACGTTCTGGCACTGTAAGACGCAGTCGAGAAGCATGGATTTTGAAATACCTGTTTCGATTCAACGATAACTGAAAAGTCGAAATACCCATTCCGATTACTCGCGGCCTCGCTATTCCGAGTCGCCCCCCCCCCTACGCAACTAACGAATAAACGAGTACTATGAGTACAAAGTCGCAGTTATTGGTGCTGAATACTTGATTCTGCGCATGTGCCCATTGCCATACAAGTACGAAACGAAGCAAAACAGCGAGGTTCAGAATATCTCTACGCCAAAGAGACGAAGTTGTTTTTAATAAATGAAAAAATTTCGTACTGATGTTACATTTATTCTCGTGTATTATCCAGATATATAACACAGATTATAATAACAAATTATATATTATACTAGTCACCAACTTTGTAAATTTTTGAAAAAGCGAATTATATTGTGTTATTACCTAGAGAGTGGCTGATAGGCCATATAGTAGTTTTTGTTAATGTGATTTCGGAGATTTTAACTTCACTGTACATCTCACGTAAATTTTTTTGACATTATTTGTTGTGCTATAACGTGCACTCCAAATTTAATTGCCTGATTTTCGGAACTGATTTGTCTAACCAACATGGAATCAATAATTTAATATTAAATGTATGTCAGTTTGTTTACTCCTAGTGAAATCTTAAATTAGTATTCCCAAAGGGAGATAGGCCTGTAAATTCTCTTGTTCCTTTTTTCCTTTAAACAGTAACAGTTTAATAAAGTCACAGTGCAAAGTAACACCGTTAATACTTTTAGTTTCAATTTATTTATTATAACAAATTATATAGGCCTAGTACAGGTATATGTATAATATTTATATAATAACAGGTATTTATACGTGTTATTTTTCGAACGGTTTCGTTCGTACCTGTTATTTTCAAATAGTAGTTTAGCACACCTCTATGTGGAATAGCTCTGACCCCCCCCCCCGTATTTACGCCACTGGTCGTTGTGGTGTGACAATACGACTAGAGCAGACATCAAATGAAATAATATAATGTAACGGAGATGAGATCAGGTTATCGTGATCGACATCATCGTAGGCTACTGGTCCGTTTCTACCAGTCCTTTGGTTGTCGTATGCCTTTTTCTTTTTCTTCTCTTGATTTAGGAGATTCTCGTGTTATAACCACCTTTACTTATTTGATACAACCTCTCCACCACGTTCTTGGTCGTTCAATTCGTTATTATGTCTCGTCGCGTTTTTTGTATTCTCAACGTCTTCATTTTAACGATTTGTATTTATTTGCTAGGAATTCGTGTTTATGGTTTTGCTTCGGTCCCTGGTTGTCAGATAGTCCTGTTGTCATACACTATTCTTGTTTTCATTTCTAAAAGTCAATATTTATTCAAAGACAAAAACCTGCTTCGAATGGTTTGTGTCTTTAACATAAATATCTCTGTACGAGGGTCAGTTGGAAAGTTCGCGGAGCGACAGCTTTAGCAGTAAAATTAAACTTTTTCGTGTGCTGCAATACTTGAATTTTATGTGAACTCCTGTTAATTTCCAAATCTATCTATCAATTTATTCATTGTTTGGAAGATGTTTAAAATTGACGTGTTATAGGTGTTTTGGAAAACGGTCAAAATCAAACATCGTGGTGTGATTCTTTGTTAAAAATTGTTTACAGCCAACGGAAATTCAAAACGAAATTGTCAATGTGTCAGGAGATGTTGCGACTTCAAAACCAACGGTTTGTAAGTGGGCACTTGAGTCTAAAGTTGCTTACACGTTCAACTGGTCTTTGGTTTATATTAAGGGTGCAGTTTGTGAACTTGTTCCTAGATAAAATCATTAGCTTCGTTTTATTAACATTGATGTCTAGACCATATCTGTGGCTGCTTTCTGTCACTCTATTCATTAGTTGTTGCAGCCCCTCTAAGCTATCTGCGAATATGACAGTATCATCTGCATAACGTATGTTATTTATTCTTTCACCGTTCAGAGAGATTCCCACGTCACATTCATCTAAAGCTTCTCTAAAAATACCTTCCGAGTGGATGTTGAATAAAAGCGGAGATAGTATACATCCTCCGCTTTTATCATCTTTATATAAGAGGAATTATCAACTTCAGTTGAGAAGTGTGTACACTGACAACGAAAAGAGAAGAAACCATTACCAATATATAGGCGAGGTGACGCCAGGTTAATGGTCAGAAGTGCTGTACGAGGGTCAGTTGAAAAGTTCGCGGAGCGACAACTGTAGCTTAGCGGTAAAACTAAAAATTTTCGCGTGCTGCAAGATCTGTATTTAGTGTGAACTCTTGTTGATTTCCAAATGTATCTATCAATTTATTCATTGTTTAGAAGCTGTTTAAAATTGACGTGTCATGCGTGTTTAGAAAAACGGACAAAATCAAATATCGTGGTGTGATTCTTTGTTAAAAATTGTTTTTACAGCCAACGGAAATTCAAAACGAAATTGTAAATGTGTCAGTAGATGATGCGACGTCAAAACCAGTGGTTTGTAAGTAGGCACTTGAGTATAAACCTGATCGTACGAGCACTGAAAACGTGGTCGCATTGGTCGCCCAAAAAAATGCAACGACTCCAGGTGCGGCAGCCATCTTGCACAACGCTTTTTCACACCGACTTCTTGAGTTAAAATATGATGCACACGCTCATATAAGATGCCTGCGATTTCACCAACGTCATCCACTCCTCAATCTGCGGTCTTGCAACACCCTGTGAAAGTTTTTCAATAATGCCATTTTTTGTTCCACTTTTTCGACGTCCACTACTGGGATCGTCTTCAGCGCTTGTACGACCACGTTTAAACTCCAGTGTGCTCCACTTACCGTTGTTTCTGAAAGCATTTACCACCAACACATTTACAATTTCGTTTTGATTTTCCATTGGCGCTAAAATGTTTTTAACAGAAAATTCATCACAACACGATGTTTGATTTTGTGCATTTTAAAAACAGGCGTGACAGGAAAGTTTCAAACAGCTGGTAAAAAGTGAATAAATTGACAGATACATCTGGAAATTAACAGTGTTCACGCGAAATACACGTCTTGCAGCACACGAAAGATTTTAGTTCTACCATTGAGCCATAGATGTCGCTCCGCGAACTTTTCAGCTGACCCTCGTAACAAACGGTAATGAGGCAAATGTTAATATAGGTTTATTTGTACTTGTATTGACCTCTAGAACACGCTGCTAGAGTATTGCCGTGTGATTTAGAATCGCCCTGTAAGTTATATTAGTTGTAAATCTTTTTTTTTATTGACAAATAATTCAAAACGAAAGTGAACGTTCATATGTCGCACTTTCACGCCCGTTACGATAAAGTCAAGAACACAATAAAAATCTCGGTTTTTTTTTAACAACTACCTGCTGCACAAAGTGCGAATAATGCTCGTTTGTATCTACTATTTGGCAGATATTCCAGTAAAACCGGCGTGTGGTGCCAGGAAGGTCGCACGTCAGATATTTATACACGGTTGTAAAAAGTCGCGTTGCGTACGGAGTCGTAGTGAGTTCAGATGTCAGAATGCATGTGTGTTTGAGGGTTCTGCAGATGTCGTCGACATTTTCCTCTCGTCTTTGTACTTTATGTCTCGGTGATTCTGTCCCCTCCCATTGAATTCAGCCGCTGATACACAACTGCTGTTCTCTCACATCCATCCTCTAGGTCTCGTGTTTCTGTCGTCTCTCATTGACTTCGTCCGCTGATACCCAGCTACTCTTCTCTCTCATCCGTCCTCTAGGTCTAGTGTTTCCACTATCGCTTCTTCTTCTCGCTATCTCAACGTCCGGTTAGTGACGTATAAGTACATTGTCCGGAATATTTTGGAAGAACTTCATCACCCTGACCTTGCGTCATCCGCCCAAAGAGTTCTCTTAATCTTTTAATCTAAGGCGCGTCTTGGAGCAAGAGATACTCCCGGTCCGCACCACCAACACTAATAATAAAACCATTAATACTGATCAAACTTATGAAATTCGAATAACAACTTTGAGATGTAAGCCCCATAGAGATGGGGGACGTGGCTGAAACGACCTTCCTTATATTTATATAGTTTTGTTAAATAAAATATATGAAGTTATTAATTAACTACAAAGGAGAGCAAACAAAATGAAGTCTAATGGGGCATGGTCTGGTCTGTCAGGCAGAACGTTACAGCCTAATTTTTCTATGGTTTTAAGCGTTATTTTTCAGGAGTTGAAAACCTCAATAGGTGGTTCTGCACGCTGCGTATTTATCGACTAATTTTGAACTGATCAGCCCACTACTCGGACAATTTTTACTATATTGTGTAAGTATCCGGGAATGGTTTTACACCTTGAAAAACAAGAAATCTTATCACTGAAAGCTGGCCTTCGAAAGTACACTTACCAAGAGGACTTGCCATTGTTGAATGAATACTACAGATACGGCTAATTTGTAAGAAGTGTGTGTCAGACAGCTGTTTTTGTGTTAATGACGACGGTGCTAATTTTATGTTTACAAAATATTGCATACCTGATCTGCAAATGTGTATACAGTGAAAAACGTTTAACGCAAAATGGCAGGACCAACTGTTTTTTTTGCGTTAACCGAATTTCGTGTGTTGAACGGACAAAAAAGTGAAACGAAAAGAGATAAACGAATACCGTATAAATTACTTACTTTATTGTCAGTAGCGTGGCGTCCACGTAACCGCTGTTGCCGGCGGCAACAATACTGGAAATAAGAGAAAATAAAATTAATTGTATCACAGAATAAATAATTTAGTTATTGAATAATTTGAAATGCGAACAATATTAGTAGGGAAGCTTGAAGGAAAGCGTAGCATTGGGTTCCCGGTTCAGACATCGGCAATGTTTTACTGCGTGCGGTCATTGACCGCGTAATACTTGTCACAGTACAAACTGTGTGGCGGGACATTCTCAGTAGCAGCTGTGTTCGTTTCGGAACCAACGTGCAGCAGTTACTGGCTACCTACTTGTGTTGTGTTCGTTTAGTTATGTGTTTCTCTGTTTCTCTTTATTATTTTTAATTGGATTATTTGTGTTTTGATTTATTCTGTGCAGGGCCTCATTTATCTCACTTACGCCCCTGGGCCCAAGGCTACCTGACGCCCCCCTCCAACCAATAACAACTGATAATTTTTTCATGCAAGTAGTTTTAAGCTTATATTGTCAATTACGTTACAAAAAAAATAGTGTTAATAAAATAATAAAAAGATGTACAGTTAAGAGAACAACTTTATTTTTGGCATGAAATACATTTTACTTTACAGTGACAAAAAAGCCTATATGCATAAAAATTATTGTAAATACATTTGCTTATCAAGTCTCAACTATACCTAACTAATAACTGGTTTGCGTTTGGCCTTTTCATGAGCAAATTTGCTGATCACATCTTCATAATCTAATTTTGTTGTTAAGTCATTTTCGATTGCAAGAACGGCTAAGTGAATCAGACGATTTTGAGTCTGAGTTGAGCGTAAATAATTCTTAATCCTTGCTAGTGTAGAAAAAGATCTTTCAGCTGAGCAGACTGAAGCAGGGGTAGACAGGTAAATTTTCAAAGCAATGGCAACATTAGGATACAAATCTAGTAAATTCTTAGAAATCAGAAGTCTGTACAAATGTGATAGTGATAGTGATTTATCATCACTATTAATGATTTCTTCCTGAAGAAAACTTTTTAGATGAATGCATTCTGTTACAAAAGATTCTTCTATATCTGATGGATATGTCTTCTGTAATCTGTCAGCAGCTTGCATTATCTCTTCTAGATTAGTTCCATAAGATCTGGTAGAAATGTGAATTTCTGAGAAAACTCAGTGTGAACTGACACTCGATATTTTAACTCTGTTAGCAGTTTCATTAGTATCTGAGTATAGGTGGTCTGCAGAATACACGAAGAACTTTGACTTTCTAGGTCTACTTCTGATTCACTCACTATCTGACTCATCAAAAAATCTTGTACGTTTTACACCTCTTTTAGGTCTAGTTTCCTCTTTTTCTATTAATTTTTGGACCCCTTTTTAGTTTAGTTTCCGCAATGTTCTTGTAGACTTAGACTTTTGCATGCATCTTCTCTGGCAGACCACCTCGTAATACTTAGAGTTTTGATAAAGAGGTTTCTTGAAGTAAAAAAGATTCTAAAAGGTTCCAGCGATAGGTTGAAGCTTTGAAAAAGTTATACAATGTTTGTAGAAGGTCAAAAAAGTCAACAGCAAGCCTACAGCAATTTGCAGCACTTGAACCCACTAGGTTCAGAGAGTGGGCAGAGCATGGTACGTAAAATGCTAGGGAATTCTTTAATTCTTGCCTGCAAACCAGAATAAATTCCAGACATACTAGATGCTTTATCATATGATTGCCCTTGAAGATTCCTTATGTCCAAGTCATGATTCTGGAGGAAAGTAAACACAGCTTTGGCAAGCTCTTCACCTGTGCGGCCTTATTTTTCATAAACTCAAAAAAACGTTCTTTAGGAACACCCTCATCTTCATCATTCACATACCTTAAAATAAAGGTTAGCTGATCACTGTGTGTTACATCTGGAGTAGAATCCACTATTATTGAAAAATATTTTGATTGTTCTACTTCTTTAGTGATTTCATTAATGACGGTTTTAGCCATTATCTTAATTAGTTCTTCATAAGTAGCATGCGATAAATAAGATGTCTGACCTTGACCTGGATTCCCGATCTATGTGGCTTTTTAAGAATGGGCCGAATTCTGCAATAAGTTCTATACTCTCTCTCCTATGCCACTACAGCCCTTGTTGGGCCCTGGCCTCCTTCAATTTTTCCTCCCATTCTCCCCTGTCAGCAGCCATCCTCCTCCAGGAACGCACTTTCAATATTTCTCTTGCATCCTCATCCACCGTATCCTCCCATCTTCTCCTTGGTCTTCCCACTGGTCTTTTTCCATGGATTCTGGTATACAATAATTTTTGTGGTATCCTTTCTTCTCCCATCCTGGCTACATGACCAGCCCACCTTAGACGCTGTAGTTTTATCTACCGTGTTAGCGGTGGTTCTTTATAAATTTGATACAATTCAAAGTTATATCTTATTCTCCAGCCATGTCATAAGTTCTATACACATCATAAAATTCCCATTTCTTAGTGAGCCGAACGCTTCGTTTTCTCCACGAAACGCTAGTCCACGAGGTGAAAGTTTTTTAACGACAGCTACCACCCTCTGCAGAGCACACCTCCAATATTAACTTCCTCTTCTGACTGACTCAGTAAATGTTTATCAATTCTACACTGTTCATTACTCCTTCTTTTAAACATTAAAACACAGTCACGGTGAGATTGAGAATTCTCATGTTCTATGACTCGTTGGTTAGCATGCTTCCAGTCATTAACTTAAACATCTTTAATTAAACAGTCATTAGTTAAACATCTTTGCTTATCTGGATAAGCTCTATCAGATACAGAAAAATCACAGTTTAAATTTTGATCCACTCCATTTTTTACAAAATAATCTCGAGTTCTCTCATTAATAACCCAAAAAATTGGATCATTGCTTGGTTCAAAATTCTCACTCTTCCTCTGGAACAGGTTGGCTCAAGTTTTCGTCTAGCCCTATAATGCGTGAATCGTCATTACAAAGTTCACTATTGTTATTTGAACTCTGTGCTACACAGTCCTCACTACTTGTTTCATTTTGAGCAGCTTGGCTAGCACTACTTTCTAGAACTGACGCATTTTTCAAGAAAAAAGAATGCGGTTTTCGAGTTTGTAAAAGCACCTCATTTTGTTTCTTCTTCTTATCGTCTGCCAATTTAGCACCACTTAGCCGTTTGCGTCCGTTACTATCCCAATCAATAACAGTTACATATGAGATATTACAACCAAGGTAATTAAAATGACTAACATGATCCAAGATCTGATTATTCACGACTATCTTAGTTCGGATAGGATACCTGCCCTGAAATGCCAGCGTTTTAGATTTTGCAGCAGAGATCTATAGCCCATAGTCTTGTATGATGCTATTGAACATAAATATCGCCCGCTGTAACTGGTCTTATGTTTTCTGTATCATTACCTTGTCATCTGCGCAAATCAATGCATTCACATGAATATTTCGCTTAAGTGATATTCCCGAGTCAGCTTTAGCTGTCGATCGCCGAAATATGTAGATATTAAAAAGTGTCGGTGAAATAGGGCACCCTTGTCTCACACCTTTATTTGTAGGAATATCTTCTGATAATTTACAATTCAAATCAACAACAACCGCTGTCTTGTAATATAAGCTCCCAAAAACTTTATTTAATCGTGAAGAGAAACCTCTTCGTTCCATTATACTCTAGAGTAGCGAACGTTTCACATTATCAAAAGCTTTCGACACATCTATGAATGCTAGATGCGTCTCCTAGTTAAATTCCTTTCTCTTTTCAGTTATTAATGTAAGTGTAAAGATAGCATGTATGCATGATCTCCCCTTCCTGAAGCCATTTTGTTCTTCTGATATTAAAGCGTCAGCTATTGGCTTCAGTCTCCCATTTATTATTCTAGCGTAGTATCCAAAATAGAAATTAGTTTCCTCTATAATTATCTGTCTCTGTCTGATCTCCTTTTGATCTTCTTTTTGAATAATGAAATTACAATCGCTTTTAATAATAATAATAATAAATTACATTCTTTATAAAATTGTTTTAAACCGCTTTTTAAAATGTATTAAAAAAATATGTATGGGAAGAATTATATGGACTCTCATTTGTCCTAAAGAAAATGGGGAGTCTAACGTTCAAGCTAATCTCATCCCACCCCAAACGGGTTCTCAGTTATGCCACTGACAACGACTACAGAATCGAACCAAGAAATCTCCAACAACTGTTAGGAAACGTTCTGGCACTGTAAGACGCAGTCGAGAAGCATGGATTTTGAAATACCTGTTTCGATTCAACGATAACTGAAAAGTCGAAATACCCATTCCGATTACTCGCGGCCTCGCTATTCCGAGTCCCCCCCCCACGCAACTAACGAATAAACGAGTACTATGAGTACAAAGTCGCAGTTATTGGTGCTGAATACTTGATTCTGCGCATGTGCCCATTGCCATACAAGTACGAAACGAAGCAAAACAGCGAGGTTCAGAATATCTCTACGCCAAAGAGACGAAGCTGTTTTTAATAAATGAAAAAATTTCGTACTGATGTTACATTTATTCTCGTGTATTATCCAGATATTTAATACAGATTATAATAACAAATTATATATTATACTAGTCACCAACTTTGTAAATTTTTGAAAAAGCGAATTATATTGTGTTATTACCTACAGAATGGCTGATAGGCCATATAATAGTTTTTGTTAATGTGATTTCGGAGATTTTAACTTCACTGCACATCTCACGTAAATTTTTTTGACATTATTTGTTGTGCTATAACGCGCACTCTAAATTTAATTGCCTGATTTTCGGAACTGATTTGTCTAACCAACATGGAATCAATAATTTAATATTAAATGTATGTCAGTTTGTTGACGCCTAGTGAAATCTTAAATTAGTATTCCCAAAGGGAGATAGGCCTGTAAATTCTCTTGTTCCTTTTTTCCTTTAAACAGTAACAGTTTAATAAAGTCACAGTGCAAAGTAACACCGTTAATACTTTTAGTTTCAATTTATTTATTATAACAAATATAATAGGCCTAGTACAGGTATATGTATAATATTTATATAATAACAGGTATTTATACGTGTTATTTTTCGAACGGTTTCGTTCGTACCTGTTATTTTCAAAGTTGCATTTTTTTGAGTTTAGACCGATTTTTGTATAGTAAAAAGCGCTAAATATGAGTATGCAAGTGTTTGTACATGTAATACAAAGTATTTGGATGTAAATTTTTGCATGTATATATTTATGCACACATATACACACACACTACAACTACAAAAACGTGCATTTTTGGAATAGACAAGTATAATATATATGCATGAAAATATTTCTACACATATTTGCACATACATGTGTGTGTATATACATGTATACAACTAAAAACGCTTACGTTCAAACTTCGTACTAACTGCTATCTTGCAGGTGGAACTGTCGTGTTAACCGTACAAACTGTAATAGAAGCACCGATCGGGGTCCGAGTGATATTTCGTACTAAATGCAGGTGGAACTGTCGTGTTAACCGTACAAACTGTAATAGAAGCACCGATCGGGGTCCGAGTGATATTTCGTACTAACTGCTATCTTGCAGGTGGAACTGTCGTGTTAACCGTACAAACTGTAATAGAAACACCGATCGGGGTCCGAGTGATATTTCGTACTAACTGCTATCTTGCAGGTGGAACTGTCGTGTTAACCGTACAAACTGTAATAGAAGCACCGATCGGGGTCCGAGTGATATTTCGTACTAACTGCTATCTTGCAGGTGGAACTGTCGTGTTAACCGTACAAACTGTAATAGAAGCACCGATCGGGGTCCGAGTGATATTTCGTACTAACTGCTATCTTGCAGGTGGAACTGTCGTGTTAACCGTACAAACTGTAATAGAAACACCGATCGGGGTCCGAGTGATATTTCGTACTAACTGCTATCTTGCAGGTGGAACTGTCGTGTTAACCGTACAAACTGTAATAGAAGCACCGATCGGGGTCCGAGTGATATTTCGTACTAACTGCTATCTTGCAGGTGGAACTGTCGTGTTAACCGTACAAACTGTAATAGAAGCACCGATCGGGGTCCGAGTGATATTTCGTACTAACTGCTATCTTGCAGGTGGAACTGTCGTGTTAACCGTACAAACTGTAATAGAAGCACCGATCGGGGTCCGAGTGATATTTCGTACTAACTGCTATCTTGCAGGTGGAACTGTCGTGTTAACCGTACAAACTGTAATAGAAGCACCGATCGGGGTCCGAGTGATATTTCGTACTAACTGCTATCTTGCAGGTGGAACTGTCGTGTTAACCGTACAAACTGTAATAGAAGCACCGATCGGGGTCCGAGTGATATTTCGTACTAACTGCTATCTTGCAGGTGGAACTGTCGTGTTAACCGTACAAACTGTAATAGAAGCACCGATCGGGGTCCGAGTGATATTTCGTACTAACTGCTATCTTGCTTTTTACTTCCGTGTTCCATAAGGAAAAGGAAGTATGGTGATGGGGAAAAAATCGTGTTCGAAATAACGGCTGATTCTGATTGTACTACCCTCAAAACATGAAGAAAAGTCGATTTTCGAAAAGTGGCTGTGTCCGTGTGTGTGTCTGTGTGTAGAAGTTTTTCTATGGTGAATGATAACTGCCGCAAATTCAAACAGAATCAAATAATGTTTTGCATACCGTCCTGAATTGTAGAGTTCTCAAGACCTATTGTTTTTGGTGAAGATCGGTTAAGGGGAAGGGGTAGTTTACCTGCAACGTTTTATGTTTTAACAAGAGTAAAGTACTTAATTTTGATGAACAAAGTATTCTGAAAAGGTCATAATAATCCACTGTAGAAAGGTAGGCAAATTTCTATGAATGAAAAGGGTAGTTGAAGGGGGGGGGGGTAATTTTCTATAAATGAAAATGATATTTGAAGGGGAACGGAATAATTTTATATGTGTACTACGTTATCGGCAACGAAGAAGTAGTTTGTTGTTAAAATTCCTCCCAGGGCTGTTTGGCCGTGGTCGAATGTTTTCTGCAAACCAGACGTTTCGGCAGTGCCATCGACTGCTATCATCAGTGAAAATCGAGTGCGCTAACTTGAGGTGGTAGGCTGTACGTTAGTGACTACAGTACTTCTGAAAAAAAAGTAGTTTCTATGGAAATATTTCATTTCAAAAATGATTTTAAATATAAATTTTAGAACATGGAAGTCATGTATGGTTCTCCATACCGCTTATTGTGTTAAACGTTTTCCACTGTTATATACTAACCAGTAACTAACATTTACGAACTAACTAGTTCGGTTCGTATTTCATTGCCGCTTTCTGTCTTTGATTAATGAGTTTCCTGGGTTAATTAAATCTTCTATACTAACACGTTATGTAACATTACTGCAGTAATCTGCTGCTGATTGCCACATGTACAGTGCAGTGCGTTTGAAAGGCAGTAAATACCGACCGTCTCTCTCTCCCCCCCCTCTTTCCCTCGGTTACATAGTAAATACACTTTCTCTTTGTTTATTATGTATTTAACCAGATATGATTGATTTTCACTTTCTTGCAGATTATAACACACTGCATATGCACGCGCGCGCCACTTTCGCACTACAAATAAATACACGAATGAAATGTATTTAAAAATAAATATAGGCCTACCCAATATATTGAAATAAACTATGTGGCATTCGCTGATGACTTTGCTATACCTTCTGAACATCTGACATCTGCAGTAACACAAGTTAATTATTTAGAGGGCATAGCCAGTAGAACAGGCTTATGAATTTCTGCAGAAAAATGTTTGCAGAAAATTCTCACGAACATTAAAAATGCGCCAGAATTCCTGTAACTGATATTGGCCGAATAGAGAGGGTTCGAAAATTCAAGTATCTCGGAGAAATAATTGAAGAGAATGGTTTAGAAAAATCTGCTATAGAAGAAAGGATTCATAAGATGGAAAGGGCATATGGGATAACTAAAGATATTTACAATAAAAAGTGCATATCTGAAAATGCGAAAATAAGGCATTACAGTAGCCTACAGTAATGAAGCCAGAATTGCTATATGCAAGTGAATGTCTAGCATTGAATTATAATTTTGACAAACTAGAAATATTGGAAAGACGAATAATTAGGAAAATATTAGGCGCACGAAAAACTTCAGACGGTTGGAAATTAATAAGTAGTGATGAAATATATCAAAGTGTAGAAAGTATAACAGAAACAATGAGAAAAAGAAGACTAGAATTTTTTGGACATTTATATAGAATGGACGACAATAGGTTAACAAAACAGATCTTCACATCTCTGTGGGGAAAGAAGTCAACATCAAGTTGGATTAAAGAAGTCAAAAAGGATTTACAAACAAATAATATAAACGCAGAAGAAGCAATTGAAAGAGAAGTTTTTCGGGCAAAAGTGTTAAAAATGGAAGGAGACCAGTGTAGGAGAGAGAAAAGTGCAGGTTTAAAGTGAATTGAAGACGGGAAGAAGACACATACTGAAGAGATTAAAGAATATTGGAGGAAAAGAAAGTAACAAGGAATAAAGAATTGAAATTGGCATGGGGTCCTCAGATGCCCGATACAAATAGGAAAAAATACCCAAATTTAGGTTATGACGTAGGCTAGAATTTTATATCCGGGTTGCTTGGCCGTGGTCACCCACCCGGAGGCCTTCTTCAGTAGAAAGAAGTTTATAAAATGTTCGACAAAAGGGCGGAGAGCCGAACGTACCCCTAACCGAGGTAAAAGCAAACCGAGTCCACCACCCTTTTTTCAAACATTTTTCTACTGAAGAAGGCCTCCGGTGGATGGCCGAAACGTGAAGAAATTGCCACGGACAAACAGCCCGGTTATGAATTCCTTTAGCAGCCGCATTTATTTTTCTCAGTGGAATTCGTTTTTCCTTTTTCTTATGTTTTACACTTTCAGGAATTGGACAGCATACAGTACCTGTTCCGAATTTAAAGACCGTCTTCCTGTCTGTTACGAGGTCTTCCAGTACGACTCGTTTTAGCTTATAGTACAAAAACCACCGCTTTCGGTCACGGGCATACTGTGTTACATCGTCGTTAGGTTTCTGAATCTGCTCGTGTGTTTACACTTGTCAATCTAACCATTAGAGTACAGCATTTCTAAAGAAAAGAGCTATCTTCGTGTCAACACCCAAATTTCATACCCACACAGTAGAATCGATTTAATCGTCGTCTCATAAAATTTTAGCTTCGTGTCCTACCAAGTCTTGTCCTTTATCGTTCTGAGCCAAGTTCTACACGTCACCCGAAATTGCTAAATTGCTGATTCGCTGGCCACATCTCTATCATAGCCATAACGTGCTATCGATTATTGTACTTTCGATTATTATATTGGACAGGTACTGCAGGTACACTGACGACATGTAGACAGAATGGAAATCCAGAGTGACTTCGGGAGTACAGCTTAACAAATCAATTTGTATGGGTTCCCTGCTATATGCAGATGATATAGTTCTTATTCAAGAAAATGAGGATGATTTACAAAGACCTATGTTTCAATTACAAGAAGTGGCAACAGAGTACTCACTGACAATTTCAGTAAGAAACACCAAAACCTTGGGCTTTAAAGGTAAATATCCAGTGAGGACTAAGATAGTTATAAACAACAACACTTCAGAACAAGTGAGCCGTTTCAGATATCTCGGCTGTGCAGTAAGTATCTGAATATGATATAAGAGAGAAGATAAATAAAGTTAGGAATATTTGTGGTATGAAAAATATAATAAGGTTTTTATTTCGTAGAAATCTTAGAAATAACTCAAGACACAGCAGAAGGATTACATTTTGTAGTACCAACATTGACAAATTCGAGTGAGGCGTGGGTCATGACAAAAAAAGAAAAGCGGCAATATTCAGAGTGCTGAAATGCTGTGTCTTCGAAGTACTTTACATTATACATTGCAAGATAGAATAAGCAATGAATGTATCAGAGCAGAACTCGAAGTAAAGGACATAAATGAAATTATTTCAATTTACAGAAGATAATGGTGGGATCATCTGCAAAGGATGACAGAGGATCGATTACCGAAAGCCATTTGTAGAAGAGACGTGGGTCGTCCGAGGATGAGATGGGTGCCGCAGGTTTATATAACCTAATCCTAGAAGAGGAGAAGAAGAAGAGGAACGTACTACAGGTTTGGACCAGTTAAAGTAAATTTCTAAGTCAATATCGTCGTATTGAGTCAGTGGATGTGACTTACGGGTCTTTATACACGGTAAAACCCCGTTGAAACCGCTCCCGTTTATTGCGCTATCCCGTGTAACATGCTCTTCTTTTCCGGTCCCAGCGTGTTTCATATTTAATTCCATAGCGTTTTGCCACTTTCTGATTATTAAAGTAATTAAATGAAACGCTAAAAAATAAAAGAAAAACCATAATGCTTTCATTTAAACGCAAAAATCGCAACCTAAAAAAAGCCACTTAACTGAGGTTATATACATTTGGCGCCGAATATCAGTGTGACCAACCATGTTTTCAGGGCTGACAAAATTCCGGACTTGTACAAACCCCCCTCCCCCGGACGTTGATCTTATATAAAGAGAAAAATGGACGTGTCCGGTAACCTAAGAGACAGACAGAAAATGCACGGGGCGTCTTGCGCCCTGGTTTATGTGCGTTCTCCAGGCCAGAGCCCGATGAACGCCAGGTTCTTACAGTGCAGCTCGGTCGTTCGCTCGGCACAGTGCTCTCCACGAATACACGATGGGCGTGTACGTCGTCTTCAGTGAACTGCTCCAGCCAGTAGCCAGGCCTGAGGCGCGCCTCCCTGATCCGTCTTGAGGCATTCCCCGCAGGAGCTTAGAGGAGCACTGGTGTGGTCGATAGGCTCGACTACCCGGAGACGAATCAACGAAGGATTGGTACTACAAGGCGAATGGCTTCTGCGATTAGGCACTTACACAGCTCGCGGTGAGGCAAAGCAGGTGCTGACTGGTTGTCAAAAACACTGTGCTGTCTGTCTTCTATGATGGGAAACACTGTTTGCAACCCCAGCGTTGGCATGTGCCTGTCTGTACTCGAGGCCAATGTGGTGCGTAAGACGACTCTTGCGGTCACGTGACTCTACTAGTCTTACGGTTACAGTATCGCCGTATTTATTCATGTAATTTACTTACTTCTTATTACCAAATTTTATCACAGACTTTAAGGCGTGTAAATTATGCGGGAATTTTTACGAACATTAAGTAACAATAACAAATAACAAATTTCAGTTTAAAACTCCGATTTCAGTTTTAAATACGATATTAACGATAGGCCTAAACATACAGTAATTCTAATTTTCGTGACAGATTACACAAATTTATAGAGATTTTGCCACTGGGCTTCTTCATTATGCTAATTTTATCTTATAACATTAGCTTATAGAATCCATTGTATTCTGATTCCTGATTAAATAAATAAAAAAAAATGACACATTGTCTTGGTAAATTCCATAAGGAAGTCATATTGATAAAGAAAAATAAAACGCTTGTTTAAAAAAAAAAATATATATATATATCATTTATTTCTTAAGTTTTTTAATCTTTCTTTCTTTTTCTAGTTTTTCTTTCGAAGAAGACTGACTATCATTTTGTTTTTTAACAAAATTGTTTGACATAATTTTACATGCTGTCAAATTTATATCCTCTAATTTTTTTGTATAGATTATTATTACAGCAACAAACTTCATCAAAATTTTGTGAGAATACATCTTGTAAATATTATTAAGCACAATACAACTCAGTTTATGCAGTACTGAAAGCTGATTCTTAACACTTAAAAATAAATTATAAAATTTATCACATAATTTTTGCAGTAGGCCTTATGCCATGAAATTGAAACTGATACTAATGCATATTCAGAGGGTAACATTAATTTACCTCTATCCATTTCTAATGTTAAGTCTGTGGGAATATCTACGTCTATATCTTTATTTGATTGTAACCAATCACTACACAGTCGACAGATATTATTTCTCACTTGTTTTCTAACAGCATAGCCAGCTATATAAACTAAAATGGTAAGCTTATCTTTAGGGACACAGTCCAAAGAAAAGTCATAATATGTAATTTCGTAAAATGAATCTATGTTTACTACAGTTTCACAAGACTCATTTTTACATGGAAGCAATGTCTTTAAAGATATCTCTTTATTTTCACATAACAAGAGAATAGTGTCTTTAAACCTGATTTTTCTCTCACTTTCTAGAACTTGCATGAAACTAACATAGTAATTGGCTCCACTTAATTGTCTATAATATCCAAATCTACCTTCTAATACATCATTTTGAAATTTATGTAACAACAAATAATCAGTTTTATATTTTTCAAATACTGTATGTAGGGTATGAGGTGTCAAAAAGTGTTAGTTGTATGAATAAGAGTCTGAAAGGTTTGTCCTGATAGTGACTGAGAAATAGGTAGGCCTACAGTCTGCTTCCAGTTTTTGAGCCACAGCGACATTTTTTTTAGAAAATTTATTTGTAATGTACTGTTAGAGGGAATAGGGTCTCTATATTGTAATAAATTTAAAATAAAATATTGATGTGTGTTTTGATGATAATAGCTATTGTGGAGTGTGTGAGACTCCGATGTAATCAAGCCCCGCTGTTTGGGCTAGCCAATTTGTAATAAAATAAATAAATAAGTTGTATTGTAATATGTTTAATTGGTGTGGCTTTCGACGTCTTACTGGCCTGAAACACTTCCTTAAGTTTCCCAGCTGGTCGAGTCCCAATGGTAGCAAGACTGGTCGAGTAGCGTAAAGTTGATGAAGGAATATATATGTTCAGCTTCGCCGAAAGTTTCAAAACAAAATTTATTGTTTTGAAGGAAATTTAAAAAAAAATTATGTTTATAAAAAAAAATAATTAAAAAAAAATTTTTAATTTTATTAATTAATTAATTAGGATCAATTAATTAATATAGGGCTGTGAAGTTTTAAACAGTGTAATGCTCTTCTGAAAATTTTTATTAAAGTTTTAGTATATTTTAAATAAGCTATCACCACTCATAAGACTGTCTGTAAACCAATCGATACTTGTTTACCTTTTTATTTTTTAGGTTATCTTCACTTACGGGTGGTAAAGTCCTTGTAGATTATCAATTAGAATTATATTATTGGTAATTAGTATTATTGAAGAAATAAAGAACTATTAAGTATTGAAAAGTATTAATGTTTTATTAAGTAATAGCAATATTGACTCTTATCGATTAGTATCGATTCTCAGGATATCGAAAAAAGTTACAAGTATATGATATAAAAATTATATAGGGTTCTTTAAACAGCCAGTTATTACCAAAGTCAGAGAAATCGGGCTAATATTTAAAAAGTATAACGTTACAATCAAATTAATAGTTATTAATAAACACAGACATTGAATAATAAATTGTAAATATAATAATTGTTTTCACCAAACAGCTGAGTTGAACTAAGAAGAAGGCACTGGGATCGTCAAAGCAAATGGCCGCCGTCAAGTTGATCAAAATGTTGCTCGTTCCTGCAGTGTTCCAAATAATGTATTTTCTGGCAATATTCCTGCTCTTGTCTCTGCAAATCTCTTGTTAAATGTTGTGTAGTGATTGGTGTACTGTTTCTGAGTTGTATTTAGTGTATCCGTATAATTATTAGTTCAAACACTTTCCCCGATTCCGTCACTAATTTGGGTTAATGTATTATACAGTTTTCTAGTGTTTTGTGGTGTTTTTCGGAGTAGATTTATATTGTTCTGTGTTATGGAGTGTTACTTGATTGTTTCTGTTATAATATGATAGTTTTATAAGTATTTTACAAGTCACTCGCGATTTCACAATAACGCACTATACACTCGCTTTGTATGACTATTATAGGTTAGGTTATCCACGTTATCAAACGTATGTCATGTTAACCGTTCAAATACCAATAATTAACTAACTGTTTCCTCTAGTTTCAATTAAACTCTTAGCCCATATAATATTATCCTTAACATTGTTCAAATATTTTTTCACATCCTGTGTACACTTTACTATTTCACTATATGAATGCCTAAACTTTGGTTATTTGTCAATTTTATTCACTAGATGTGATTTAAATTAATCTTTCAGTTCATTCTGGTTATTTTCAGATTAAATAATGCCATTTTATAGTGTTTTCTGTCCAAAAAATAGTAATTTCACTTTCAGTTTGGTATACTCTGAAAAGTCAAAACATCAAAATTTACTTCCTGTCATTATATAAATTCAGCCATTTTATCAGTTATATTTAATATTAATAATCCTATATTGTATTAAAAGGTTCATATTCCCTTATTTTCTGGTAATTAATTGAATTAGTTGTATTCTGAAACATTATTCTGGAATATATGACTCCCATGTCCAAATTTCTGAGTTTAGTCATTTTCATTTTTATTTATAATTCTGAATATAATTTATTAAAATCTTCCTAAATGGTATGTGCAATTATATGGCTTGATCTCAAGTTTATTTTGTCTAAACCCCTTTTGTTTATTTGCTTTTAAATGATTAATTTCTCTGTTTTGATGAAGTTTGGTTTCCATTCTTTTGGCCTATGATTTTTTTAACAATTTTTCTTACAAAATATTTTACAAACAATATATGATGTGTGATACCCTCTCTGACTTTTACATATAGTATTATAAATTAAACATGTTTTCAAATTGCACAAAAACAATTAGTATTGGTTACAATACAAATAATAGTTAAACAAAAATAAAGAATATTTTTTTAAATAAATGGTTGTCTTCAAGTCAGACATTTTGCAACAAAATCCTTATTTCTAAACATGGAAATATGGCTTACAAAAAAGAAAGGTTTTTTACTAACTAACATCTTAATTACTCTCTACTATTTACAAGTAGTAACTATTTTTATAGTTCTGATGTTAGTTGTATCAGACCCAAACAAATGGCCTTATATCTAAAACATTTTTAAACATTCTTTTACTATATACATAAAAACCTTATATTTATATTCTTATTTCTAACTATTATTATAAATAGGATTCTACAGTTTTTATACCGTCTTTCATACATTGTCTTTGGGGAATTGTACCCTGTCATTAACAAATAAATAGTATTAACCGTTCAAAAAGCACTATGACATCTGTTTTTCTTTTTTCATGTAAAACAAAAATGTTATTTTAAACAGATTCATGTCTTATGAACAACATATTGTCACAGTACACATTTTAAGTCATTGAAAAATGCATATTTCATTGCATCCAATGTTTGTGATTGCCAAGAATGAAACACAAGGTTCATTTTTTATAATGCCCAAAACTATCACTGGTTCACTTTGCACTTATATATTATGTTAATGCTAAATGGTCGTATAGTCTTATTAACATAATAAATTGGTTAGCGTTTTTCAATGGAGATTTGTTCCATGGGTACTATATTATTGTTTCATCTTAGTTCACAGGCAACTTTTACTTTATACACTTCTCTCTCTTAAATTTATATACATGTGATTTTTATTCGTTATACTTTTATTTTTAAATATTTATTTTGGGGATATAGGGATTTGGGTGTCTTTTATAAGAGCATGACATCTTCTTCAGGATGCTGGCTTCTTCTTCTTTCATCAGTCTTCTTTTCTCCTGCCTTCTGGGACTGGTATCTTCTCCATCTTCTTCTTGATGCCATCAGGTTTCTTGGGATCTTCTCCATCTTCTTCTTTATTTCAGAAATACACCACCTGTATTGTTTGATCTTGGCTTATTTTAGGGTTTCTCTTCTATTTATTCTTCCTCGTTGTGGGTTTGGTCATATTCTGTACTGCTTTGTTATTTACTTTTTTACCTTCCTGGGTTATACCTTGAAAACCTTTGGTTATGAGACTGGTCTTGGATGACTCATCACTAGTAACTCCTTTATATTTGAACTTGTATTTTCTTTATAATAATGATTCCTTTCCACAGTTGCTATGAATTAATCTTTTTATATTAAATGCTTTCTTCCAAATTTAAATATTATAACTTTATTATTCTAATGATCAATTGCCATTCAATATTATGCTTATATCTGTCACGCTACAATATTCATAATTAAACCTTTTGCCTTCCCAAGCACTTTTTACATTAACAATTTTCCACCATCTATAATAATGCTTAAAAACAAGCATGTTCCTTGAACATCTGGAAGTAGATCCACTTTGTCTTTTTAAATACATTGAAGAGCAGCTACATTTGTTTCACTACAGATTTTTAACGCTAATCTTCTTCTTCCTCCTCCTCTTCCCCTTCCTCCCCTCCTCCTCCTCCTCCTAAGCATTGGGCCCGTGGTCTACCCGTGCCAGTGCCACACCACTACCAGAGAGAAACCGCAGTGTGCATTTAACCACGCGCAGGGAATGGACCAGATTCACGTTGGGAAGAGATGTAATGTATGCACCATCACTGAACGCGTACCGAGTTTGTGAGTAGAGAGAACGGTACGTGTTTTTTCAGATAGACAGAGGAAAAGAAATTGCTGGAGAAGGGTATTGTAAACCTGGGAAATCGGAAAAGTGCATTCACGTGATCCTTGCTTGAATCGGATAAAATCGAAAACAACGAAGAAACATTTTGAATTTCAAGTGTTGCTTCCTTAAGACGACAACAGCCGACCGCGTTTTTTAAACAAACTATTAACAAATTGGTTGTCCGTGTAACCGCTGCTGCTGGCGGCAACAGTCCTGGAAATGAAAGAAAATAATAGGCTACTCATTATATCACAGAATAAATAGTTTAGTTACTGAATAATTTGAAATCCGAACAATATTAGTAGGGCAATGTGAAAAAAAGCGTAGCATTCCTTTCGAATTAATTGCTGTGCACTTGCACCGTCTTGTGTTGCCGGCTCAGACATCGGCAGTGTTTTACTGCGTACGGTCATTGACCTCGTAGTAGTTGTCATTGCACAAACTGTGGAGGGGGGAGGAGCATTCGTCCATCCAATTTGATGCCGCTATATAAACCGGCAAAACGCTCAGTTAGCAGCTATGTTCGTTTTCGGATCCAACGTACAGCAGTCACTACCTACCTATTTGTGTTCTGTTTGTAAAGTTATGTGTTTCTCTGTTTGTACTTATTATTATTATTATTATTATTATTATTATTATTATTATTATTATTATTATTAATTCGATTATTAATACGATTATTTTTGTCCTCATTTATTCTGTGTAAATATAATGGAGTCAGATCCCGTTGAACCAGACCCTCTTCTTTTGCCAGCGAAAGACACAAAATACTCTAAAAAGATATTTTAGCTCTAAAAAGAATATTCTGGTTTTAAAAAGAACACCTGGTACTTGGAAAAATTCGAATTAATTTTTAGGCTAAGTTTTAGGCCTATCACAACCGACAACACCTGTTATATAGCCACGCCACGCCACTGGTTGAGCAACGTGGCCAGGATTGGGGACGCAGTCGTTCAGTATTGGGAGGGTGAACTTTATTTGGCCGTAGCTTCCCACGTACCAACTTCTTATTACGTTTGTGTGTGTGAGAATTAATGAAACAATGGCGCTGTGAACAGCAGTGCAACGACTGTGAGATGAAACCTACAACACACATTACGCGGGCATATTTTTCAGCAACAAACTTGCGCGCAGTTGGCTAAAAATGTATATTTGCTGTATATTTAGAGGTGGTCGATATACTTATAACAGGTATTTTGGAACAATTATTTTTGTGGAACGAATATAAGAGTGACTGAAAAGTCGAAATACCCGTTTCGATTACTCGCGGTTCCGAGTCGCGGGACCCCCCTACGCAACTAACCAATAAACGAGTACAAAGTCACAGTCATTGGTGCTGATTACTTGATTCTACGCATGTGCCGATGGCCATACAAGTACGAAACTAAGCGAAACAGCGAGGTTCAGAATATCTCTATGCCAAAGAGACGAAGCTGTTTTTAATAAATGAAAAAAAATCATCCTGATGTTACATTTATTCTCGTGTGTTATGCAGATATATATATATATATATATATATATATGTATAATACAGATTATAATAACAAATTATTTATTATACTAGTCACCAACTTCGTAAATTTTGAAAAAGCGAATTATATTGTCTTATAACCTACAGAATGGCTGATAGGCCGTATAGTAATTTTTGTTAATGTGATTTGGAGATGATTTTAACTTTACAGCACATCTCACGTAAATTTTTTTAACATTCTTCGTTGTGCTATTACGTGCACACTAAATTTCATTGGCTGAGTTTCGCAACTGATTTGTCTAACGAAAATGGAATCAATAATGTAATATTAAATAAATGTGTCAGTTTTGTTTACTCCTAAATAAAGTCACAGTGTAAAGTTACACTTTTAATACTTTTAGTTTCAATTTACGTATTTCTTATAACAAATTATAATATAATACAGGTATGTGTATAGTAGGTATATAATAACAGGTATTTGTACGTTTTATTTTTTTGGAACTGTTTCGTTCGCACCTGTTATTTTCAAATAGGCCTACTACGTAGTTTAGCACACCTCTTATAGTGGACAGGATTTGTTCAAGATTGTATAATTGGGGAACGCAGTCGTTCAGTATTGGGAGGGTGAACTTTATTTGGGTGTAGCTTCCCACGTAACAACTTCTTACTACTGTGTGTGTGTGTGTGTGTGTGTGTGAAATAACAAAACAATGGCGCTATAAACAGCAGTGCTACGACTGCTAGATGAAACCTACAACACATTACGCAATCGCTTGGCCAGCGCATATTTTTCAGCGACAAACTTGCGCGCAGTTGGCTAAAAATGTATACTTGCTGTATATAGTGTATATATTTATCAAGCCGACGGGCGTGCAACACAACAGTATTACGCTGTTTATACAGTGGGTTCACGTTTATCACGGCGATTACCTGGAGCTAATCGACAGTCATTGGAAGAGACGCGGCGCAATTGAAGGTACGCGGAACTGCAGTTTGTAACGCAATTATGTGCAATGTTGTTGTTGTCGTCGTTCAGGTAAACACTCGCCCCTGTAAATAGACCGCACACATTATATAACGTCACGATGAATCATCCGGCAGCACCAGCTGATAAACACACTATACAGTCGCAGGAACGGATTATGAATGAAATGTTTTGGAATGTTGTAACAAAGGTAGAGGGAGGACCAGATAAGGTAAAAGTGAATGAAGCAGAAGTCAGAGCCTCAGAACTTTCATACTGGATCTAAATGTTTTAGTGTCTAGTATGTTCATCAACAGATTTAGAACTCTCGTCGTTCTTCTTCTTCTTCTTCTTCTTCTTCTTCTTCTTCTTCTTCTTCTGATAGTTCCTATCCGTTTCGGCTGTTGGATATCATACAGACTATTTTAACTTTCTGCACTGCTGCACGAAATAAGTGAAACCAGGTCCTTAAATTTCTCAGTCATTAGATTCTCGGTCGCCCAACTCCTTTCTTTCCAAGTACGGTACTTTTCCCTGTAGTATGGACTGCAATAAGTAAAATTTCTCTTCATTTCTCATGAGATGTCCCAGATATTGAAGCTTTCGTGTCTTCACAGTGTTAATAACTTACCTTTCTTTCTTCATCTTTCCAAGAACTTCATCATTAGTTATATGTGCTGTCCATGAAATGGTCAATATTCTACGGTAAAGTCACATTTCGTAAGATTCCAATTTTTAACATTGAAAATGTTTATAAGGACGTGTCGCACATTTGCGGCCGATCGCTGGTGCGTGTTCGAAAATGGGAACCGGTGAGTTTCCATAGAAACTACTTCTTTGTTGTCAATAACGTAGTACACATATAAAACTTCGCTTATGAATGCGACTACATTTAACTTATATTATAATCTGTACATTGGTAAATGAAGAATGAATTCATTGATTGGTGAATGAACATAAATATATATATTTTTTATTTTTAGATTTATTGAAGCATTTTCAATGCCCTTCTCTGTGCATTGCATTTGTGCAATGCCTGTAAATGTTTAGTTGTGGCTTCAATCAAAGTCCAAGATTCTAGACCGTAGAAGAGGACCGAGAATACGTAGCAGCGTAAAAGTCTCATCTTTGTGTTTATTGTTTAATCGTGACTTTTTAATAAACTGCTCATTCTAGTGTACACTCCTCTTGCCATTTCAATTCTGCTCTTTACCTCTCGTCCTTCTCAATGACAATTAAACTGGTAATGTGAGAAACAGAATAAGTCAGCTTTAATGAAAATGAAATATTTACAACGATTTGATATCTCTAGAGGTAGGTGCATGTTCCCTGAAGAAACGACAAAAGTCAATCTTTTCCATTTGATATACAGCCTATTAAACTCTGTTTATTTGTACATCGACAGTAGCCTACGTCCCGGATTTCGGACCTAGGCCCCGGTGTCCCGAAAAGTCGTTAAATAGTCTCGGATTTAGACTTTAAATATTTTATCGTTTTAAAGCAAAAACTGTGTTTAATTTGTGCAAACATTACAGCCGTGGTCCGTGGTCTGCTGAAGTTTACTCTTCGTACGTTAATACACGGAAAAAGGTTTTACCTCAAAATACCCCTGCATTTTGCCGTAAACGCTTCACGGAAATTTTGAGGTAAAACTTTTTTCTGTGTAATCAGTTGGCCAAAATGAATATGGTAAATTTTGAAAATAACGGATATAGGCCTAAATGAATGAAATCTTAACGTTTATAGCACTAATGTACTTGAACTTCCGTACCAGATTTCAAATCACTTTGTTAATAATTAACGCCAATATAACCTCCACTAAAAGAATATATATTTTCAACATTGTTTCGAGAAATGCCTCATACCTCCACCCTACCCTAACTTCGTCGTGTTTATTTGCTAACCTGCTGAATGGGATGTTTGGACGAGGCCTTTCAGTGTTTCCACCATTTTCAAGTCCTAAGCGACGACTTGAAAACACTGAAAGGCCTCGTCCAGAACACGACATTTAGCAGGTTACCAAATAAGCACGGCGAAGTTGGAGTCACAGAAACTACTAATTCAAATAACAAGATTAACTAACCTAACCTCCTCCCCTCCCCCCAACCAAAACTGGTGTCATATGTCCCGGATTGTTATTGAAAATTATGGTCACCGTATTTATTTGAGAAACAATAAGTCACTCCACAATAATTAAATAATGTTCCTACACTCCAAATAATGAGCCTACGCCAAGGGTGGTGCCCATTGTCGCCTTCTCTTTTTCATTTGTATATAGACGATGTCATACACAATTGGCAGATGAAACTTATAGCTTGGCAACCAATTTTAATAATAATGGCTCCCATGTATACCACCGAAGTAGCTTAGGAGTAGGCAGGGTAGGCTGCCTAATGTAAGCCTTACAACATACAAGGAAGGCAGTGTGGCCAGCACTACGCTTCAGCCGCCCATTATTATCCCCAGGATGTTATACCAGGTACTCGTTTTCAACAGGCTGAGTCGACCTGGGGGCTTAAAAACGCACCTTGATTTTATGTTACGGGCCCGAGAATACCAATTTTCTGCGTGTAATTAATGCCTCAGCTAGCTAACATCCTTCTGAAAAATAAGCATCGTTGGTAATCGTTTTTAAGGGCTGATAAGATCCCGGACTTGGATAAAAGTCTCTCCACCCGGACATTCCATCCTGACGTAAAAAAAGAGTACACGTCATGGAAAACCCAGACGATTGGCAGACCTGTCTAAACAATTTGTGATATTATGTAAAGCAAATGCAAGAAGTATGGTGGAAACACGAAAACGGTTAACAAAAAAAACATCGGTTAACACGAAACGTGACTCAGGTCCCGATTGCTGCTTATATTTGACAGCACTTTGTACGGTTAACACGAAAAAGTGTTGTTAAAAATACGTGCATATTTTTTTGCTGGTTTTCAATAGCTTCATAATAAATAAATCCACACGTGCACACTCCAAAACAGTGGAATTTAAAAACTGCGAAAGTGATGAGAGTGCCGTCGAACGGAAGTTCAATTGCAGTGAAAATTCACGAGGTCCTACCGCTACTGATATTCTTTCGTTGCTGAGCCGTGTTCGTCGCTATTTAGAAGCCAACGTTTGACCACCGGTACACCGATAATTGGAAACATTTGTTGAAAACAAAGTAGCGTAGAATTTTGTGCAAAAGAAAATAACGTACTATTTTAAAAAGAATTGAACATAACACTAGAGGATCTTTAAAAGACATAATACATTACTGTACAAGAAAACTTGGAGTGTTCAGATTAAGTTAAGAACGGCTATAGAGCGGGTATACTAAATTTTAAGAATAATTAACCATAATTTGTTCCCAAAAATTAACCAGAAATTATCCAGGAGGAAGACGTAGACTACATGACTAGAAAATTGATACAGGAATATCAGAAATGGTGGGGACTAAAGGTAAATATGAATGAAACAAAATACATGGCAGTAGGTGACCTTCATCAGGACTTGATATTGGAGGAATATTTCAAATAGAGAGGAATACCTGTATTTAGGGGTGAAGATTACGGCCAGTGGGAAGCAAGACAAAAAAATACAATCCAGAATTAACTTTGGAATTAAAGATGACTATATCTACATTAAATGGAGTACTGTGGGATAAGCAAATTACAGCAGCAACTAAAACCAAAATATTTAAAACCATTGTTAGAAGTTTCATGACTTACGGCTCAGAAGTTTGGACTACTAATAAACACACAAGAACAAAATTAATGACACCAGAGATGGACTTTTGGAGACGTTTGGCAAGAGTATCCAGATGTGAGAAAATTAGAAATGAAGTCATTGAGGACAGAATGAATGTGAAAAATTCAATTGTTGATTTCATCCAAACAAAAAAATTACAATGGCATGGGCACACGAAACGAATGACAGGTAAGATTTCCAAGGAGAGTTATGGAATGGACCACACCAGGAAGAAGGAAAAGAGGAAGACCACCGATCACCTAGATAGAAGAAATTCAGACTATATTGAGGGAACGAGAAATTGAAGATGTTTGGATGGACAAGCAGCAGTGGAAGCTGAGAATTCAATCACTTATGTAATATTTGGTTCCGTAAAAATGTGTAAACATTGTACAGCCGGAATAATAATAATAATTATCCAAGAGGATAAGTAAAAAATTTAATACGTAAGTATGTTACTTACTGATAGGCGGCTCAGTAGATCAGTGGATATGGCACCTGGCTACTAACCTAGAGGTCCCCGGTCGATTCCCGAGCCCGCACCATAAAATCAAGGTGCGTTTTTCAGCCTCCAGGTCGACTCCTCAGCCTGTTGAAAATGAGTACCTGGGATAACATCCTGGGGATAATAATGGGCGGCTGAAGCGTAGTGCTGGCCATACTGCCTTCCTTGTATGCCGTATGCCGTACGGGACGGCTCACATAAGGCAGCTTACACTGCCTTCACCTACACTACTTCAGGTGGTACACATGGGAGCCATTATTATTATTATTACTTACTGATATTCTTTATTGCTTCATTTTACTACACAATTCAAAATTTGCTCAATTATCTCATTTCGTTTCACTTTTTGTTCGTTTTATACGAAATTTGGTTAACACGAAAAAACAGCTGGTTACTAGCGATTTCACGTTAAACGTTTTCCACCGTTTATAGAACGGATAAAGAAAAAAATAATAAGATACTGGAAGACGGAACAGGCGAATGCATAAACTATGTAGCAGAAATGTTGATGTAGATAACGTGTTATCGTTACCAGCTGCATTATGTAACGTTAGTGCTCATTGTTGCTTAACACATGGCATCAATTAAGACAACAGTAACATACTATTAAGTGTACTATACGTAGTTACGTAATTACCGGTATAGTACAGCGCGTACTTTCCGCATATTAATTGAATCCTATTGTATAAATAGAATCAGGCGGTCTCGGTATACATTCGCTGGAAGAAGGAGAGATATGTTTGCCAGTTTCGCGTTTTCCTGGAGAAATAATATCGTTGACGAGGAGTGTATTACAGGTATTCACCGGTCGCACCTATTTCCGCGAACCTCGCGCTCACCTGGCTCCCGACCAAATCTGGCGCCGTCACTCCGCATTGATAACGATAGGCAATCTATCTGTCTTTGCTTTTTGATCGCTGCTCCTTCGTACGCGGGTTCGACATTTGAAAATCAATTTTTTTTTTTAACATCTCTGAATACATCTAGTATGAAGTAGGCCTATATATTGTATGGCAGCAGTCGGCAACCCTGCGCCCGTCGATAAGGTTAGACACGCCCGCGAACCAATTTGTAATATTTTCTTTTGAACGAAGGAACGCACCCGCATTGTACCTGCTTCGAAGTACTGTATTATAAAATAGTACCAGCCATTTACCGAACCGCGCTACGTCTTCCGCCAATACGATTGTCGAGCTTGTCGCCCAGAGCCTGTAAACACTTTTCTCCCCAAAGGAGAAACTTTATTTTTTTTCAAGTTTTACATTTCTCTACACTTTATGAAAATAAATAGTGTTATTGTGGTAAGTTCTTTAATTTATTTTTATTAAAATGTTTTTTCCTGTTTAACCATTTTTTGTCGTTTAAAGTTTTGTTAGTTTTAACGTGCGTGTGCATGATGACACATTGTTGACAACCTACTCCTAATGTGAACAATTTTCACAAATTTATATGAAAAATAGTGCAAAGCTTTTTTTGATTCGGTGTTCCACGTCGCCAAATATAAGCGCAAGGGTATTATAAAGCGACAGTTAATGTTTGTAACGTCCGGCTATTGAACTCAGCACCTTCCTATTTTCCATTGATGGGGTGGGGAGGGGTGCGCCCATCGAACTGGCCCTCAGTTATAAATTCAAAGGTTGCCTATGACTGGCGTATGGTGTACAGATACGTACGCGCACGCGTGCATGCGCGTATCTACGATATAATAGATGGAGCAGAGCGGTTTTTCAGTTTTAACTCCAGCTTGGGGTATGCCTCACGATAACTTTTGAACGCATCAACGGATTTTCTTAAACCTTGGCACGCATGTCCATACTTTTACCCTACAGAACCGTATTGTTTTTGAGATTGATCCCTCAAAAAATAAGGGCGGGAGGCAAAATTGGGGTTCTAAATTTTGAAAAAATCGCAAGAGCTCGTGTCGGGTATCCAGTTAAAGGGAATTTAAAGCATAATCTGAATATAGCCTAGTGTTTATTTTTTAACATTTCAAAATTTTTGGACGTCAGAGCCCAAAAGTGAGTGAAAATTTTGAAAAAATCGCCAAAATCCATATCAGGGTATCAAATTAAAGAGAATTTTAACTAACGTCTGAATGTAGTGTTAAGTTTTGTAAATTTCAACATTTGGGACCCAGGGCCCAAAAAAGAGCTCAAGAATTTGAAAAAAATTGTGAACATCCAGCAGGGCGTGAGACTGAAAGGAATTGTAACCGAAATTCGAATGTTTAGTTGTATGACTGTACGCTCTACACTTGGTAATATTACTAAATAAATAGCAGAGTAATCGGGATTTTCCCATAATTGAAAAATTATCTAATATCAAAATATATGTAATATTAAAGAATATAACTATGTCAGGGCGGCCAGTAGACCAGTGGGTATGGCACCTGGCTACTAATCTAGAAGTCACGGGTTCGAGTGAGTCCCCGGGCCCGCACCATAAAATCAAGGTGCGTTTTCCAGCCCCCCAGGTCGACTCAGCCTGTTGAAAATGAGTACATGGGATAACATCCTGGGAATAATAATGGGCGGCTGAAGCGTAGTGCTGGCCACACTGCCTTCCTTGTATGCCATACGGCTCACATAAGGCAGCCTACCCTGCCTGCTCCTAAGCTACTTCGGTGGTACACATGGGAGCCATTATATTAACTATCTAGGAAGTAAAATCACAAGCGATGGAGGTAGCAGTAAGGAGGTTATAACCAGAATTAACCAGGCTAAAATTGCTTTCAACAAACAGAAAAACCTCTTCACTTCAAACACTATCAGCCTAAAAGTAAGGAAGAATCTAGTAAAGACATAAGTGTGGTGTGTTGCCCTATACGGGAGTGAATCTTGGACAATTGGAGAGAGTGACAATAAAAGACTCCAAGCATTTGAGACCTGGTGCTACACAATAATATTCAGGAGAGGCTGGAGGGAGAAGATAACGAATCAGGAAGTCTTTAGAAGAGCTCAGGAGGAGAAGAGCTTTCTACGAAATTTAAAAGGCAGAAGAGCTAAGTTTATAGGGCATATACTACGACACAATGGGTTGGTTAAGAGAATAATAGAAGGAACAATTGAAGGGAAGAATCACAGAGGACGACCCCGTTTAGACTACTTGAAACTGCTTATAGTCGATACGAAGTGCACATCATATTGTGGGCTGAAAAGAAAAACAGAGAAGCGTGAAGAATGGCGAGCTGCTGCCAACCAACCTATGGGCTGCTTACCTAGAAGAGGAGAGAGATTGTACGCTCTACACTTGATAATATTACTAAATAAACAGTAGAGTAATGGGGATGTTTGTAAACTTTCCCATAATTGAAAAATTATCTAATACCGAAATTTATGTAATAACAAATGAAACAGGCCTACTTCGTTCAACACAGCGAGCGAGTTCTGCAGCCAGAGAGACCATGTACTAGTAAAAATCTGCTGTCGCCAGGTCTGATATACCTTTCTTCATTCTTATCCATTCTAGGCGTTAGGCGCCGTCTCGTTCAACGTCTCCCCAACGGCTTTATTCTTCACTTCTTCTTCTCTTTCATTATTCTTTCGAGTACAGATGTTAATTGTCCATCTGCACACAGTCAGCCTTCAGGACATGTCCAATCCAGTATTCTTCTCCACTCTTCAATAACTCACCGGTCATTTCTGCCCACCTTGATTCTTTTGAGCACTTCTTCTTCTTTGCTGATCCAGCGACGCCTTATTCCGTCCGTTCATCTCCAAATCCACGCACGTTTCAGCGCCTTAGTCCTCCGCTCTCCCGTTTTACTCATTGTCCAAAGTCCATTCCGTCACTAAACAAGGGAACCCTGAAATCGACTCCATCTGACCCGGTTGTTAGATATTTGTTCAGTTTCTTCCCAGTTTATTCGCAGCGTGTTTTCTTCTCTAAAGGATTGTTCTCCATGTGTTTCACGACGTTCTCTGCCACGAGAACCTTGTGAGTTGCGTTCAGAAGCTTGCCGCGAGACATCGTCCTCCTGTTTTCTGATAGTACGGCTCGGTCAAATCCATTTTCTTCTTTGAATTTGCTTCTCATCCTGTTTCTGGCTTGTTCTTATCCAGAGTTCGTGTCGGTGATCTGATCTGGCCAATACGCGCAGATAAGGTCAAACGTGCGTAGACATCTTAAAGACTTGGAGTTTCGTAGTAATAGCTTTTTTGACTTTCCGGGTATCACAACCATATAATAGTCTTGGAGTGGAAGTTACAAACTTTATTTTTCGTGGAGCAGAGTCTGGATGTCTGATGGTTTTTAACAGACCAATCGACTTGACGGCTTTACGAATTCCCTCCTATACATCGCAGTCGGTCCACCCAGCATTACGTATGACACAATTGAGGTAAACTACTCTTAAGACGATCTCAGTGGGATGATTCAGATTGGTTCAGTATTTTGCAACTGCTCAGACGAAGCTGATTTGTTTCGTTTGAGTTCCTTTTGTGACGATTTAAGTTATAAAATAAAAAAAAAATTTTTAATAATAAAAATATAAAATGGGAAGTTAGTTAAAACCATTAAATCGCACTATTAAACCAAATACCCCTGAACTAACTCATAATACTAATGAGAATTAAATAAGAAAATTTAACTAAAATAATTAATTTGAACTGTGAAAGCAAAAGTTAAAAATAAAACTGTTAACCCTTTATTAAATTTATCATGCTATGACCTGTGTATTCCGGATCCAACTTGCATACCGACCCGGCATTAAATAAGAAATACCTGAAAACATTAATGTAAATAATTAATAATTTAAAGTCACTAGTAGTAGTCGTAATAAATTCTGTAGACAAGCAAAGTCTTGATTGTTTATGTTGTCAAACTGTAAAACTGTATTGCTAATTAAAAGTTGGAACTATATTATGGCGGAGTATTCACTCCGCGTCGTTGCAACTTTCCTGTTGTAACAATGAAGGACTTATGATGCGGCTTTCAAACTGTAAACAGCTCCAAGCGGGGCTCTTAACAAATGTTTATTTTTGTGTATTTTATTAGAGTGTTAGCTTCCACTGAAAGTGTGGAGAGCTAGATATAAGTAACTAAGATGTAGTGAGTATTTTTGTGAAACAAAGATGTGAAAAAGAGAAAACGAATCGCAGATGTTCAGGACGACTTCACGCTAGATGACACCACAACATCCTTTTCATCGTTAATTGCCTCTGAGGACATCCACTGGAAAGACTACCCCGATGACCACCCCGACTAAGAGAGTACAGAGGGAACACATTCCGAGGACATGGACAGATAAACATTTATCTAAGAGGTGACGCGGAAGCTCGTCTTCCGTGAATTATGTATATTTAAAGTATAAGTAATTATCAATGAAAATGACTTTTAAAAGACAATCTATAAGCGCTAAGTTTTAAAATGGTGTAACCAGAAATTTCTGAAATCATACGTTGTAACATAACTCTTGAGATGTAAGATTGAATCATTGCTCAAACTAAATAAAACCATTCTTCAAATGGTACTTAAGTAATAAAGTAATCGTCTAAACAAGTAAAGTAAATTTGAAACTTCTTAACTAGCTTAAAGAGAGACTCGGATCCGAGGTAACAACATTGTCAGTATGATCATTTTTAGACAGAAAACCCCCTTACAATTTCTGAGTAAGTAAAATTTTTATTTGTAATGTGTTACCTATCATATGTGAATAAAGGGATGTCATCTTTGTTACATACTAAAGTGAGTGCATAAATCAGCTAAATTCCCACCCCTAGTTTCCTTTGATTATAATAATTATAATTATTGTTAGTGAAGTGTTTGATTTTTCAGTTTGTTACAACGTAGGTAGCCTGTATAATTGGCTAGAGTCAATTATCACGGGTTCCCTGGATTATAACATAGCCGACACATAAAATGCGCCACTCTGCTTTGTAAAAAAAGTTAATCGTGTACGTAGTGTCTCATATAAGATGCGGCACTCTGCAGATCTATGCACTCAGTTAATGTATTGTATGTAGAAACAAAAAGGCTAAGTAGCATATAAGAATAATAGTGACAATATTAATTTTCCATAGTGAATTTTGTGTGAGATTACGCACATACTTGTATATCATTTACTTAACATACGTGAAAATAATAGCTTGTATTATTATTATTGTATTATAATTGTTTACACCAATTCATGTAGGTACTTGTCAAATTTTCAGTCTCTAACATGTCTATTTTGTGACAATTCAAGACCTGTAGTTTTCCTGTGTATGCCTGCATAAATGTGTAATTTGTATTTCTGTTCCCACGGTGAGTCATATAAACAATTGACTAAATTAAAGAAATTCAATTACGTGTAAATAAATTTGTAAGTCAAATTCTACTCCTCTCTAGTAGCAGAATTAGATAAATTGAAATAATTAGTACGTAAAACTAAATAATTACTAAAACTCAGTTTGATAACAGGCTGTAACTTATTTAAAACGTATTTCGTTGCGCATCGCACATACCCCCTCGTAGAAGCTAGGCGATACTGGTGTGTAAAGGAAGCCGTCAGCTGTTGTTGAATAGAACAATAACATTCTCACCCCCGAGTGTGATTCTCCCCTTCTTATGCATACTACTATGCCATTGTTTAAAAGGAAACTAGTTTGACCTACATTCCAGCATAACAGCTGATCGTTGAAAGTAAAGTTGACGTCTGTGTGAATTTTTTCTCTTTCTCTGAAATGATGAGTAATTCTTAGAATTAATTAGAATGTTTTACCATGAACTAAATTGTGTATGCAATAATTGTATAGTGTAGTAGAATAAGTATTTGTAGTGATTCTAATTCCAAAAATGCTTTAATTAACCCTCTCTATTGTTAGATAAAGTGTTAAACCCCTTACCCCGAAACAAAACCTTTAAACAAAGTAAAATTAAATCAAAGTAAAGAACGTGTCCTTAAATAAAAAAAATATAAGTAATAAAATTTGTTTTAAATAAATGATAAGTCCTTTAAATAAAAAGTTTAATAATATCTTAAATTATACTAACGTGTTATAAAAGTGTAGTAGTGAAATAAGTAAAAAGAAATTAATAATAAAAGTATATTTGAATAGTGTTAACACCCGGTCGTGGCCTGTTCCAAAAATAATTCCCCAGCTGGCCAGTATAAGAAAAAACTCGTTCGTGCAGGAAATAATAGTGTTTAGTATTGTAGTAAGCCACCCCCTTTTGTTCTGAACTGGTACCGAAGTAAACAATAGGCACCACCCCTGTGTATAATACAATGCGTCTTGTGTAAAGTGTTTGTCCCCCCTTGCATTGTAACAACTGTCCGTACAATAAGAATAAAGATTCCCCTTCGTGAAATTCCGCTTATCTCAGTAGAATAAGCAATTAGAGTTAAGAAAGGATCTGAGGTCGAGTATGGGATCGACTTTAGATTACCTTAGTAGTATTAAGAGGTAGAGATAAGAAATGTAACAAAGTCACAACGGCGCCGCACTGAAAAGGGTTAAAGAGAGTGCAGAAAGCTAACTAATAGAGTTAGAGTATGCAAATGTAATCAGTCGGGCCACGATATTGTGAAGTTGCGGGAAATTAGTAGTAAGAAATACAATTAAGGTAGCCTTTAAGAAACGAGATAAAGGGAACTTCACGAAAGAAAAGAAAACGAGTACTAAGTAAATTTCACCAGGTAATCCCCAAGCATACTCCCAGTACCTTACTTTCGAATCCACCTTATTAAAAGTTCTCCCCCCATGTCTATTTTAAGCGACGGAGTATGTGACGATTTAAATTGTAAAATAAAAAAAAATTTAATAATAAAAATATAAAATGGGAAGTTAGTTAAAACCATTAAATCGCACTATTAAACCAAATACCCCTGAACTAACTCATAATACTAATGAGAATTAAATAAGAAAATTTAACTAAAATAATTAATTTGAACTGTGAAAGCAAAAGTTAAAAATAAAACTGTTAACCCTTTATTAAATTTATCATGCTATGACCTGTGTATTCCGGATCCAACTTGCATACCGACCCGGCATTAAATAAGAAATACCTGAAAACATTAATGTAAATAATTAATAATTTAAAGTCACTAGTAGTAGTCGTAATAAATTCTGTAGACAAGCAAAGTCTTGATTGTTTATGTTGTCAAACTGTAAAACTGTATTGCTAATTAAAAGTTGGAACTATATTATGGCGGAGTATTCACTCCGCGTCGTTGCAACTTTCCTGTTGTAACAATGAAGGACTTATGATGCGGCTTTCAAACTGTAAACAGCTCCAAGCGGGGCTCTTAACAAATGTTTATTTTTGTGTATTTTATTAGAGTGTTAGCTTCCACTGAAAGTGTGGAGAGCTAGATATAAGTAACTAAGATGTAGTGAGTATTTTTGTGAAACAAAGATGTGAAAAAGAGAAAACGAATCGCAGATGTTCAGGACGACTTCACGCTAGATGACACCACAACATCCTTTTCATCGTTAATTGCCTCTGAGGACATCCACTGGAAAGACTACCCCGATGACCACCCCGACTAAGAGAGTACAGAGGGAACACATTCCGAGGACATGGACAGATAAACATTTATCTAAGAGGTGACGCGGAAGCTCGTCTTCCGTGAATTATGTATATTTAAAGTATAAGTAATTATCAATGAAAATGACTTTTAAAAGACAATCTATAAGCGCTAAGTTTTAAAATGGTGTAACCAGAAATTTCTGAAATCATACGTTGTAACATAACTCTTGAGATGTAAGATTGAATCATTGCTCAAACTAAATAAAACCATTCTTCAAATGGTACTTAAGTAATAAAGTAATCGTCTAAACAAGTAAAGTAAATTTGAAACTTCTTAACTAGCTTAAAGAGAGACTCGGATCCGAGGTAACAACATTGTCAGTATGATCATTTTTAGACAGAAAACCCCCTTACAATTTCTGAGTAAGTAAAATTTTTATTTGTAATGTGTTACCTATCATATGTGAATAAAGGGATGTCATCTTTGTTACATACTAAAGTGAGTGCATAAATCAGCTAAATTCCCACCCCTAGTTTCCTTTGATTATAATAATTATAATTATTGTTAGTGAAGTGTTTGATTTTTCATTTTATTTTGTTTTTATATAGTATCCAAGTCACTTTTTCACAATAATTTAATTACATTCTATCCGTCAGTGACTTCGTTCTAGCGTTTTTTATATAGACGCGTTTCGTGACATGTGTCACATCATCAGTAATCCTCGTAAAATGTTAAAATTCACATAAAACACATAAAAACACATTTGCACATATTTACTAAATCACAAGAACGACATACACATAATACGATGTAACTTCGGCTTCGTTGGACCGGTCCGACCGCGCGTGTAGTTGCCGAGCCACTCAATGGCTCGGACCATTCCAAGCCGGTCGGACCGGTCCAACGAAGCCGATGTTACATCGTATTATGTGTATGTCGTTCTTGTGATTTAGTAAATATGTGCAAATGTGTTTTTATGTGTTTTATGTGAATTTTAACATTTGACGAGGATTACTGATGATGTGACACATGTCACGAAACGCGTCTGTATAAAAAACGCTAGAACGAAGTCACTGACGGATACAAGGTAATTAAATTATTGATTTTTCAGTTTGTTACAACGTAGGCAGCCTGTATAATTGGCTAGAGTCAATTATCACGGGTTCCCTGGATTATAACGTAGCCGACACGTTATACTTTTTAGGCCCACTGTGTTCGTATCCTGTTGCAAACGTTCGATTTTTTTTTTTTTTTTTTTTTTTTTTTTTTTTTTTTTTTTTTTTCGTGGTGTGAGAGAGCAAGCATATGTCATCTGTATACTCTAAAACTGCTACTCACCCCAATGAACCCCGCCTTATTTCTTTAGGACTGCCAGTTGCCTTGCGTAGTATGTGGTCAAGCGCTGTGTGGAATACGATGGAAGAGAGAGAAGGGGGAGATACGTCATTGTTTAACCGCATTATTTAGGTCTCTCGTTTAGTGAAAACGGAAACTTAAAGAGTTGCGATTCCGCGAATTCCTGTCATAGAAAGCAGTTCGTCTGAACTCTTGCGAACGTTCCAAGTCTATTGGCACACTATTAAACCGAATTTCGTAATTCCAACCATGGAACTCGCGAATGATATTTGTGATCTGTATGACTTTGGAAACAGGGCTCTAAAGGTGTCTAATTAGTGAGGATTAGGCGCAGGAGAATACGGCAAAAGTGGGAAAATGACATTTTGTTGAAACGAAACAAAGTTTGACGAATCTTGTGATTTGTGAAGCGATTTACAAAATGATAAGAACCAGCATTTCGTTTGTTCCGCATAAATGAGCAAAACGTTGCAGTATATAGCCTACAGGACATAATCAGCGATCAGCTGGAGAAATGCAGTAACTTCCGGAGACGATTTCTCCTCAAAAACGAGGTTATAACTAGACAAGGTACGGGTTCGGGTTATGAAAACAATAAATAAAACTTACCAGACTCGTTCATATCTGTGGACCCCTAGTCCCATAACTTCTTTTGAACATTCGGCATGTGGTAGTTAAGGTTGTCTTTGGTTAGTCCCGTAAACATAATTTCTCCTAGACAAGAACGATCATCAACTTCTCAATCTCAGTTTTAATCTCAATCTCAGTTTTAATTTTTACGCTGCGAGAATAATCCAAACACATGAGTTGGTAGTAGTTCCCCGCAATTGTACGCACTGAAACGGACTAACATGCTGCCAGAACCTGACGTAAAGGTTTTAGTGTCCCAGGGTGTGTGAATTCCCCCCCCCCACCGTTTCACCTTAAATCCTCTCAAACAACGAGTATTACGTACGATTTACTCATGTATTATAGGCTACTTATTATTTAGGAACATGCGCGTTGTATAAACACAAAATTCGTCTTGTTTCATTTCATTCACGTAAAGTTATTTGTTACAACAGCATAAGCACACTGACAAACTATAAGTAACGAGAATGTTACGAAAGTCCCATACCTTACTTAACCTTTTAACCTTTGCACAAAGCAAAGCAAAACTTACTGTAATAACAAACGATTTTCAAATAATTTCCATGCCCCTTTTTTTATCGGCCATCTAAGGACCAATTTCAATTCGTTACTCTTGGTTCTTTTCTTTTTCTCCAATATTCTTTCATCTTTTCACTGTGTCTCTTCTTCCTGTCTTCAGTCCACATTGAACCTGCGTTTTTCTCTCTCCTACCCTGGACTCCTTCCATTTTTAACACTTTTGTCCGAAAAACTTTCTCTTTCATTTGCGTGTATATATTTTTTTTTTCTAAATCCTTTTGGACTTTTTTAATCCAACTGATGTTGACTTCTTCCCCCACAGATACTTGAAGATTTGCTTTGTCAACCTGTTGTCGTCCATTCTATATAAATGTCCAAAAAATAATAGTCTTCTTTTTCTCATTGTTTCTGTTATATTTTCTATACTCTGATATATTTCATCATTACGTCTTAATTTCCAACCTTCTGAAGTTTTTCGTGGTTCTAATATTTTCCTAATAATTCGTCTTTCCAATATTTCTAGTTTGTTAAAATTATAATTCAATGCTAGATATTCACTTGCATATAGGCATTCTGGCTTCACTACTGTACTGTAATGCCTTATTTTCGCATTTTTAGATATGCACTTTTTATTGTAAATATCTTTAGTAATACCATATACCCTTTCCATCTTATGAATCCTTTCTTTTACAGCAGATTTTTCTAAGCCATTCTCTTGAATTATTTCTCCTAGATACTTAAATTTTTGAACCCTCTCTATTCGACCAATGTCTATTACCAGGAATTTTGGGGCATTTTTAATGTTCGTGAGAAATTTGTTTTTTTCTGCAGAAATTCTTAAGCCTGTTTTACTGGCTGTGTCCTCTAAAAAATTAACTTGTGTTACTGCAGATGTAAGATGTTCAAAAAGTATAGCAAAGTCATCTGCGAATGCCAAACAGTTTATTTCAATACGTTTGTTCCTTCTTCCCAAATGATTGGTGATATTTTGCTTTCCTTTAATTTTTCATTCCAAATTCTCACTACTTTCTCCAGGACACAATTGAAAAGATTTGGGAATGCCCAATTCTTTCATGCCCTTTATTAATTTCTGAAAATTTTGTTTACTCAGAACTTATTTTTTTGACTTTTGCAGTTGCAAATCCATGAACTATTTCGTTGAAAGAAATGTTATACAGAAAATCATTTTCAATTAATAAAAGTGCCAGGGATTTCGTTTTTCCTTGGCCCAAGGTAGACCTTTAATAATTTTTCGCTCGACTTAGGGATAACAATCTAACGATCGTTGTCCGCTAACATTTTTGACTACAATTCTAAAAAATAATTCGAAAGGCTACTTCAGCATTCGAGAATATTGATTCCACACTACATGACTTTAAGAACTTTATTGAGCCTACATGAATCAGAATGATGCTTCCTTTTTCTGTTGCTTTGGTTTCTTAGTTTCGGTTTTTTCAATTTCATAAACTTTACTTTCATTCCGAAATGTTTTTAAATGAACACTCTCTGCAGTAAACGATTGATCCTTACCTTACCTGTAATTACCTTTTTTACCTTACCTTTACTTACCTTTAATTTGAATAACAATTAATCAAAATAAAATATTTTGAAATCATCGCCTTTCTGTATTTTTTCAACCCTTAAAAATTCACATTGGTTTACTCAAAAACATTGAGTCGCCAAAAATTATAAATCGTATTCATAAAATTATATAAGAAGAATTCTGAATTTTTCGTTTTCTAAAAATCGGGGGATTTCCACCTTCAAGCAAGTTTCATCCCCCATGCAGAAGCTAGTCTTATCTTCATCCAGAGGCAACTCCTAGTTACGACACTGGTGTATTCAAGAGCTGGAGTGTTCCTTAAAGGTCACTGATGATTCCCTCCTCTGTTTGAGTTAGGCGAGTGAAGTTTTGAATTAACCGAATCATAGGACTGTGGTCAGTTGCGACCGAGGTAGAAATCTGAACCCAGTCAATTGCGATCAATTTCATTTCCATTTTATTATTATAGTAATACTGAAATTACCTTTATATTTCTATTCATTGCTTGTGTAACCTAACCTTAGCTAAACTAACCCAACCTAACCTGATCTGACATAACCTAACCTAACAAAATCTTGGAAGAAAGAGGTTACTCGCACAAATAAAAAGTTGCAGAATTGAAATTCAGAATAGCAACGTTTCTAAATGACAGATTCGGTCAGTAAGTGATAGCGTGGGGAGCAACTGACCACGGAAGTCTAGGTAAAAGCGTTGTTTCGTCGCAGCTGACCGAGACCGGAATCGTATAATTTGTATTGACCACCGGCAGGTCGAACTGGACCCAAAATGCGCGCGGCTGTTCATTTGACATAATTGATAAATCGATTACTTACTACTGCGAGTTTTTAAATCGGTAATTACAGTCATTACAGTACAGCAGTTATGTAAAACGCATACTGTACTGTATATAGGTGAAGGCTGGAGTTGTCACAGCATTATCTGCGCGTATCTGTGCCATGCATTCCTGCTATGACGTAACGTCCAATGACTCAACACAAACCGCATGGGCATAGGGCGTCACACTTGTATTGTTTGCCGACGACAGTGACGACGATTAAAGTGTGTATTTATAAAAAATGCCGAGTCACGACGAAGGTGAGAGTGACCCCAACATCCATCAGTCGTCGCTTGACCATTTATGTTTACTTATTTTTTTCTTTAATTTTCCATTATGTTACCTAACTGCCGTTATAAACAGCTGCTTTTTTGGCCCGGTCTGGGCCTTTCCAGGTTGCTGCGTTAAGTGGCGTATCTAGAATTTTGCCTTTGGGGAGAGGGATCCGGGCAGTGCCGGATTTATCACTAGGCCGCGGGCTCAGAGGGGACCGCAAGCTACAGATTTTTTTTTTACAGAAGTATTTTAATAAAAGCAGGGGCACTTTGATTTATTTAAGTATGATTTTTTGAAATTAAATTTCCCATAACATTATTTGCGTATGCTTTCCCCGACATTAATTCCATTAAGCTACATAATCACTGAATACTAGTTTACCATTAGCTTGTTGTATCTTTAGTCAGAGAATTAAAAAAAAATCTAAACCTATTTCTTTAATTTTATAAAAATTATAAAAACAATTAATGTCTTATACCTAGACAATAAAAAAGAAATTTGTTATGTTAAATTTATGAATAAGCTTAGTTTGTTACTCTACTTAAAAAATAAATTAATGCGCTCAATTCTTTTGCATGGTTCTTAATATTTTGAAAAAGTTTGCTAAATTAAAGCACATTTTTGTATAGTAGCCTACTGGTTTTAAATTTGATAGTATTAATCTAACATCAAATTACTTCTGCAGTACATAGCCTGTAGCCTGTTGGTTCAAAGTAACAGCTAGGTGGCGGGGGGCTCAGAAAACTTGGCCTAGGGCCTCAAAAATCTTAAATCCGGCACTGGATCCGGGGTCGGGTCGGCTTCATACAAAATAAAAAACAAGACTAATCAACATTACTATCTTTAAAGTGGCTGAACTCGGTCCCGTTAAAGTAAACGGTAAAAACACGATAAAAATAACGAGTTATTGAAACATTGTTTACAAGATATTTGTTGACTGAATCGATTTTTTTATATTTCATATTTCAAACGTATACGCTGATGCTGCGTAATAAGCCTTTTTGTATATTTAAAAAAGAGGAAGGTACTACTATATTACCATACACAGCTAATAAATAATAAAGCAGCCTAAAAATTAAAAGATTTAACAAAAGTCGTCAACTTTTTCGACCCTCTGGTGGGTTGGGGGGGGTCCGGTCAGGTTCCCCCCTTAAATACGCCCCCGTCTCGTTGTTTTTTTAATTTTATTTTTTAAAATGTTTCTCTCGCGGGTGCACAAGTAAAATCAAGATGCGCGTAACAGTTCCCAGGTCTACGCGTCCAACAGAAATAAGTACTTTGGGCTAATAATGGACGGCTGAGGTGTAGTGCTGGCCACGCTACCTCCCTTGTACGCCGAACGGGTCACAAAAGGCAGCCTACCCTGCCTAACTCCTAATCTACTTCGGTGCTGCAAAAATCAGCCATTGTTGTTGTTATTATTATTATTATTATTATCATCGTCATCGTCACTCTTACTACTACTACTACTACTACTACTACTACTGCTGCTGCTACTACTACTACTACTGCTGCTACTACTACTACTGCTACTACTACTGCTGCTACTACTACTGCTACTGCTGCTGCTGCTGCTGCTGCTACGACTACTACTACTACTACTGCTGCTGCTGCTGGTGCTGCTGCTGCTACTACTACTACTACTACTACTACTACTACTACTACTACTACTACTACTACTACTGCTGCTGCTGCTGCTGCTGCTACTACTGCTACTGCTACTACTACTACTGGTACTGCTACTGATCCTGCTGCTACTACTACTGGTACTGCTACTGATCCTGCTGCTATTACTACTGCTGCTGCTGCTGCTGCTGCTACTACTACCACTACCACCACCACCACCACCACCACCACCACCACCACCGGCTACAATTACAGTTTGGACAAACACCTCGATTCACGGGCGTATTTACGGGGGTAGGAAAGGGACCGGACCCCCGGAGGGTAGTTAAAAGTTACAAATTTTGTTAATCTCTTAATTTTTAAGCTCTTTTATTATTTTTTCCTTAATTTTTAAGCTCTTATTATTTTTTCTGCTTCTGCTGTGTTTTTTAAAACGGCTCTGTTTTTTTTGTAACTGTTTTTTAAAAATGCAATCAGTTTTTTATACAGCATTTGGGTATACGTTTGAAATATGAAATACAGGAAAATCCATTCAGTCAATATTATATGTAAGTATGTAAGTATGTAAGTAAGTATTGTGTAAACAATGTTTCAATAACGCGTAGTTTTGTTGTGTTATTACCGTTTACTTTAGTGGGATTGATTTGAGGATGTTATCACACGTTTGTCAAGCAATTTAAAGACAGTAATGTTGATTCGTCTTAACTTGTTTTTTCTTTTGCATGAAGCCGACTCGACTGGACCCCGGCCCCCCCCCGCAAAGCCGAATTTTAGATACGTTACTGACCTCAGTGTGCTAAAGAATCAAAAGGGATGGCGGTGTACGTAACTAGTGGGGCGTAGTGTGTACGCTGCGGCATTTTGGTTTACCTAGAAATCGCCGAGGAAATCCCTACGCGTTGGTGTATGCGGAACAAAAAGGTACATCAACAGAGAAACGCGAAAGAGAAAAATTTTAATTAGAACCAAGTACCGGGCTATTTGGCCGTGGTCCAGGGTTTACAAACAAACCAAACGTTTCAACAGCACCACTGGCTGCCATCTTCAGTGGTGCTGTTGAAACGTTTGGGTTGTTTGTAAACCCTGGACCGCGGCCAAATAGCCCGGTACTTACTTCTAATATAACTCACACCGGCCCTGAAAGCCTTAGAAGAAAAATTTAAGATCAGAATTAATTAAGGTCAAGTGGGGCGTAATTCGAATTACGAAATAGATAAACATAAAAAAGTGAATGAAGAGGATGTATCAACTAGACAATTATCAACAAGACAGATAAACATAATTCCACGTATTAGACGGTTGGAAAAGGCTTTATTTTTACGAGCCGTTATAAAATTATCATGTTTGTATGTTACTTGTGTATGTGTATTGTTTTAAATATTTATTACACGTGACAAATATGTTTACAGTTCAGTGTACTGTCTGGCCGCGATTGGAATGCGCGGCTTGGCGTCCCCACCACTAGACCGGCAGATGCATTGTTACTACTTAGTACATACCCCCACTTTACCTACCTTGCGCACTCCAATCTCGGCCAGACAGTACTAGCATACGTAGATATCGACCGGTGGGTTTCCAGGTGAATGACCAGGAAAACTCGGACTTATTAACACTTCTCCGCAATTGTCACTTCTCTGACTTGTTGGCATCTATAAAGTTTTATACAACGAATTAGCGGTACTGTTTCGACGTGCAGACGACCACATTTTGGGACCACGCATCACATAGCGGTCATCGTCATCATCATCATCGTCGTCGTCGTCGTCATTTGTTTTAAGGATTAATCAAAGACCTGTTCCAGACTTGCTGATAATGGCCAAAAACGCATGTGAAGGTTATCAAAGTAATTCGGATAATTTTGGGATAAGTGAAACTGACTGTGCCAGTGATTTCTAACTATGGTTGAAACTTGGGTGATGTTTTTCACCATCATCATCTTCAAAGATTAAACAAAAAATGGTTTGTTCCGGTCTCAAACAGGCAAAGATTAGAGCTGGTCACTCCAGCGCTTCCTCGGACGTCCCACACCTCTCTGTCCCCTCGGCTTATAGTTGCAGAGTTGTTTGAGGATGCGGCAGTCATCCATTCGGCAAAGATTTCCCCACCAATTCAGCCGATACTGGGCGATCCTGTCGAATATACTCATAATATTCAGTTCCTGTCGTACATCTGTGTTTCTTCTATGATCATGGAGAGTATACCCTGGCACGTGTCTGAGAAATCTCATTTCAGACGGTTGGATCTTTTTTTTTCTTGCCGGCAACTTTCGAAACAATGACACAGCCAAAACAGCGGACAGAGACTGATTGTCCTTCGCCAAAAGGACTTTTCCATCGACAGGGCAGGTTGTCCGATGGGCAGCGTAACTCTATATGGATGTGAGACAAGAACAGTTGGAACAGAGGAAAAGAGAAGACTTGAAGCACTGGAAATGTGGTGTGATAGTAAGTTATTGAAAGTAAGACGGATCGACAAGATTAGTAACGACGAAATTCTGACTACAGTTGGAGAAAAAAGAAGTTTTTGGCAAAATATTGTGAAGCGAAGGGTTGAAATTATTGGCCATATTATTTGCGTCAAGAAATTTGGCCGTATTGTGTTTTTCTAAAAAACGTTAATTGAAGGTTACACTGAAGGGAAAAGAGAACGAGGAAGACCGAGACTCCAATAATTGAAACAGATTATTGGTGAGTTAAGTTGTAATTCCTACGAGGAGATGAAACGGAAAGCACAGAGAAGATCGGTGAGGAGAACTGCTGTAATGCAATCTGAGGATTGGTAACTAAGGAAGAAGAGACTTGAATTCTTATATACTTCTAGCAGGGGCGTATTTAGGGGGGAGGGACGGGATCTGACCCACGCCAGAGGGGCGAAAAAAGTTGACGAATTTTGTTAATCTTTTAATTTTTAGATTGTTTTAATATTTTTTCTGCTGTGTACGCTAATATAGTAATAACTCTTTTTTTAAATAAACAACAGGTTTATTACACAGCATTTTCGTATACGTTTGAAATATGAAATATAGAAAAATCAATTCAGTCAATATGTATCTTGCAAACAATGTTTCAATAACGCGTATGTTTATTCTGGTATCACCGTTTACTTGAATGAGATTGATTTCAGGATGTTATCACAAGTTTTTCAACAACCTTAAAGATAGTAACGGTGATTAGTCTTAACTTGTTTTTCCTTTCGTATGAAGCCGATTCGACCCCCCGCTGCCAATTTCTGATGAGCCCCCACCAAGTCCCCAAGATACGCCACTGATGAGGAGATGAAACGGAAAGCACTAAGAAGATCGGCGTGGACAACTGCTACAAATCAATCCACGGATTGCTAACTAAAGAAGAAGAGACATGAACTCTTTTACTTCTTCCTCTTCTTCTTCTGATAGTTCCAATACGTTTCGGATGTTGGATATCATACAGACTATTTTAACTTTCTGTACTGCTGCACGGAATAAGTCAGTTGTATTCATGCCAAACCATGTCCTTAAATTTCTCAGCCATGATATTTTCGGTCGCCCAGCTCCTCTCTTTCCAAGTACTTTACCCTGTAGTATGGACTGCAATAAGTAAAATCTCTGTTCAATTCTCATGAGATGTCCCAGATACTGAAGCTTTCTTATCTTCCACTGTGTTAATAACTTCCCTTTCTTTCTTCATCTTTCTAAGAGTATATTTAATGTTCTTTTTACCTCATAACTATTCAAAACTGTCCCATCCGGAGATCCGACTGGGGAACTTGAGCTCCGGATGATTTTGCCTTGAACATAGCCATGATGATATTACTTGAGATATCTAAACGATCTTTAATATAGTGGTTTCTCGTCGCCTTCTGCATCCCAATGTCGTTGACTAGTAACTAGTTCATCCGCCTTCGGGGCCGATTTCTTAACCGCATGACAATGAGGTGCCCTACCGCTTGGCAGTTCATCCACCCGAAGCTGTCGACCAGCAAGCGGGAGACTACTTATTCCTGGTAGTCACTCGGTCGCCATTTCCTCGTCAGTTAAAACAGGGTGCACCATACAACCGCGGCTGTACTTCGAGAATGTGAAGTTGGGAATTTGTACATGAGCGGCTTCATTTGGCATTTGTAAATAGAACATTATTTCAAATGTGTAATTATAATACAATACAGAAGTACAGTACAATATTACGCTAGGTAAAATTCATAGTACGTTTAGGTTCTGATTGCTATTAAGTGGAAGAAAAACAAATGTAGGCCTAATAGCGTAATGGTGTACTGGTGCTCAGTCCTAAAAACGTGGCGTCGCGGAATGGCATGTGATGGGGGCTTGCAGTAGGGTTTCCATTGAGCCGTGTATGGCCACGTGAGGCCGTTAGCATCAGCATCCTGCAGGGTTAATATAGAAAACGTTCTCCTTCCAGGGCTGCTGATCCTCCCTAACCCCTATGACGCTTTCCCCCCCAATTTTATTAAAAAATCCCCCCTTTTTATGACAAGACCTTTTCTCTTTTTTACAGTAAAATTTCTTACAAAATTTCTTACCTAAAAGGACGGGGCTTTTTAACTCAAAACTATTACAATATATTATCTTTTACCGAAACGGTATATTGATTGTAGATAGTTATAAACTAAAAAAATAAGGATTCCTAATAATAAATCAAAAATTAATATTTTCAGTATAACGTGATTTGTTTTACAATACCAGTACTCTATGATTTTATTGAAAAGATACTTAGTTTTGCAACTTAAACGTCTCACTTAAATCTGTTTTTATCGATAAAATGCTATAAAAATTTCGGTCTGTTTTTGGGCCTTTTCGTGTAGTGTACTAAAGTGTAGCAGAAAGGAAGATAAATAAAAAATATAAACACGAAGTTCTATTGCACACTGTATTTTATTAGTACAGTAAATAAAAAATAAAATTATTTCAAAATTACATTATCATAATATGAACAAAGTAATATTTTAAGCTTACAATCACCATATTTGTGGTATCTGAAGTTGAAACATAACTTATAAGTAAGCAAATAAATTTTTTTAGTAAGTAAGTGTTTTTAGCTGTTCAATAATATTTTTTGTCTTTCTTTGGTGGAAAAGGCAAACTTGTCAATGATTTCTTCGTACGGAATCTTGCTTAAAACTTCAGACTCACTGCATAAAATTAACAAACTTTTTAACCAAGTATCACTCATGCTCGTTCTTAGACGGTTTTTGACAATTTTAAGACGGCTCAAGGTCCTCTCTGCCCGCTCGAAAAAGTCAACTGGGTAAATTTATTGTGCGTCTGATACGTGTCCGTCATAAATTTTTTACAGTTTTGTAAAGGGAAGATTTTTCATGCAATAGTAAAAAAATCCCCCCCCTCCAAATATTCTAAATGTCGCCAATGACGACACGATCCCCCCCTGTAGCCACACCTGCCTCCTTCCATACTCCTCCAGTGATCTCTCCACTACCACTGCCGACTTCCGCTAGAATCATCGTTTCATAGTTCCTAGATTTCGTTTTGCTCTTAAGACCAGAGAGGTTCGAATCTTGTCTACTGTATTCTAATGTTTTGCTTTCGCGTACTCCAGATAATAACGTACCGTTATCAATGTAATTGTTGTTGTTGTTCTTCTTCTCCTCCTCCTCCTCCTACTCCTTCTTCTCCTCTTTCTTCTCATTCTCCTCCTCCTCCTCCTTCTTCTTCAAGGATTAGGTCATATAAACATGTTCCGGCACCCATGTTATCCTCGGACTACCCACGATTAGCGGTAGTGTTTCGACGTGTAGACGACTACATTTTGGGACCACGCATCACTTAACGTTCACCGTCGCCGTTCCCATCATCATCATCATCATCATCATCATCATCGTTGTCGTCATATGGTTTAAGGATTAATCTATAAGACCTACTCCAGACTCTCTGATAATGGCCAAAAACGCGTATGAACGAAAAGGTTCTCAAGATAATTTGGATAATTTTAGGATAAGTGGAACTGACTGTGCCAGTTGTTTGTAACTATTACTGAAACTTGGGTTGATCTTTTTTTTCCGGCTGGAAACTTTGTTTCGAAACAAGGACAGCACAGTCAAAACAACGGACAGGGGGTAGTTCACCAAAAGAAGTAAAGACTTTTCCATCGCCAGGCCAGGTTGTAGTATCAGTTCTTTGGTGTATTATCTTGAAAAGGTAAAGGTTACCGTGTTTAGCAAACGAGATGAACTTCTTCGTCTTCTTGTCTTCAAGGGTTAGGTTATATAAACCTGTTTCGGCACCCATCTCATCCTCGGACGACCCACGTCTCTTCTACCAATGGCTTTATAGTTCAGTGCCGCTTTTGGCAATCGATCCTCTGTGATCCTTTGCAAATGATACCACTATTGTCTTCTGTAAGCGGAAGTAATTTCATTTATGTCCTCTACTTCGAGTTCTGCTGTGATATCCTCATTCCTTATTCTATCTTGCGATGTATAGTTTCAAGTACTTCGAAGAAACTGCATTTCAACACTCTTGAATCTTGCCGCTTTCCTTTTTTGTCATGACCCACGCCTCACTCGCACATGTCAATATTTGATCTCTAAGGATGCAACCTTTGGTTTTTCTCAAGAATTTCATTTCACGTTTGTATTCTTCGCTCATAATTTTTCGTCATCGTCCAAGTTTCACTTCCATAAGATAAAACAGACGTTGCCATTACTTTATAGAATTTTTCATTGTGTCTTACCTTGTACTATTTCCAAGTATTCTGTATATAGTACTACGTACTATTTGAAATCTATTTATTTTTATATTGATGTCGTTGTCATGCTCGTAAGTTACATCGCACCCTACAAAAATTGAAATGAGACCTGTTCTATAGACCAATTGTTTATAATTATCTTTGAACGTATCGGATTCTTTCCTCTAAAGGCCTTAACTCTTCTGGGTTTTCTGGGCGTTAACTCTTCTAAAGGCCTTGTTTTTTGGGTTGATATTCTAAGATTATATTCTTTGCACATTTGGCTGCAGTAATTAAAATATTGCAGTAATATTTGGTTGGATATTCTTTAGAAGACTGCAGTAATAATTAATATTCGCACGTTCATCTCCTCTCTACGCATACAATTAAAGAGTTGCTGCATTTATACATCATCATCACCTTTACAACACGCCATAGGCAAGGCGCTGCCTGTTTCGCTATCAAAGATCCTCCAGCCATCTCTTCCTGGGTCTACCCACAGACCCGCCTCATATAGGTTTGTATTTCCAGACAGCGTTGCCCAGTCTGGAATCTGACACTCTTTCTTAGTGTCCTTTCTACCGTTGTTTGTAATCTTTTAATTTTTCATTCAAGTTAAAAACTTGTAATTCTTCTCTTATGGCCTCATTCTGTATGCGGTCAAGTTTAGAACACCTTTTAACTCCTCTTAAGGACACCATTTCCGAGGCCTGTATTTTACAGTCTTGTTTCTAGGGTGTTGTCCATAATTCACACCCAGAAGACAGTACAGGGACCGCCATAACTTTGTAAAACTTTAATTTTGAATCTCGACGTACCTTGTTTCTAAAAATACGGTTAATTGTCCCACAGATTATCTGGAACGTACCTAGCTTAACATCAGTGCCATTTATACATCAACCAGTACCATTGTAAAAATTACATTACATTGTATGTGCAAAACATACACACGCGCGAGTAAAAGCTGAGCCCAAGTAGCTTTTCTCATAATTTCATAATTTTGACAACGTAGGGTAGGGAAGATTGGCAAGGCCAAGCAGTGAGGGAATATTCCCCTCGACGTGCAACCATGATTGGCCTTTACCTTGGACGCGGGCGAAGACATGTGGTGGCGTGGCGTGGCTGGAACACAGTCGTGACCTTCGTATGTTGTCTGTCGTTAAAATACCGAAAATTTTGGCCGCACGGCCAGTGGCCGCGGTTCTGTGACGTGCGTCCGATGTTGCTGCTATTCAGCGCGTGCCGTTGAGTCGCTTGTGTCGTATCGATTATGGTTTTGTGGAAATTAACGAAATCCGAGTGGCACTTTCTTTTTGTTTCCTGTAGGCCTACTTTGTGTCTGAATACACGGCCTAGAGATTTTATCTCTCTCTCTCTTCCATTGGTTTTATTGTGTTTCCTTCTTCTTCGTTGGCATGAACTCCTTGTATTTTATCCGTTATAAGCCAAGAAAATGATTTATAATCTACGAGGAGGCTATGTAACATTCAATTCAAAGTATCTAACCCTTATTCTGTGGGCAGTAGCGGGCTATGTTTGTAAAGTCATTTTGAAATTTGTGCCTACACTTTGCGGATATGTCACAACGTTATCACTATGACGATGTCGGCCCACATATACTCAGCTGATTAGTACTAAAGAGTATAGCGAGAATTGTTCCCCTGACCTGCCCGCCAGAACAGATCTCATGAACGTACTGACTTTGCTTTGCCCCGGTTCTTCTCCGTCAAAAATTTTCGTTCTAGACGAGATATACCGCTCTGCGTTTGCAGGGTTGTGACTGAATTGGCTTAATCTACTCAGCGTTTTAGACAAAGTGTATTCCGGTTAATGGGGGCCAGCCGCTTTATTGGGGCAATAATTCGTTCAAGACGAGATATACCGCTCTGCGTTTGCAGGGTTGTGACTGAATTGGCTTAATCTACTCAGCGTTTTAGACAAAGTGTATTCCGGTTAATGGGGGCCAGCCGCTTTATTGGGGCAATAATTCGTTCAAGACGAGATATACCGCTCTGCGTTTGCAGGGTTGTGACTGAATTGGCTTAATCTACTCAGCGTTTTAGACAAAGTGTATTCCGGTTAATGGGGCCAGCCGCTTTATTGGGCCAATATTCAAAATACAAAAACAAAACAGGGTTGCACTTCGGAAGTTGCTTCGCTTAATAGGTCCGGGTCGCCGGTTATTTGGTCCAATAATGGCTCATTTTTACCCTTCTTAAATACTTAAATACAAGTAATAAGCTTTTTTTTTTGAGGTCGTAATTCATACGAGATCAGTGAGGGTGGACAAACCGTAACAGTGCAGTACATTGTTAATACCAACCCGACGTCACGTGTTCGATTTCGGACTTTCTATGTTTGTCCTTAAGAGTCATGCCATAAACCAACTACAGGTTACAGACACCACTAGCGACTGCAAGACTATTAAAAATTTGCCTACTCATACTATTTCATTATTCTGTGATTATAGTATTATTATTATGTGTTTATTACTGTACTTCCTTATACATAGTTCGTTAATAACAAATCTTATAGGGTATTGTAGTGTTTACTGTAGGTAAGAGTTATATTTTATATTTTGTTATTAAGAAAGTTCTGTTTTTAAGGCTTATTTGCTTACTTTTTAGGAATTTCGGATAATAGCGCTAGCCGATTAATTGGGCCAACTTGATATGGTCCCGATGTGTCGTGATAACGCGGAATCCACTGCATTTTCCTTCATTATGTTTTTGAGATTAAAGAAATCAGTCTACTGATTTTTCTTCTGACCTTCTTTCGCACTTTAATATTCTTTTTTTTGTGTGAAAATACACAAGACGTTTAGGGTTTAAGTCGTGTGTTGACAGGTTTTTTTTAACTGTGTTATATTTTGAGCTTTTTTACATTGTTTCCCGTTCAGCGTTGTTTGATGCTGACATTAATGTCAGTCTATCACAACCAGGAGAGTATTAACGGGGGACGGGACGGGACCAGACCCCCCTCAGAGGGTCAAAAACATTAACAAATTTAGTTAATTTCTTAATTTTTAGGCTATTTAATTTTTTTTTCAGTTGTGTACGCTAATATAGTAGTAACTCATTTATTTTTAAATGAACAAACAGGGTTATTACACAGCATTAGAGGGTATACGTTTGAAATATGATATATAGGAAAATCAGTTCAGTCAATAAGTATCTTTTAACACTGTTTCAATAACGTGTATTTTTATTGTGTTTACTTTAATGGAAGTGATTTCAGGATGGTATCACACGTTTTACAACCACTTAAAGATAGTAATGTTGATTAGTCTTAACTCGTTTTTTCTTTTGTATGAAGCCGACTCGACCCCCCCCCCAGGCCAAATACGCCACTGGTTACAGCTGATTCCACACAGTAACTTTGAAGTTGAAAGTTATGAGCAATTGCGAGCAAGTTCTCCATTGTCTTAGTCATAATTGACTTGATCATTTTTGCTGTGGCCAGATATAGCCTAGTTGGAAAACGCGCCTCAGGACAGCCCTATACATCGTGGCCTGTTGTTTGGAGTCCGTCTAGACTACTAGTATGCTCTCTGAGCTGCAGAACTCGGTTTTGTACGAAATAAATTTTTTATTACATAAATTTGTATATTAGGTAATTTTTCAGTTATGAGAAAAATTACAAAAATCTCAATTACTTCACAATTTCTTTATAATATAACAATTCCAGAGCACACAAAATTATGCAGTGAACACTAACAATTCAAAACATTCGGGTTTGGGTTACAGTTCGTTTTAGTCTGACACCCTGCTGGATTTTACAATTATTCAAAATGTTTAATGTCTTTTGTGCCCTGGGACCCAAATCTAGAAATTTCCAAAACGTTACACTACGTTTAGATGTTAGTGCTTTACTTTGATACTTCATGTGAATTTTTGCGTATTTATCAAAATGTTCACCCACTTTTTGGGCCCTGGCGTTCAAAAATACGGAAATTAAAAAAATGAACACTACATTCAAATTGTGGTTAAAAAATTCCCTTAATTTGATATCCTAAATGGGCTTTTACGATTTTTTCACAATTTTGATTCCTTCACAATTTGCCTTCCTCCACCTATTTTAGGGGGGGGGGGATCAGTCACAAAAAAAATAGTGTTCTCTAGAGTAATAGTATGGACATGTATGCCACGTTTTACGAAAATCGGTTCACGTTCAAACGTCATCATGACGCAGCATAGGTCTACAACAAACAGATGGACAGACAAGCGGCAAACGGTCGAGTTAAAACTGAGAACTCGACTCGAAGTGAAGGACATAAATGAAATTATTTAAATTTACAGAAGACAATGGTGGGATCATCTGCAAAGGATGACATTGGATTGATTGCCGAAAGCGGCACTGAACTACAAAGCCATTGGTAGAAGAGACGTGGTAGATGGGTGCCGGAACAGGTCTATATAACCTAATCCCTGAAGAAGAATTAATTACCTGAAAACGGCTACAATTTCTGGAGTAGGCGAAACGTTGATGTTATTGAATCACTGACGGCGTTTTCCAGAAGGCTAAAAGTAATATTTCATCGCTGTTAGACGTTCGAAGGTGTTGAAAACAGTGGACGGTGAAATGTACTCGAAAGGGTACAGATTTTAAAGGAAGGGCCGTTGACACGATCACTAGCACATGGTCACCAGTCCCCCGACTGAGGTTGCAAGAAGCGTCGACGTATAATAACACTGGATTGCCGGCTGCGTGTACTGAATTCGGTCCGCTCAACTCGACGCTCCCCCCACCACATTAAGGCAAAAGCCACTTCGCCTGCATACTCGCAGTGTTATCTTAATATTAGTTTAACCGATTTGATCGTCGCATTAACAGTCTTGTTATGAAAATTCTGTATTTTATATTAATCAGATTAAATGGAACACCTGATACTAATTTAAAAATAATGTAAATATAAATTTAATTTCTGTTGTTCATAATAGAAGCTCGTAAACTTTTTATCGTCGGTACAGATCTATAAACAACAAACAAGTTACCGGTAACATTAAAGTTATGCATACATATTTTCGCTAACTATACCGGTTGGTTAGGGTATAATAATTACCTCTTTTTTGTAGTAGTTTGTTTTTATTTTGTCAATAAAATAAAGGAAACTGACTAAACAAGAATACAAATGAAAACGAAATTGTTTATTACATAGCTTTACATTTTTTTACATTGATGAATATGTACAAAACAAATCTTAGTTTACAGCCTATCTGCATATAATTACAACGTATCGTACTATTTCTAATCAAAATATATTACATTTGATATAAAACTACATTTGCTATGAATAACATATTGCAATTCTGGGCTAAACATTGCTAAATAGAACTAACTTATTTAATTTTTGACGCACACCAAGTTTCGAAAACATAGCTGATGATGTCTTTTCTTTAGCTATACTAAAACATACAATTTTGTAAAATAAACTACCTATTAACATTACTAATCTAATTTCGTGAGTGTCTTCACCATAATCATTGTTAGAAGTATGACCTTTAAATATGTTATTAGTAAAGGTTCTACACGCTAATATAATCATCTTTTTTGTGTCTAAATTGTTTTTGTCAATGTTTTTTTATTTTTTAAAAGGGAGTACATAAATTTTACTATCCTGATTACATCTCAGGAAGCCCTGACCAAATTTCCTTTTGAAATATAATCAACAAAATGGGTGTAAGGGCTAAGGTTGCTATCATCCGCTATCAGAAGTCTTATACATTCTTCACATTTCAACTTAGAACTAATTTTTCTGACAATAAATCCAGACAAGTAGAAAAGAATATTATCTTTATAATACGAGTTTTTATTTTCAAGCAGACATTTAACGTTTTTAATGGGTTCTTCATAGACGTTGACTGAGTTTAGGTCCACTGTTTCTTCTGCTTCTGCAAAACTCATAACAGAGTTTTGAAATGTCATGTCAACACTGAAACAGTTGCTTTTGTCAGATGCTTTAACGCTGTTCCTGAACATAAGTTTCCTCAAGGCCCATTGGAAGTGCTTGACATTGGGATTGTTATTATGTCCCCCTCGAGATCTTACACAGGAAAATAACAGTTCCAAATGATCGTGAGAAAACTTATAAGTCAAAATATAGTTGAATTGCAAACTATTTAATAATCTCTTTGACAGAATCTTTATTGCGTTTATATTCGTAATAAATCCAAGTGCAAATGTTTTCCTAGGATGCCGCAGAACCTGAATATTTTCAATTTTTAATGTCGTTAAATATGCCAAAAAATTATCTAACATTTTATTGTTATTTTCTAAATTCTTCTTCTTTATTGGTTGTTTGAAGTCCTGCCCAAATGGGTCCCTGCTATTAAAATAATCGAATAGCCTGTCTATAACTCTAATATACTGCACTGTTGGTTTAGCACCAATAAAATCAGGTTGTTGTTTATGCATCAAAAATTCTATGGCGTCTGCTACGCTGGCACTTAAGGTTTGGGCCGCAATTTTCACGTTCATTTTTTTGTTGCCGTAATGCATGTGTATGTCTGAAAGGCTATTGGCAAACTTTAATCCTTGTTCTTTTTGTAAAGTGTTTAGCCGTTGAATATATTTAAAATCTATCACACCATCTGTAGATAGTAAAGTACCTTTATCTGCTAATGTGTTGCGAGCCAATTTGATCATATGGCTAGCATCTAGCATTACATAAACTGTTACATTTTCTTTGTGTATTTTCACATTGAAAAAAGGCTTTTCTAGCAATTCGCAACCAAGTTTCGTAACAGCGTTTATATTTGTACTAGTACCACCAAATGTTACATTATGTACATGGATACCTGATTCGTATAATTTAATAATGCACATTTGTATTAGTTTGGACAAAATTTCTGAACTAATCTTATCAATAAAAAAATAACCAACGGCACATTTGAAATTTCCTCGTAGTGCAACTATCTGAAAGACTAGTGCTTCACTAGCTAATGTTTCGTGTTCATTTACTTTTATATCATTACCCAATAATGATATACCAATAATTCACATACCCAAAATTCTTCCCCTCTCGTGGATCGTAGATTACTTGTTTCCTTATGCTCATAGCATCAAAAACCAAGTTAACGTGTTGTAAATGTGGCTTGCTTTGAACGTTTTGTTTTAAATATATAAAAATCTCTTCTAAAAAACCGGGTGAGCAATTAAAATTAGAAAGCCACCTCCTTAAAGATGATGGGTTAGGTAACTGAAAGTTTAGATTTCTCAAATACTTATAAGCTTTGGGACTATAGAAATAAATGGTTAAAGCAAACTCCTTCATTTTGTCTGAATAAAACCTCTTAAACTTACTTCTATTATTATTGCTAAAGTTATTAATAATCATTTCTAATGGAAAACCAGAAAAATTATCTTCTAAAATTTCTAGTAACCTTTCAGGAGAATTTAATTTTTTCTTTTTAAACTAAAATAATATCTTTCATGGATTTAATTTTAGCATCCCTTCTGTGTAAACGCTGTTGCAGTATTTTCACCTTCCGGCGGAGAAATTTTTCAGTAGGCGATACACACAACTGTAAAATAAAAATCAGGACTTAATTTTATGCTGTTTATTCATTGGCAACAACAACGTTCTCCAATTTTGTCCAATGCATTTAATGAAATTACTTCAAACAAGGTTATTATTATTATTATTACGGTATGCTGATAATATAATAATGCTATCAGACAATACACTGTTAAATAGGTCTAGTTATTTTATCAATAATAGCCTATTTCTTATGGGATGCAAATACAACCGCTGGTTAAATAACTAGCTTTACAATGGCAGTTTTAGCTAGTTAAAACCGTTGATAAATAATCAGTAATCGGTAGGTGAGACCAGAGTTGAAATAGGTAAAATTTAATGTCTTCCCTGTTGTGGTTTCATGATTGTTTGGCATGTACCAGGAATCTCAGTAGGATCATTCTTATCAGGCTCCGCGTGAGCATCGCCATCGATTAGGTTTTTTGATAAAGATGTTTCAAGCGGCACCTTATTTTGTCTAGGAGCATCCTGTGAACAATGAATTATTTTGGTAGTAAAATTACTTTAGAAATAAAATTATTGTAATTTAACGCTGTAAATGAATTAGGCTTACATAATTACGAATTGTTTAAAAATAATGTGTCTTCTTTAATGCTGTCAATAAAATCAGTATTGGCAATACTTATCATAAGCGAATGAAAATAACAGAAGATTGAGTAGAAAAATGACTACTATAAGAGTAATATTAACTAAGTTTTATTTGTATTTTTGTATAAAAATGCCTACAATCTATCTAGGCATTTGTTTGAAAAAATTAGTGTTAAATGTTACCTAGATTTTAATAATGGTCCTTCTTTTTTTTGTCAGAGGATTTGAAAGTTGCACGGGGAAGTCAAAGAGCGTTGGCACGGCATCGCTTTTCAACAGTTCGTAATTACAGTTGGGTCTGAACTGATACTGGTCTTTAGCAAAATGTTTGCTACAAAGTGAAGTATGTTTTGAAGGAACAACATTTTTTTCTTTTTGTAGCTATAATCCACTTCTTTCGTAGCTCTTGATCTTGTGGAAATCTGGAAAAAATTATGTTATTATAGTACGGTCTTCCTTATTTTTAATACTGTACTTTACGTAAAATAATGAAAAACCATAGTTTTTTCTTAGACATTTGCATTTCTTATATTATGGTATGTTGATAATATAATAATGCTATCAGACAATACACTGTAATAGACAATTCACAGTTTATATGAAAAAGAATACAACGTTAAAAAAATAACAATTTATAATTAATTTAATCAGTAATTAATTTGTAGAGATTTAAAAAATGAATGTTTTATATTAGTCTAATAAAAGTTATAAAGGAATTAAACGAAATACAGTACTTACGTATAAAATGATATTCCACTGTTCTTCTTGTATCTGTTAGTGCAGCTGTAAGCAGCGCAGGAAGTTACCATTATGCAAAACTAATAATCACAATAATCAAAATTACATACTGTACAATTAAATAATAAAAATTACATAACAGTTTCGCTAATAAACACGGAAAAATTTCCGAACTGAATTAAGTATATAGTTAACAAAACACGGAAGCACGGCTGCATACAGTGTGTAATCTTGTGCTTATAGTGACGGCTTCTTGCCTTATTGTGGTGGGGGGCTGCTGCTTACTCGGCGGACCGTTTTTCGCGCGTTTACTCCCACCTAGCGCGCTATCCAGTGTTATTATACATCGATGGCAAGAAGTCGTGCAGCAGAACCTATTTGCAACCGGAACAGCGAATTTTGTGTGTGTGTGCGCGCGCGCGCCCGCTCACGTCACGTGTTAAGGAGTTCATTAATGTTGGCGATTATGGCTGTTCATTGACCGGAAAGTATGCAAATAGAGTGTGCAGTCGGAGCATTGCAGTTTGGCGCTCCGTGAACATAGCCTACTACGTTTCCAGCCGTATTAGTGAATGTTTTACGCGAGGATTTCCTTGCTCCATGCAGACGCGGATCCACGGAGGGGGAGTGGGGGAAATTTTCCTCCCCAAATGGTCACTACACAGGAAAGTTTTTGTCGTTCTATGATTGTGAATATGATTTAAAAATCATATCACAGTATGTAAGATCGTGGTTTTACGCTAATATTACTTTAAATTGTAACTCCACCTTACCAGCGGCTTAATGTTTGTTTAATAGATAACCTAAATGAGTAGTGTTTATTTTAAACTATATGTGAATGTTATTAAAAGAACACTGTACTAACAAACACAAATGTGAATTAATTCTTATACAGTAATAAATCTATTACGTTGATAATAACAAACTTTATTTTATCTTCACTCATTACTATCATTTATACTTTAGATGTTTAAAGAATGGTCTAACTTTTCAAAATACTCCCCAAAGTCAACACTTTCCTCCCCCAAAACTGTTTGTTGGATCCGCCCCTGGCCGTGTGTGTGCGTGTGTGCGCGCGCGCGCGCGATGGTCATTTATACGTGTATTTGAAACATGACGGAACTAAAGTCTGTAAAATGAACGGTGGCGGTTGGGACAGGCCGGACCGACTTTCACCCTCACTAACACACACGCAGCGGATTATACGTGGCCCTTGGTGGCCGCCGTGACTCACATACTGGACATTTCTAAGCGCAACAGCGTTTTTTAACTGTGCTAAAAAATTGCAAAACCGTTATTGTTTTTGAATTCTGCCCAAAATTCTAAGGATAATCATACCAAACAACAACTATCAACATGCAATCACTGTCCTTTACAGTAATAATGAGGTCATTATCCTGTTATGAATCACTGTTGTAATCACATGTCGTCTGTTCAGTAAAATGTTTTTTTTTGTAATTTTGTACGAGTAAAATTGAAATACTAAAGTTTATATACTTCCATGTTTGTACTCCTGAATTTGTGTTTAATTACTGGCTTAATTAATGATTGTAATGCGCATCCACATTTTTAAGAACGAGTTCTCGTCGTAAGTCAAATACTGTATGTCAGTGATAACTAATTCCTCAAGTTGTTAACTTGCCTGGTTCTAATTTTTTATAATACAAAGTTTTACTGTTGTCTCCTCAATTTCGAATTACCCAATTATATTTACACTGTTTGTAAATATACAAAGAACGGCGCCTGAACAGCACTTAAACAGAGATTTCTCGCAATTATTGTAGTGTTTAGACTCATTTTTCTCAAAATTTTGTGGAGGTTACAAAAATGGTAATTTCGTTTGGCAATAAAATTAAATTTAAAAAGTTGTAATTATGTAGTGGACGGCAGACTTTGCGAATCATACCTGTGGCTCGCGGGCCGGTGTGAGTGTGCGTGCGTCAGTGAGGACACCTCAAGCAGTCTGACCGGTCCCAACCGCCACCGTTCATTTTACAGACTGTAATAGTTTCATTGTAAATTGAATGAATATATTTTTGACACATTTGTCCAGGATCGGATTAAAAGCGCATTATGGTATATGCTGCCATTAGACTGGTGCCCCCCCCCCGATTCAAAATTCAACCTTTTATCCATAATTTACACTGATAAATGGCATACACAATTTCCAAAGTTAACAATTATTTTATTAAACTCTCAAATTACAACAAATATTTAGCTAAATAGTGATTACAACGAGCATAGTAGTACTTAAACGCTTAGAAAATACTAATCGATTGATTTTTATCTTTCTTGATTTTGCCTCAACGAAGTCTTGTATAATTTCTTCTAAATCAAGCGATTCAAGACTCGCTTTCAGTATTCAACCTTGTTAACGAAGATAATTTCTCATCACCCATAGTTGAACTCAACATATCTTCAATGCGTTTTAATACAGTAAATGGTCTTTCAGATACGCAGTTAGCAATTTTCTGCCAACATAGTTTCTCCTGATATTGTATCAGAAAATCAGCATACTTCACCAGGCGGTAAACAGTATAGCCAGGGTCGGATTAGAAGCGCGTGGTACCCTATCCTGCCATCAGACTGGTGCTCCTCCCCCCCCACAATTCAAAATTCAACCTTTTATCCATTATTTACAAATAAATCTCGTCACAATTTCGAAAGTTAACAATTATTTGTTTAAACCCTCAAATTACAACAAATATTTAGCTAAATAGTGATTGCAACGGGCATAATAGTACTTAAAAGTTTAGAAAATACTAATCGATCCACTTTTTTTCTTGATTTTGCCTTAACGGAGTTTTGTATAATTTCTTCTAAATCGAGCGATTCAAGTATCTCGTTTTTAATATTCAACCTTGCTAACGAAAATAATTTCTCATCACCCATAGTTGAACTCAGTATATCTTCAATGCGTTTTAATACAGAAAATCCAGTAAGCTATTGGAATCGACAAAAGCAGACGATAAGCAATGTATATTTTCGGAAATACATAAATCATTTTAGTCAATAATCCAGTTTAATACTTCGAGTGGACAAACTGTAGTATCATGTGGAATCTATCATCTTCACCCCAACACAATAAACATAACGGCGAACTCGTCGAAAAGTGTGCACATATCTTTTTATGATTTTGGGTTGAGGACATTTGTTTTTTTTTCACATTTATTATCTTCTAAAAGTTCTGGTGATTTAGGGCTGGATGGTGCCCCCTCTGACAGCTGAGACCCTGGTGCCCGGTGCTACAGCATACCCAGCGTTATGGATAATCCGTCACTGCATTTGTCTTCATCTCGCCAGATATCTTCAACGATTATAAACAGCCTGAACGAAATGAACAAACAATTACTCACGGTAATTTCCATGGTAAGTGGTGATAACTCATAACCTTCGATTGATTACAGTAATAAAACTTCCAGTCAATAAATTTACTCGAGGAGATAACGAGGTCGGATCTCTCTCTCTCTCTCTCTCTCTCTCTCTCTCTCTCTCTCTCTCTCTCTCTCTCTCGTAAAAATATATATTTGCTTACTAACTTATATATAGATATTTGTATATTTACTTATATAAAATAAAATTTACTTGTCTGATTTTATCTAATAATAAATGTATTTCGTTGAAAATGTTGAGCGAATTCACCAGCTTACTACTAGTAACAAGAATCATGTGCCGTTAGAGTCTAGTGACTGCATTCCTGCTCTCGGCACATGGTGTGGAATGCTAACAAAGATTATTGAGGTCACCAGGAAGTTTATCAGACGAGTGATGATAGTGTAGTGTAAAAAAAAGAAAAGAAATATTATCTTTATTTACCACACCAGAGCAGATAAGCCGGGGCGCGTTGGTAGGTAGGTTTGTAGGAATTTATTCTTATCACAGAGTAATCGCCCCGTTATATAAGGAGGCCTATATGCCGAGTTATTAGTTAAGCTAAACATAAATCAGCTGGTGACTCGTTTGACAATAAACCCGATCTTAAAATGGCGGACGGTTCAGTGCCGTGAGTCATTGCACGTGACTGAGGCGAGCGTGTTGAAGTTTTGAGTTTACAAACGGAAAGTGTCTTCTGCTTCTTCTTGTTCTTCTTCTTCTTCTTCTTCTTCTTGGTGCTAAAATTGTGGATTTGTTTGCGGCGGCAATCTTCCAGTCAGTTATATTTTCAGATCTCCCATGCAGTGGCGGATTAACGCTAGGGTATGCTGCAGCACCGAGCACCAGGTTCTCAGCTGTCAGAGGAGGCACCATCCAGCCCTAAATCACAAAAACGTTTTGAAGATAATAAATATGTGAAAAAACAGAAACAAACAAATGTCCTCAATTCAAAATCATAAAAAGAGTGCGCACACACGAGTAAAATTGCAAGATAGAGGTTTTTTTTTCAAATCGTTGGAATTAAGATGATAGATTCCATGATACTACAGTTTGTCTGGTTAAAGTATTAAACTGGATTATTAATTGTAAAATGATTGATGTATTTCCGAATTTATACATTGCTTATCGCCTGCTTTTCACGATTCTAATAGCTAACTGGGAATCTGAAAGAGCATTTTCTGCATTAAAAAGATTAAAGATATGTTGAGTTCAAGTATGGGAGATGAGAGATTATCTTCGTTAGCAAGGTTGAATATTGAAAGCAAGATACTTGAATCGATTGATTTTGAAGAAATTATACAAGACTCCGTTAAGTCAAAAACAAGTAAAAACTGGATCGATTAGTATTTTCTAAGCTTAAGTACTACTATGCTCATTGTAATCACTATTTAGCTAAATATTTGTTGTAATTTGAGACTTTAATAAAATAATTTTTAACTTCCGAAACTATGTATGCCATTTATCAGTGTAAATAATGGATAAAAGGTTGAATGTAGAATCGGGGGAGGGGGCACCAGTCTGATGGCAGCATAGGGCACCACGTGCTTCTAATTCGACCCTGCTCCCATGGATTCAGTATAATTTGTTCAATTGACATGTGGTTATGTGTTTTATGTATTTTAAATGGGCCCTTCCTCGGCATCTTCTTCCTTCCGTCATCCTCTTCAGTAACGTGTGAATTTTATTGAACGAGCGAAGCAAGGTCTCAGTTTTAAATCAACCTTTTTTTGCACGTGTCTCTCTGTTTATTTGGCGTATGTCTCACGATAACTTTTGGTCGCATCGACAGGTTTTTGTAAAATTTGGCATTCGTGTCCGTACTTTTACCATACAGAACTTCACTGTTTCAAAACTGATTCGTTCAAAATAGGAGTGGGGACAAAAAAATATGAACGGTTAAAATTGTGAAAAATAATATCGCAAAAGACCATGTTGGCTCAAAATCAAAGAGATTTTAACCACAATCTCGGTATAATGTTCGTTTTTTAAAAATTCAAAATTTTTTGTCTTCAGGGCCAAAAAAGAGATCAGAAATTTGAAAAAAAAATTGTGTATATCCCGCAGGGTGTCAAACTAAAAGAAACTGTAAAATACTTCGTAAGCTTGCACGGCCGGAGTCAGTGTTATTAAAATCCATTCCCGGGGTGTTTGGGCGTGGCCCAGTGTTTCTTTCAAAAAACAGACGTTTCGACAGTACCATCGACTGCCGTCATCAGTGTAAAAAAATCGAGCAACACTAACGTACTACTTGTGTACTTTATGGTGGCCGGCAACCTTGGTGAAAGTGATATGCGCAGAACCCCGTTTATGGTGGCCGGCAACCTTGGTGAAAGTGGTATGCGCAGAACCCTGTTTTTTGTCAGTGAAACGGCACATCTCACTGAGTGAGTAAGTGTTGATGCGTTTTCAAAAACATTTACCGTGAAATGTATAGGCCTGTATTTCATTTAATTATTATTTTCAACACACAAAAAACATATCCTACGCTACGAAAATTTCATCAACTTCTTAAGTCTAGTGTAAACTTTCAAGAAAGCTTTACATGTTTAATGAAACTTATTATAAACTTAGGATTTAAATGGAAGAAGATTAGAAAGAAGTGTATTAAATGAACGTCAAAAGATAAGGGGAAAAATAATTGAATATCTCAGGAAAATAAAACAATTCAGGACAGAAGAGCGGCCAATACGGCCAATATTATTATGTGTAATAATAATTATTTATTATTTACATTATGTAATAAATAGTTTAACATTGTTACGATATTACAAATAAATATTCGATACAATTTCGAGTAATACTGAGTAAAATTACAAATAGTAGCTAGTTAGTTGAATGAAGTCCGGAAATGTCAACAATGTGTAAAATCCGAGTTGTAATAATTTAGTGGCGAAGCTAGTAGTTAATGAATGGGTAGGCAAAAATCTTACCTTAAATTTTTTTTAAGGAATCACCGAAAGGACGGTGGTTCAATTCGGACGCTGAGGTAGAGTTTGCTGTTAGCCAATGGTTCCGGAAACAGCTGTAAGAATTTTACTAGCAGGGAATCTACAGATTAGTGCAAGAGTGGGACTCATGTCTTAATGTTAATGGAGACTTCTTTTAAAATCGTTGAATAAAAAATGCTTTACAGCTCTAAACGTGTTTCTATTAAACAATCCTTGTATAAGTCATACACAATAATACATCTGATTGAACTTCAAATTTTTAAACTTGATTAGTTTCTATATTATATGTTTATATGTAATATAAACATATAACATAAACTAAACTATATTACATATAGTATAAACTATGTTATATTATATGTTATGTGTTTGGAGCGGTCGTGGTGTAGTGGCTAGCGTGTGGCGCTGCTACGCTGTCGGCGCGGGTTCAATTCCCGCCGGGGGCCATCTGATTTAGATACGACCGTTCCCCCTCGCAAGGCAATGGCAAACCAGCGAGAGGTATCCTGCTTAGTATAAACCTTCCCCAACTATGCCGTTCGGATCCGGCGTTAAACTGTAGGACCCATATACCTGTGAGAGAATCAGTACCACACGCACCACGGGTATATGCGGGGAGGGTACAAACCAGTCGAAGACTGAAGGACTACGATTATATGTTTAATGTTACAAACAATTCAAAAAACAATCTTGATCATCTGTTAGTTCAGCGGAATAACAGGCACACTTTTAATAACCGCATAAAATAAGCACACTTATAAACAACACAGCGCGCTTTAACTTAACTGTTTGCATCATAGAAGTGAGACATGCCTCAACGCTCTATGTGTACAACACGGGACAATCCCCCTCCCCCGCACTTCCCATTCGCGCCAGCACATTGCTTACATACGATGTATACAAAAAACTCTGAGGCAAGTTCACGTTGCCTCATTCGCTTTATGCCGAATCTCACCTGTCACCATCTAGCGGTCGCTCAGTAAAGCACATTTCGGCTTAATAAATTCGACAGTCACAGTAACAATGTATAATCTTTACGTTACGTAGTTCATACGTATTTATAATTTTTATTCTACAGATTTTTTAGGGTAGGCATTGCCTCAATTGCCTCCATGTAACTTCGCCACTGCTTAATAATTATATAGTTAAGGGCACCCATGAAGCCGGCTGTACCAACGGTAAAAAGACGAACGTTTTTGAAATGTAGTGTTACAACTGAGCACACTTAGTCTCCCCGCTACCCACACTTTTCGCGCAGCTATGAAGCGGGCACCGTAAAGTAACGCGATTGTAGGGTTACACCACAGTACTGTGGTCTCTAACGTGTACCACCCTGCGTTAGTGTCGCTCGATGTTTTTACACTGATGATGACAGTTGATGGTACCGTCGAAACGTCTGTTTTGGAAATAAACATTGGACCACGGCCAAACAGCCCGGGAATGGATTTTAATAAAAGAAACTCACTCGAATTTTTATTTATTTTTTATTAATACTGTTTTTTATTTTGATTAACAGTGTTTATTATATGATTGTATGCTGTACAATTGTTACATTACTAAAGAAATGTTAGAGTAATCGGGATTTCTGTGAATTTACCCACAATTGAAACATTGTCTAATGTCGAAATTGATGTAGGGTAAGGTTCCCTATTTTCGGGTGGTTTCCTAATTTCGGAAATGGTGATAACTGACAAAGTTATCACTGCACACTGGCGGAGAGTATGCGAAACTGACATTCCCGCCTAACTAGCGCTGTGTTGTGTAGTTCCTCAGCGTCGGATTAATATTTGAGTTCTAGGAATTGTTTTTGTGTTCAGTCGTCAACTGGTGTAATATTTGGTGTGCAGAACATAAGCTCTGGTGCGTAAAGGTGAGATTCTAAATTCTTCTCACTTACTCAATATAATGTTAACAGTGTAGCCTACTTTTCGGTGTAGGTTTTGGTTATTTGAAAAGCGTAGTTTTCTTTTATTATCGCCATCTTTACTGAAAGAGTCAGGTTGCCCAATTTCGGATACTAATGGGGTTCCTATTTCCGACCGTCCAAAATTAGGAACCTTTACAGAGCTTTAATATTATTTTATACTTTATTCCGGTTGAACGAGAAAAAAAGAAAAACGTGGTCAAAAGAGGCCAGTTATTCCCTGTAGAAGCAATTAAAAGCCAAAAAAATGGGATATTTGAAGGCATCAAAAATGTTTAATGTTCCCAAATCTACTTTGTTAGATTATGTAAACAGTGGTAACGTAGACAGAAGACTGTCTTCGTCTATATACGAAAAATACTACTCTCAAGCTATCGATTTGTGGTGAGAATCACTCCTACCAATGGTTTTAAAAAGTGCGGAATAAGTGTGAAATAATTGTAGTGTTTGTTTTATGACTTACAATTTACAATGTAGGCTACTAATTAATTTTTAATAATGTGAAACTTATAAAAACATATACAGCTAAATAAAGATCAATTATCACATTAAAAATTTTGGTTTTTAGAGTACTAAAATACCCTATCCGAAATTAGGAACCACGCTATCCGAAATTGGGAAACCCTTAACTAGTGCATTATTTTTGTAATACTTTCGTTATTTATTTTTGTGCATAAGAATTTACTACTTTTTACACAAAGGGTTGTTTAGTATACATGCCAAACTATATTTCGGTACAACTATATGTCATTTTACTAATTTTTTGAGTGTTAAATAATAAGAATCCTTAAGGTATCCGAAATATGGGTACTTTACCCTAATAATAAATGTAGTCCGTTCAAAACAAAGACTTTTGTTGTTCATTCCGCAGACTACTTTTGAGCTGCTTGCGAACCACTCGTCTTGACCAAGGATGCCCTTATTAATCATACTCTCATATTATTTTATACAACTCCTGATATCGTTAGTGTCTTCAGTTGTCTAATAAAACTTCTTCATTAGTAAATTTTTCTCTCCAGCTTATCGTTTAACGTCCTTCTGTAATACCAAAAATGACGTTAACCGCAGTTTTACGTTATTCCTTATCGTCCACGTTTCACACCACAGTCGTATCAAATGTTTTCGACAGTTTTTTCCTGGTTGTGCAGCTGATATTATTTTTTTGTAGTAAAGTGGCGTTTTATTTGGTTAAATTAAGTTTTCCCATAGATTGTTCTAGTTACAGTTTTCTTTAATCTCTTTCTGTCCTCCGCGACGTTGTTTCCAATATAGCCTATATGCGAGTTTTAACACTGTACGGCCTTTCTCTCTTCTCAGTTTCCGCAGTTTTGTGTGCTATCAGCTGTTTCCTCGTAATCCCTTTCTATCCAGTACTTGATTCTAATTTCATTACTATTATATTTGCACCACGAATTAGGCACCATTGGACACAGTCCATGTCGTGGATCAAATCTATGGAAAACTGACATGATGTGTCACTCCCACTATTTGAATAGAGAAGTAAGTTTTCAAAATTATTTTTAAATACTTACAAGCGAGCTGGAGCTGAACTAATTATGACATTTTAAACGGAAAAGTATCTTTTTTAATCCATAAAAAACTTCAAATTAATTTTTTCATCATTTAATTTTACTTCTTAGATTTTGTAAAGCAGGATACAGAATCGCATACAAACAAAACAGAACACACACTATCAAAACACACACTCAAAGGACAGAAAAAATTTGATCTACCTGGCGTTTACAAAACTAAATTGCTCAGATTGCAACAAATTCTACATAGGCCAGACAGGACGTTGCTTCAAAGATACATTGAACACACAAAGGCACTACACTCCACTACGGAATCCACCTTTCCAAACCACCTCATTGAAGCAAACCACACATACACAAACATCGACAACAACATGAATATTCTACACGTAGACACAAATGGCCGAAAACTAGACACTCTTGAACAATTGGAAATATACAAATACACAAAAACACATAAAAACGACATCCTAAACGAACAGACGCAATTCAAATCACACATGTTATTCGAACATATCACACCCCACACACACACACACAACATCGAACGTTCAAAGTCGACGCCGTCGCCAAGAACAAGACGGACAGCGCTCCCAGTAGCAGCCTCTGACGAAGCTTATAATAAACGAAAACTGGTTCAGGCTAAAAGGTAAAACTTTGACGTTTTTACCAATAAAAAACTTAGTGTTCCGAGTCTGTAGTTAATTTTCCTTTTATCATTTTTTCATATATCATAACCTGCCGGGTGGGTGCCCGTAAGTGATTACTAAATTTCGCTGAAATTTGTAATAATTCTAGGAGGGGATTGACCCTCTGATCCCTCTTCCCTTAGTTACACCGGCGGTAGGTAGGATACCTTTCTAACCGGTGCTAAGTTGCAACTCGATAAAATATTTTTATTAATTTATTGTTGGTTAAAACAATCGATAACATTCAAGTTTTGCCACCAAGAAGCAGAAATCGATCATAACACTGCAGTCGACTGGGCGGATTGTATGCGCCAAGTTTGCTCACACGAATATTGAGGAGTCCTATTAAAATTAGTTGGTCGGGTCTAAATGTCGTTCGATATGAGTGTTCAGTACGTACACGCAGTGGCGGATTATCCATAACGCTAAGGTATGCTGCAACACCGGGCTCCAGGGCCTCGGAGGGGACACCATCCAGTTGAATTGACTAAGCGAAGCAAAGCTTATGATTACATTACGCAATTGTTTGTTTTTCTTACGCAGTTATGAACCACCGAGAGTGTCGAGTTGGAAAATCAAGCAAAAGCTCTTATAGAAGTTTACTCGAATGATTTGAATAACGATCTTCTAATAGAATTGAAGCACTTTGTGCCACGAGTAAAATTGCAAGAAAGTTTTTTCCAAATCGTTCGAATGATGATGATACTATGGTTTGTCCGCTCAAAGTATTAAACTGGATTATTGATTGTAAAATGATTGGTGTACTTCCGAATACATAGCCTACATTGCTTACCGTCTGCTTTTTATGATTCCAACAGTTAACTGCGAATCTGAAAGATAGTTTTCTATATTAAAACGCATTAAAGGTATATTGTTTTCAGTTATGGGAGATGAGAGATTATCTTCTTTAGCAAGGTTGAATATTGAAAGCGAGTTACTTGAACCGCTCGATTTAGAAGAAATTATGCAACACTTCGTTAAGGCAAAACCAAGAAAAAGTGGATCGATTAGTATTTTCTCAGCTTAAGTACTACTATGATCATTGTAATCACTATTTAGCTAAATATTTATTGTAATTTTAAAGTTTAAACTAATAAAGTAATTGTTAACTTTCGAAATCGTGTATGCCATTATCAGCGTAAATAATGGATACTTGAATCCAGTGCCAGTCTGATGACAGCATAGGGCACCACGCGCTTCTAATCCGCCCCTGCATACACGCGCGCGCTGATGTATCTTGCAGGGTCGTAGAAAAACACCAAAGCATTTTTGTCCTATGACAGAGAAGATCCCCGTTTTTGTGTAGATTGTCCGCACACGTATACAATCGATAGTTTCCCTTTGCACCAGTGGACTATATTCGTTTGTGCCATTAAATATTCATCAAGATGGTCGGTTGTAAAACAATACACGGAGACGCACAGTCAGTTGTCAACGAATCGTCAAGAGGTCTCGATTGTACCCCCACCTATACTGGTGTAAAGATGGCGATAGTACAATTGTAAACGAGTATGCGATGTGATGACTATTATCGATTAGTAGAACGAAGGTGAAAGCTGCTACACTTTCGATGGGTGGTGAATACTTTCGTTTTCAATGACAGTCCGTGTCAGAGTCATAGTTTAATCAACACACACACACACACACACACACACACACACACACACACACACACACACACACACACACACACACACACACACACCTCGTCTATTTACTAGTGGCGTATCTGTTATCGCTATAATTGGAGTTTGTTTACAACGGTTTGTGCAACACTGTTTACATCGTTTTGCGCAATAGTAACGTCACAGACCGCGGACCCGATTCCCGTATTACTTTGTTATACTGACATGAAACGCGCTCTGGTGGATAACCAACGGAGGCACTGTTGCCACGTGACGGTAGGGTTACTAGATCCGAATTTTTGAAAACAGAAAATCCTGTTCTCACAAGCCGAGTATCTTGTTTTCGGCCCTAAAATTAAATTAACATTTAAATACAAAAAGATATGGTACACTAACTGCAGAAAAACTATAATATATTTAATTTGCATAATGGCTTGGATTTTAAAATGAGATGAGTTTACGTGTTCGATTTGTGAATATGTAAGGTATATAAACTTACAAGAATAACATTCGATTTTTTATTTTTACAATTAAAATGATTAGTTATTATATTTTTTCAGAAGAACTAATCTTCATATTCAGCAAAGAGAATGAAGAAGTCCGGCGTTCGATTCCGCGTCTTGTCATAAAGTCACAGTCCGTTTTCAGCCCGCCCCATGATTTCTGCAGCCAACGGAAATTAGCACGTATGATAACATCATCACCTTCTTCGTCGTCTTCTTCTTTTACAGTGATTAAACCAAAAATGGTTTGTTCCGGTCCCAAGCAGATAGACTATATCTGGGACACTGTGACGCTTGTTCGGGCGTCCCACACCTTTCCTTCCTTTTGGGCTCCTAATTCAGTAGTTGTTTGGGGATGCGGCAATCGTCCGTACTGTGAAGATGTTCCAACCATTCTAGCCGATATTGGGCAACTGAAGAACTAATCTTTCTCGGAATGTTTATAATTCTAATACAGTTTAATACAGAAGTCTATAAGATTTGTTTAAAGTACGATTTTGTAGTTATTGTCCACTTTATGGAGTCCAAAGACAATCAGAGTACAGCCTTGGTACTCTCTTTTTTTGTCCTCTGACCGTTGCTGTATGAGAATACCCTTTCGACGTTAGCGTTATGAGCAGATATAAACATAAAGGGCTGCAGAACAACTCATTTTGAGTAAACGTACGAGGTTTGGTCATCAAGTTCATGCACTTCTTGTTTTTTTTTTTAAAACATGCCTTTATTCGTCGACACTTACACTGCCTCCTTCAAAGTAGTCTCAGTCGAATGTAACACGATTAAGCCAGCCGTTTTGCAGTCTTCAGAATATTTCAAGCATGCACTTTTTGGTACAGTCTTGAGCTCGCTTAGCGATTTTCGTTTTACGTCTTCAACGGTCGCGAAACGTTGTCCTTTCGTGGAAATTCTCACTATTGGGAGGAGGAAAGCTCGCGTTGGGACACGTGGTGAAATACGGCACTTACCGTGTCGTCGTTAAGACGTTTTCTTTTGCCTAAATTGTTCTGGCGAAATTGTTAACAAGCAATAACGTGCGTCCAGGCGCATTGTCGGCCTGCAATTTCCATAAATTATTCTTCCGTAAATCTGGTCGTTTTCTACGAACAGCTTTATACAAATTGCGTAAACTGTTTGAATAGTACACTTTATTTACCACTGTGCGTAACGATGAAATTTCGTGGAACACAAAAACATAATCTTTATCTGACAACCACGATCTTCAGCTCATTTACGGCAGACTTTGAAGCTTGTAAACCACTTGTAGAATGCCCATTTAGGCGATCTTGCATTGTAGAATGGCAACAAATCGCGTAATACACCCAATGACGACTTACTCACTTAGCCGTGACATCTAAACTATGCATCAAGTAGGGCTAAAATTTTAGACGATTGTCACTAAGGTGTGTGTATCAACCGTGACATCTAAACAAACTATGCATCAAGTAGGGCTAAAATTTTAGACGATTGTCACTGAGGTGTGTGTATCAACAGTACATAAAGGCAGTTTTTTAACCAACACTTATAACAGTGGAAATTTCAAATAATTACAGATAATTAATTTTTGTAGAGATTCGAACAAGCCGGACAACGTTTAAAAATACGGACATGTCGTGCCAAATAAGGACGTTTGGCAGCCCCAGTTAGCGGGTATTTCGGAGGGCAGTCTATTAGTATTTCTCTTATGAATTTGTCGAACGATGGAAAGGAGTTCTCAGTTTGAATTCGACCGTTTGTCTATTTATCTTTTTCCTGTGTATGCCTCACGGTAACTTTGGAATAAATCCAAAATTTTTGTACTACTCGGAATGCGTGTTCATACTCTTACTCTACTGAATCCTGTTATTTTTGAAATTGATCCCGCAAAAAATAGGGGGTGCGAGAGGGGGCCAAGATTGTGAAATAATCGCAAAAGCCCGTGTGGGGTATCAATTTAAAGGGAATTTTAACCACAGTCTGAGTATAGTGTTAATTATTGAAAATTAAAACATGTTTTTGACGTTAGGGCCCAAGAAGTGGGTGAAAATTGTGATTAAATCACAAAAATTCATGTGGGGTGTCAGTTTAAGGAGAATTGTTAACAACATCTGAGTCTAGCGTTACGGGTTCCCTGCTATATGCGGATGACATATAGGACGAAGAAAATGAGGACGATTTGCAAAGAGCTATGTTTCAATTACAAGAAGTGGCAAGAGAGTACTCAATGACAATTTCAGTAAGAAAGACCAAAACCATGGCCTTTGAAGGGGCCTTATCCAGTGAGGACTAAGATAGTTATAAACAACAGCAGTGTAGAACAAGTGAGCCGTTTCAAATATCTCGGCTATGTAGTAAGCTTCGAATCTGAATATGGTATAAGACGGAAGATAAATAAATTTAGGAATATTTGTGGAACGATCCATAGAAACCTTATAAATAAAACAAGGCACAGCACAAGCATTAAATTTTATAAGACAATTGCGAAAAGGAATGAAGATGTAAGACCAGAACTGGAAGTAAAGGACATAAATGAAATTATTGCAGTTTACAGAAGACAGTGGTGGTATCATCTGCAAAGGATCCCACATAAATACCCACGTTGATTTATGCGAGTGAGGGGTGGGTCATGACAAAAAAGGACTGCGGTAACATTCAGAGTGCTGAAATGCAGTTTCTTCGAATACTGTAAATTATTCATCACAAGATAGAATAAGGAATGTGGATATCAGATTGGAACTCGAAGTAGAGGATATAAATGAAATTATTTCAGCTTACAGGAGTCAGTAGGGGTATCTTTTGCGAAGGATCACAGAGGGTCGACTGCCGAAAGCGGCACTGAACTATAAAGCCATTGGTAGAAGAGACGTGGGTCGTCCGAGGATGAGATGGGTGCCGGAACAGGTTTATATAACCTAATCCTTAAAGAGGATTTTTTTTTTATATGAATTCGTATAAAAACCTCTGAAGATACAGAATAATTTCTGTGAAACGTGTATCTCGTGAAAATACAGTAAGTTTTACTTGCAGAAGTATTTATTACTCGAAGACGTTACATAGAAAACCTGCAAGAAACTCAGCGAATTACTTACAGAGGAATAAGAAATGTAGAGGGGTAGAGATTTTTCAGTTTTTCCCATAACCTGAAAACTTATTTAATTTCGAAATTTACGTAATAATAAATATAGTTTGTTCAAAAATAGTGAGCGAGTTCTGGAGCTCAGAGAACGTAATAGTTTGTTTACATTTTTGTTACGTGACTACATTTTTTCTTTATAGATAAAGAGCTGTTATTAAACTGTACGACTGTGTAATCGTTTTCAATAACGGCACTGTTTGTGATTGTGATTGCGTACTGAACTCGACGCGAATGAATGATCAGGGGAGTTCATGGGGAAAAGGGCGGGCACGTGACATGTGCTCGTGAATGTCGCCACCGATCGTTCAAAGCAATTATCGTGTAAACAGCTGTCTCTCGACAGTACTATGAAGCGGATTAGATGTAAATATCATGTTGTTGTTTTGTACGCACTGCTGTCAATTATTATTCATTGTATGGTGAATCATTTGTATGTAATAAGGGAGTTAAGATGGACACGGTTGGATTTCCAAAGGCTTGGAGACGGATACTCCGATATAAAACCAAGGCCAGACCGGGCTCTAAGCTGTAGTGAAAACAGCCGTGTCTAGGGGAAGAACAACCCCAAATCAACGTTCCTGGCCACCAATGTTGGGGATTGGGCGCAGGCCCAACTATATCCCTATCCCTTGAGTTACGAATAGCTCGAGGCATGTGCAGCGAAATAAAGACAGGAGTATGTATTTAAGGTTTGAAACTCGAGACGTTCGTCCCCACTACGTTGTTTAACCTAGTTCTGGAGGCAGCCATTCGTAAACCCAGAAAGAGATGGTTGGACGACGTGGAGGATGATTTGAGATATGAAATCAGATGGTACTTTTACCGTACAGAAACCTATTTTAGATTGGGGGCGGGAGGTAAAAATATCAAAGAGTCAACATTTCTTAAAAACTCAAAAGTCCGTATGGAGTATAAACATAACGGACATTTTAACCAACATGTAAAATTAGTGACCATTTTTGGAAATTTCGAAATTTTGTGACCCTAGGACCCAAAAGGTCGGGCAGAATTTTGATATAATCGCAAATTCCAAGTGGGATATCAAATTAATGATTTTAACCATAGTCTTAACGTAGTGTACAGTTTTGGGAATTTTCAAGTCTTTGACCCCACGGCCAAAACGTGGGATCAAAAATTGTAAAAAAATCTTGAAAAACTAGACGCTTAAGAAAACCCTAACATCATCATCATCCTCAAGGTTTAAACCAAGAATGGTTTGTTCCGCTCTCAAATAGGCAAATGTTACAGGTGGTCACTCCAGCGCTTCCTCGGACGTCCCACACCTCTCCGTCCCCTCGGCTTATAGTTCCATAGTTGTTTGGGGATGCGGCAGTCATCCATTCGGCAAAGAACATGTTCCCACCATTTCAGCCGATACTGGATGATCCTGTCGAGTATACTTACAATATTCAGTTCCTGCCGTATATCTGTGTTTCTTCTTTGATCATGGAGAGTGTACCCTGCCATGTGTCTGAAAAATCTCATTTCAGCGCTTGGATGCGACTGGCCTGGCCTTTCGTTAAAGTCCAATTCTGAGACCCATAAAGAAGTGTGGGGAGAGCCATCACGTTGTAGAGTTTTAGGCGTGTTCCTTTACTCGGTGACTTAAGGGTTCACCTGATAGTCCCGCACATAAGGTTGAACCTATGCAACTTATTCACCGTGTCGTTGCTTACATTATAAGACACAAACCGTAACTTCGTTTATTAATTAACAGATATTGTATTTCATTTTATATTTACAATTATTAATCAGTAGGTCTATTATTTCAACACACGGAGCTGGTTTTGAAAAAGGGCCACGTTAAGTGATTGTGGAATTTCACTGAAATTGTTAATAGTTTGAGAGGTGATCGATCTCTCTGACCCCCCCCTCGTAGTTCCACCACGGGCGAAGAGAGAGAGCCCTCGTCACATGATTAGCGTCGATCTTTGTGTACTCCCAATTTTCAAAGAAACCCGTACCCGGTTGAGGATAAACAAGAACTCATACTTTGAAATATTTAAAATTGTCATTATCATCATCATCATCATCATCCACCCACAACACGGCATAGGTAAGGTGGTGCCTGTTGTTCCGCCTTCAAAGATCCATCAGGCATCTCTTCCTGGGTCTACCCACACACCTGTGTTTATGGTTTATTGTGTGGTTGTTCTACAACTGCTACTTTATTAATCAAAGAATAGCAAGTTCGTAATTTTTGTGAGAATTCTTCTCGTCGTCCTCCTCCTCCTCCTCCTCACCCCTCGCCGCCTTACTCATCATCCCCTCTCCTCCTCCTCCTCCTCCTCCTACCACCATTCCTCCCCTCCCATTTTCTGCATTTTGGATACATGTTCTTTTCATCTTTCTTTATACATTACTTTCTGTAGTGCAACCGATTGAATGTTCAAAATGTTTGAGTCTTCCTTTCGGAATTCATTGGATAGTCTTTCTGTGCACACGAAATCGTTATGTATTTGGTAATACGCTTGTTTCACAGTACTACTCTCCAGCACTACAGCCCACGGTGAGCCTTGGCCTCCGCTACGACCCGTCTCCACTCATCTCTGTCCACTGCCTTCAGTCTCCAGTTCCTAATGCCCATCTTTCTTAGATCTTCTTCCACATCCTGCTGCCATCTTCTTCGAGGCCTTCATCTTCTTCTTTTGCCCAGTATCGTTCCACTTAATATAGTTTTGGGCATCCTCGTAACATTCATACGGGATACGTGTCCCAGCCATCTAATTCTAGCTGATTTTATGTGCCTCACCAGGTCTTGTCCACCAATCAACTCATTTATTTCACCGTTATTTCGGATCCTATACATATTCCCTTCCTTCACCGGTCCAAATATCTGTCTCAGAATTCTTCTTTCAAAAATTCTTAGTGCACTTATATCCTTATTTACGAGAGTCCATGTCTCGGATGCATAAGTAACAACAGGTCTGATCAGTGTTTTATATAACATCAATTTGGTTCTTGGAGTTAGAAGCTTTGACTTCAGTAATGATTGGTTTGCATAGTAGGCTCTATTGCCGGTTATGATTCTATTTACTATTTCGCTGCTCACTCGGTTTTCATTATTCACTTGTCTCACGGTACGCGTCTGTATTTGCATGTCTGAATCTATCCAGTGGAATTCAACTTTTCGTAAAAGAAAAGAGGGTTTCCGTGAAGTCGTGATAAATTAAAACTGTCCCTAGACATATGAAATTCTCATGTTACTCAGATCTGTATTCGCCAGTTTAAACCACTCTCCTCTCTGAACGTGGTTCGGTGATCTTTGTATTTTATTTGGGGTTTCGACGTTCACACGTTGGTGTTATGAAACTGTTTTTGTTTACGAAACCAGAGGAAGAAATTGATTTGTTGCATTAGTAGTAGGTTTTTTCCCGTTTTGAGTTCCAAAGGTCGCTCAGCGAGCAAGTGTTTTTTTTTCTGATAACGAAACTACGGAAGTGTTAACGAAACATATTGCTTTTGATACACGCTGCACTGCGGCCGGTGATCTCCGAGTTCTCAGTCAATACGCGGGGGTATCGGTGCCGTGTGACGTTTTTTAACTGTTCGTTACAAAACTCGCCAGTGTAACAAATAACTTTTACGCTAATTACGTAGCTGTTACATAGTTGTACAAACAGTAAGGTTATTAGTGTGGACCTGTGTTTGTTTTCGCGTATATTCCATTTGGCTGTCTAAAGGTAGCTTCCTGTTGTTAGCTCTTTGCCACGTAGGCTAGTTCAGATTCTGCGGTGAGTCAAATTTATTGATAGTGACTGATTATTCATATAGTTATGGGTTAGATTCTAAAACAAAACTCTAGTACATTGGGCTGCGGAACCACAAGGAATTACAGACGCACGTGCTCGACTTCAAAGGGTGTCTTCCGAAGTCTTCTAACCATTCTTTGCCCTGTAGGTGAATGCCAGCTTCTTCCCCCTCCCCTCCCATCATTCTCCTCCTTCTTCCCCTCACCATCCTCTCCTTTTTCTTCTTCGTTGTCTTCTTTCAGGATTAGGCAGTTCTGCCTGTTCCGACTTCACCATCTAATTCTCGGGCTTCCCACTCTTCTACCTATCGGGTGAAAATTCAAGGCCTGCTTTGGAATAATTTTTTCCTGGATACATGTTCTTTCCATATTACTTTATACATTGCAACCGACATGGGGCTTATGGGGCCTACAGACAAACAGACAGAGGATGCTGCGTTTTGCAGCTTCCGGATTTATTCATGCGGTATAAGTGGCCGTCTTGGATAACATCCTGGGGTAATAAGGACGCATGAAACATTCTGCTGGGCAATTTGTCTTTCTTATATTCCGAATTGCTCTGGCACTCTACCTTGTCTCAGAGTGATAAACTACTTCGGTTATAACGTCTCCCTTGTCAAGACATTACAAAAATCGGGAACCAGTTAAATTGTTACCTGTTAATTAAACTAGCTGCCGTTGTTAGTAAACTTTACTTACCAACAAATTATATTTCAGGAATTAGTCAAGGATTGCATAAATTTATTCACTCGCTGGGTGTTAGCGAAAACATCTCTTTATTGTCATATTTATATCTCATACTTTACTTTTAAAAGAAAGATTCTAATAAATTCTGCATTAAATATTTTTTAAATTTTTGGTGGGCAATTGTTACAATGCTTAGCATACACGCACGGTTTGGGTTTTCACATTCTATCATTTTTGTGAGATCTTTATAGCTCTCTTCAAATTGTGCAGCATAAATTAATAAAATTACATTCTGATGAATGGTGCATACACATACTGAGTGGGTACCATTGGCACCTGCTAAAACACACCATTTGGGGCGGAGAGAACAGAATTTAGAAAAACCGACTTTAATTTCAGGATACTCCCATTTAAAATTTGACTAAACTTCGTGTAGGTTGCCTAAAATCAACCGTTTCCTTTCATATCGTTTTTTTCCTATACTGACAACATCTTTCATACCTGGCAAAACTCTGAACTGTTCATCACTTTGGAAAAAATTTATTCATATATTATGTGTAAAAAGACAACACACATACAGAGGCTTATAGGAAGTAATACTGTAAGTAGAACACACCACTGTTTCATCAAGAAGCACCAGAAACAGACTGACCACATGAGCAAAGATAGCTAGCTACTGTAGAGCTGCCTGTTGCTACTTGCTCAGCAGGCTCTGACAGAGGCTACTATGAATGGAAAAATAGTTACTAATAATTTTAAATTTCTTATAACTTTTATATATACACAGCTTACATCATAATTAATACATATTTGTCATATTACACCCCATATTAATTTAATTAATTTAGGCCTATAATAGTTTTATTTATATTGTCTTTAAATATATTAATTAGCATTATAATAATCATAAATTTTAATTCTATTTTTAAAAAAAGTATTTTTAAAAACCTTTAACAATAATATATTAGTAAAACAACTCGAAAAAAACTTGCCTGAAATTCGTACATTTAACTGAAAAAAAAACCAACAAAGGAATGAAAACCCCATCGATTTTATTTTTTCATATGATACCCCATGTATTGAGGATTATTTTGAAAAAAAAGTGATTATCACTTTCCGTTTATGTGATATTCAATTTAATGCTAAACCATGTTTTTTACAAAAAAACTACAAAGATGCAAATAAAACATTTTTTCCAGCCGTAGTAGTTTTACTTAAAGGTATTGTGTATTTTTTTGTATACAATCCTTATACTTTAAAGTATATACCTACAAAATTTCACAAAGATTAGATGATAAATAAAAAAGTTACAAATTATTTCATAACGTTAGCAAGTCTCGTTTCGCAACATCCGATTGTTAAAAACACAAAAATTTCAAAAATTTGAAAGCCTATACAATGAAAACGGAGAGAAATGGAGGGTTAAAATTTTGTGTGATTACTTATCTCTGTAGGGAGAACAAATAAGCCAAGTTTCATTAAAATCTGAGATTGTGGGTGAGATGGCCTGGTTGAACTGACATGGAATGACCCTTAACAAAAAACATGCACGTTGGATATCCAAAGAGTTGTGGCGTAAATAGGGGCTGCTCCTGTGTGTGTGTGGGGGGGGGGATACTAACTTGAAGATTGCACTTTCCATTTTCCTCAGGAAAAATGGGTAGACCCAGAAAAGAGATGGCTGATGGATCTTTGAAGGCGGAACAACTGTGAGCACCTTGCCTATTGTGAGCACCGTGTAACTTTAACCGGAAAATTAAATACGTTTCGTTTGATAAAATTTTGAGGTGTTAAGTCCATAATATGGCGAAACGTGCCTCGAAATTCTCAGCTTTCCTCAACCACCGCCACCGAATTAACTTTAAAATAACCAACCACACTAAAATAAAGTAAATTCCTCCGTTAATCGTGAATTCAAGATTCTTGCCACATAATTTTATAAATTCTCTGTGTCTTAAAGTGTTTTGAGCAAATCAACGTGAAGTATAAGGATTTAAAAAATATGGAAAATCCCTGGTTACAAAAATATTCTATGTTGATTAACAGTTATTGAACTTAAAGGTAACAGGTCTCGTGTCATTATGGAACAGTTTAATTCTAAATTTGTATTCTTAATAGATCTAGTGAAAATGACCCTTTCAGAAAATATTTTGAAAAACACAGTTTTATTGCTCCATCGCATTTTAATTTAAGCCTGTTTCCAAAGAATGTTTCAAGCAGCTTAAAGTTCACGTTAAAGTACGTTATTGTTTATGTAAAATCCAGCCATAAAATTTTCCCATTTTTTCCGAGTGAAAGTCAAGAAACTGCTAGTTTACGTGTGCAAAGATGACGATTCAAACCATAGTGATATTAGACTACAGGAGTTATGACATACATAGACATCCCTGTAAGGACGCGTGTGTCTGGCCAAAATAGATAAAGGCAGATTAATAGGCTCGGCCTTCGTTTTCTGGCGCGTGTGTAATTATTTTTTTAATGCTGCAAATACATACGTTATTTACTTAATGTTGAGTAATTGCCATTATTAAGAAAACTGTATTTTATTAAATGACAAATATTGTACAGTAATTGCTTTTATTTCTACAGTGATTAATGAATCTTATTTTAACACACGCAACTAGCGCTTAGAAATGAAACTACGTTCAGTGACTTTGGAATTTCACTGAAATTTTTAGTAGAGGGGGTTCATCCGTCTGATGCCTCCCCGTAGTTACGTCACTGACGGGGTGAGGGGAGAGAGAGAGAGAGAGACCGGTCACATAACTACTCCCCAGTCATATGGTCGGTAACGTTTATCAGGGAATCTTTGTATACTCCCAATGTTCACAGAGGCCCAGACCCGGTTCGGGATGAACAAGAACTCATACTTTGCAATGTTTAAAATCATCATCTTCTTCTTCTTCTTCTTCTTCTTCTTCTTCTTCTTCTTCTTCTTCTTCTTCTTCTTCTTCTTCTTCTTCTTCTTCTTCTTCTTCTTCTTCTTCTTCTTCTTCTTCTTCTTCTTCTTCTTCTTCTTCTTCTTCTTCTTCTTCTTCTTCTTCTTCTTCTTCTTCTTCTTCTTCTTCTTCTTCTTCTTCTTCTTCTTCTTCTTCTTCTTCTTCTTCTTCTTCTTCTTCTTCTTCTTCTTCTTCTTCTTCTTCTTCTTCTTCTTCTTCTTCTTCTTCTTCTTCTTCTTCTTCTTCTTCTTCTTCTTCTTCTTCTTCACAACACGGCATAGGCAAGGTTGCTGCCTTTTGTTCCGCCTTCAAAGATCCTCCAGCCATCTCTTCTCTGGCTCTACCCACGCACCTGTGTCCTACAGGTTTTGTATTTCCAGACTTGATTGGCCAGTTTGGAATCTGACATTCTTTGAAAGTGTTCTTTCCACCGTTGTTTGTACTCTTTTAATTTTTCGTTCACGTTAAAAACTTGTAAATCTTCTCTTATATAGCCTTATTTCTTATACGGTCAAGTTTAGAACACCTTTTACCTCCTCTTAAGAACGCCATTTTCGAGGCCCGTATTTCGCTGTCTTGTTTCTTGGTTTTTGTCCGTAATTTACACTCATGAGACAATATAGGGACTGCTGTAACTTAGTAGAACTTTAATTTTGTACCTCTACGTACCTTGTTTCTAAAAATACGGTTGATTGTCCCACAGATCGTCTGGAACTTACCTAACCTAATGTCAATAAAATATCATAATTCCTATCGTAGCCAATATAATTTCCCAAACAATTAAAATGGGCCACCTGTTGTAAAATGCGATCGCTAATCGTTATTTTTGTTCTTATTGGTTCCTTACCTGGAAATGTCTTTACCTTTGTTTTTATAGTGGAGATTTTCATATTATAATGTTTACAAATCTGATGAAGCTTAAAAACAGATTTTTGCAAATCAGATTCTGTGTTTTGAAGTACAAGCAAGACTACTACATTCAGATTCTGGTTAAAATCCCTTTAATTGTATACCCGCACAGGGGGTTTTGCGACGTTTTCACAACTTTAACGCCCGCACATCTTTGCTTTTCGCCCCCCCCCCCATTTTGTAAATCTTCTCTTATGGCCGTATTTTGTATACTGTCAAGTTTAGAACACTTTTACCTCCTCTTAAGATTGTCATTTCCGAGGCCCGTATTTCGCTGTTTTGCTTTTTGGTTGTTGCCATAATTCATACCCATATGAATGCCCATATACCATATTCGTACCCATATGGTACAGGGACTACCATAACTTTCTAAAAATTCGGTTGATTGTACGACAGATCGTCTGGAACTTACCTAACTTGATGCAATATTTAAAATTCGAGATAAATACAGCGTATTTGTAGTTTATTTTCCCGACACTCGGACAAACGAATCCCAGATTTCCGGTACGTTTGGTCATACTGCTGTCGTTTGTATCTTGGACCTTGGCGTGTCGCAATACAGGCAATAACTAACTACACAAGGGGACAGTATTGATGTTGTTCCGTGCGGATTGCATAAGTTGTGCAACTTACGCACAATGGACTACGTGTTTATTTAGCTGTAATATCGACCTGTTACGTATTACGCTGGACGTTACGATCAAAACATTCCTTAGCAACACGGGGGCCGCGGAACGCACAAAGGCAACGGTGAGGCGTACAGGATTTCATTTTATGCGCTAACCTTTAAGCGGGAGAAGAGAGTTAGAAAATATTATACGTCATGAGGAAAAAAGTTTGTAACGTTGAGGTACCGGTAATCTTTAAGGTGCGATTGTATTTCTTTAAACATTCCCTACAATGTAATTTGCTTTTATTGCCCAACGTTGTATTATGCTAACGTGTTAGTTTGTGTTAATTGTTAAACGTATCAGCTTAACTTGGTATAATAAGTATTACGTACGATGCTACAACTCACAACTCGCACTCGAAGTATTTATATTGCAAGGTAGCGGAAAATTTGGCTCACTATTGATGAAACAAAAAAAAATATATATTTTTCTAAAAAAAAAGTAATTATGAACTTCAATGTAAGTGATACATAATCGAACCCACCGTTTATTCTGGAGGCCGTTATGATCTGATCTCGCCCCAAATCTGTTCGAACACATCTTTCATATCTTTCTTTCCTGACGCCACAAGAATTCATAAAATAGAAGTCAAATAACTGTAACAGTTAAATAAAGTAAATAACAGTTAATAAAGTAACAGCCAATTAAATAACTGTCCCTCAATGCGTCCTTGATTCGTAACCAGTCGCATCTGTTATTCAAAGTTACGTGTAAGTAGGCTTGCCATACGCCCCGGTTTGACTGGTATAGTCCAGGTTGCCGAAATGTCCCGGTCGGTGCATTTAGTTCCTAGAAATGACATCCCGATGCGCAATCTCGGACTGATAATTGAGTACACCTTTTGTTTTCCTGGAACACCAGTTACTGTAGAGAGAGTGTTCTCATTGATGATGAACACCGCTTGGGCAGATGACAGAGGTTTAATGCAGGAGTCATCAGCGCGTGCGTTGACGCTGTGTAAAGTAAATTTTGGACTTAGTTGTCATAAATTTTTTGACAAAATAAAAAACAGAAAGGACATATTGAGAAAGGTGAATTCAAGTGAAAAATATTAATGGTTTAAAAAACAAGTTAAAGCTACACACTTCTTGCAAATTCTTAATATAATGAGTAATTTTGTGATTGAAATCAATTTAAAGCACTGTACTTAAGTTTGTAAAAAATATTTTCTTTTATTTACACTTTATTATGTACTAGGTATTATATTTATACATTGTATACAGCCAAAAAAATAGCAATGTAATAAACACTGTAATGTGTATATTTTAATTCCAGCCTCCCTTCTCACCCCCCCCCCCCCCCACCACAAACTGGTGTCCCAGTTGGGCAATAAAAAATTATGGCAAGGCTACGTTTAAGAGTTTTCAACTAGAATTGTGTTATTTATAAACCGATGCGTTCATGCAGACCAGGCAAGAAAGGGGATCGGATTTCTTCTTTAAGTTCCCGCGTGATGAACGATTTCCGAATCTGCGAAATTTTTGACAGAAAATTACGTCGATGTTTGGAAGTACGTACGTACATCTGTGAAATCGTGTTCTCCGCAATGAAAATGTACAAGAACTCCGGCAGAAGGTGCGTCACAGATTGTTCTCTGCTTCACCTACTGCGAATAACAACTCGGCTCGATGGCAGGAATGTGGACACTTCTGCTTCAGTGGCAGCAACAGATCTAACTCTGTTTTCACATTGAAGATTTTATGTATGTATACAACGTTTAATGTTTTTCTTATATCTTCATTATTATATTGACATAATAAATATGATACGGTTGAAGATATCTTCAAATAAGTACACTGCAAGTGGGTTTATTTTCACCTGATGCACGTTTCACAGAAATTATTCTGTATCTTCAGAGAGAGAGAGAGAGAGAGAGTGTATTTATTTGAAGATATTACATGGGAGACCTGCAGGAAACTCAACGAGTTACTTCCAAAGGAATAGTGGTTAAAGATATCTAGGAAAATATAGCAGATGTCTAAATTACCTCATGTACTGTTAATGATTTCGAGTTTTATTCTGACAGTCTGTCAGATAACTACATAACGCTAACACTATACAAATGTAATGTGTTATATGTGTATAAGTATGGAACAGTGATAAGTGTTTAGTGTAATGTGGTTGCTGTAGCTCATCTCACAGTTAATGTGAGTAAATAGTTATAGTAATGTATGACTTTACACACACCTATACACACTTACAAATAATATAATTGTAGTAAGACTATATTTTAATGTTGTAGGCATGATTATGAGAAGAATAAATCTCGAAACGTCGCAAAACTGAGTTTTCATAATTAATGACCGAACCTCGAAATCATTAACAGTATAATAATACGGTCGATAATTAACATTCCTATAATATTACCTCATTTATTTATTTACAAGTCTTTTTTTATTTTTACATCGCTCGTCGAAAATTAATGGGTTATGATTCGGCCCGCCGACAGGTTCCTGAGCTTAATTGTAGACCTTGGGGTTTTTAGGTTGAAAACCACTGGCCTAGAAGGGGCGCATTGTTGATCTTTGTGTCGCTTTGCTGACATCCATAGGGAGTCTGTTGAGTGTGGGTGTCGGTTTGGGGTCGAGACAAAGTTTAACACGCATGGTTCATACCAGGAAAGCTAGGAATATCACTGTAGGAAGCTCATCATCAAGTCGCAAGTGATTGTTCTTCTAGGAGTAACGTATTGTTTTGTAAGCTGCAAAAGGTAGTGGTTGCTCTGTGTGTCACACATAAGCAGATAACATTTTCTTTGTGAAGAAAATACAACAAAGTGTTTTAATGAAAAACCGATCGCATTTGAAAATAGACTCTGTAGTATTGATTTAACATCGTGAGATGATCAGTTAAGATATTGTCGTGATATCGACAGTTAATTGTTTGTCATCTGTTCAATAAAATTGTAGAAAAAAATCGAGTGGCGTCCAAGCGGATGGGGCGTCTTGAAAAAAGAGGTGGGCCGATATACTTGTAACAGGTATTTTGGAACGATATTTTTGTGGAACGGATATAACAGTCCCTGAAAAGTTGAAACATCTGTTCCGATTCAACTGAAAAGTCGAAATACCCGTTCCGATTACTCGCGGTTCCGAGTCGCGGGACCCTCCTACGCAACTAACGAATAAACAAGTAAACTAGTACTATGAGTATTACGAGTACAAAGCCACTTTTTGGTGCTGAATACTTCATTCTGCGCATGTGCCGATTGCCATACGAGTACGAAACGAAGCAATGAGACGAAGCTGTTTTTAATAAATAAAAAACATTCATCTGATGTTACATTTATTCTCGTGTGTTATGCAGATATATAATACAGATTATAATAATAAATTATATATTATACTAGTCACCAACTTGGTAAATTTTGAAAAAGCGAATTGTATTGTGTTATCACCTACAGAGTGGCTGGATAGACCATATAGTACTTTTTGTTATTGTGATTTCGGAGATGATTTTAACTTCCCTGCACATCTCACGTAAATTTTTTTAACATTCTTCGTTGTGCTATTACGTGCACTCTAAATTTTATGCCCGAGTTTCGCAACTGATTTGTCTAACCAAAATTGAATCAATAATTTAATATTAAGTCTATTGATAATAAATTAATCAATAGATTTACTCCTAGCGAATTGTTTGTTTATCTATTGATAATAAATTAATCAATAGATTTACTCCTAGCGAATTGTTTGTTTAATCCTAGCGAAAACGTAAATTAGTATTCGCAAAGAGAGACAGGCCTATAATTTCTCTTCTTTCTTATTTTCTTTTATACAGTAACAGCTTATTAAAGTCACAGTGTAAAGTAACACTGTTAATACTTTTAGTTTCAATTATTTCCTATAACAAATTATGTAATACATGTAGGCCTATATGTATAATAGGTATATAATAACAGGTATTTGTACGTGTTATTTTTTGGAACGGTTTCGTTCGTACGTGTAATTTTCAAGTATACTTCTGATATTATTATTATAATATTATAGCCTTATGATATTGCAGGGATTTGCTTATCCCAAAGCTTTGTGATATTTTAATAATGAAAATCATTTTGAAAGTTATGTCGAAAAGTATAGACCTATATTTTGTCGGTTTTGTTGTATTTTTATTCTTTATAGATAATGTAAACGTCAGGTTTACTTACTTAAAACTGAAACTTCTGAGAAGTCCTGAGTTGTATTATTAGTATTATTATTATTATTACTATGAATTAATCGTACGTATAATAATAATAATAGCAATGAAGAGGAGAATCATTTCACGCTAAGTTTCACTATAGGTGGGAGAAGAACGTGGCAACATTGTCAGCTTGTTTTGAGTGACACTAGAGACAAGACCATCGGTTTCCTTTGAGTGAGAATCAAAGCGTTCCGCCTGGAAACGCTTTGAGCTCGGCTACTATACCAGTTTAGCGCATCTCTAGTCTTGAAGAAGCCGTATCGTGTACTACGGACGCAATAGAACCGCACACGAATTCCGTGCCGCCCAGAAACTGCCTCACGTGTCCTTGACGTAGTCCGATATGGTGGAAGCTACAGGAGGTATTGCATTATGTTAGATATGTTTGTACTCTGTAACGTTATAATTTCGTTAGAATGGGTAACAAAAAGTTGAACCGGAAATCGTTTCATAGTGGACGACACGAGACCTTTCGCTGCCTACACTTGATGCCGTCGCACAGTGGGGCCGAATGCCAAAAAGCTGGCCAAAATATGAAGGCATTTATAAATCGATCTAGAATTTGGTACTTATAGGTTTTTTGGGTCGCTGATTCCGAATCTGAAATCCAAATTTCAAAAAACAAAATGGCGGGTCCAATATGGCGGAGAAAAATAGTTATTTTTTTTATGACGTAAATAAAAATATATTTTCCCCCCTAAAAGGATTGCTTGTAGATTTTCAAGGTCACTGATTACGAATCTGCAGTCTAAATTTCAAAATAAACACTGGCGGTTCCAACATGGCGGACAAAATTGGAAGAAATGAATTGTTTGTAGGTTTTTGGGGGTCACTAAATACTAAATATTCAAAACATACAAAGCAATGTAAAAAATATTTATTTTGAATGATTAAAATATTATTTATGATTTTAAAAATATTTATAATTTTACGCTCCTGTTCATCGTCAGTAGAATCATCGGAATCGTTGTCCTTTGAGGATACAGATGACGAACCAACATCAATAACACCTGGAATTTCGGGTGGAAGTAGCAAGGCCACTGCTTCGGTTGATAGCCATTACGTTTTTTTTTTTTTTAGGAATATTTCGCAGACTCGAAACAAATGGGACTGAATGTACTAACATACGCGAAAGTACGTCTTCCAAATTATGCATTCGGCTATTCTCGCGGCCGGAAAAGTTAAAAAAATTTAATATTAATATAATCAAATTTTGTCGTTTCTGATGATCGCTAATTACGACTTAAATTCGCAAATGAAAAAATGATAGGATTAAAAAATTGTTTTAGGAAAGCACAGTCAAGAAAGAAATGTTGGTCAACTATTTTTGAGGTGATTAATTAAAAATATATGTCAGTTACTTTAAAATTTTCCCTTTGAAGCACAGAATATATTCAAATATTGATTAATAATTGTAATATATTTAAAATTAATTATTAAATATTAAAAATTAAGATAATTAATTTATAAGGGAGAATATATAATTATTGTTTAATAATTAATATTCTAATTGAACATAGACTTACGCGAGTTATTAGATAAGTAGCCTATTTCAAAGTAAATGTAGTAGTGAAGAACACGAAAAAGTATTATTGTATGAAAGAATACTATGGCGTACTTTAGAAAAAATGATTGCTCAAAATATTCTAAGTTAATTAAGGAAATCAGTGAACAAAAAAATGCTGCTAGCTATTGAAATATTTATATAAAATACCATATTTAAATGATTTATTCAGCATTAATTCAGATTAAATATTTATATTAAAAAGTATTAAAAAATTACTTAAGAAATGTTTATTGTATTACGTCCAAGGAATATAAATGTTGAAAAAAATTACATTTTTATCGTTTAAAATTTTACTAGGCCTTATCTATGCAAATAAGTTGAGGTTAAAAAAATTAAACAGAATTTTTCAATGTCAAATGAAATCAGATATTCCATATATTTTGCAAAAAATAAAATAAAACAGTATTTTTGACAAAAATATCTTAATCTGATTTTCGAAAAATACTTAATCACAGTTTTCGTTCTTTCATCAACTAATTCAAAACTAATGCGTTTTTTGAAAAAAAATTATTAATAAGAAATTGTTAATTTTTTTACTCTTACACATTTTGTACGTTTGGGGGTTTTCCGAAGAAAGCGTTTCATTAACAAATTAAAGGCGGTTTTGCAAAATAAATTTTGCGCTTTGTGTAATAAGCCTCGGATAGACGCGCGCTATAGAGCGTCACAACGCATTGCGCACGTTCGACTACACTTGCCTCATGAAAATTCCCATGCACCTGCTACGATTTGTGAATGCGTAAACCTAGAGGCGTGTTCTTCCTATATATTCGTACTCTGTGGTTCTTCCTACGTAAGCAAATCGCCACGTTTTAGGCCAGTCGAGACGTTCTATCTCTTTTGCGCTTACATACGGTAAACGATATATTTCACTACAGTGTACTTTTTCGTGAAGATTGCAGAATATAAATTTAATTTTCAAAGTTCTGTGGGTGTTGTTGAAAGATAATATACATATTTTACTGCAAAAACCTTTATATTTCACAAGACAGCAAGTGAAATTGAGTTTCACGAGAGCCTTCTCATGTTGTTGGTGCCACGGGACTAACATAGCGTTAAACAAATTAACGTTATGTATGTATTGTGGTACTTTAAGCTACTAGTCATTAGTTTTGTTCGTTAGCAAATAGTATAAGCTTCACACTAAAATAGGTTTTTCCATCCAACTCTGCTTGATTATATGACTTTTGTATTATTAAAAACATGTTTTGTGCATAAATAATGTAATTCTTTTTACGCGCCAAACATTTGCAAATACCACATTGCTTATTTTTAGTTAACTTTCGTGAAACGTATGTGATACCTACTTACTTTTAGCTAATGATTCCATTTTGCAGAATTAAAATCGGACGATTTTTCGAGTTTCTAGGGCTTTTAACGGAGACGCAGTGTCGACTCACCACTGCGTGCTGAACGTGCTCCACGCGAGGTCTCTTTACAATAGTTTTTTTCAGGGTTGGTGAGAGTTTTTTCGACCATTCACCACCTGTACACGCTGAATCTTGGACTGTTACTCTAACTGTCCTTATAATTCAAACAACCTAAATTGTAACTTTATTTTTCGACTTTTGGCCAGCTTTTAGGTTTTTGGACCCACTGTGCGTCGTTTATGACCTGATCATGGTGGAAACACCGAAGGCCTGGTCCAATACGAAGCAAGTGGCGATTCCGTAATAATCTACGACACCATTGGTATTACGAAAACATCATCATCTTCTTCTTAACGGTTTTAGGCTTCAGCGGCCTGTTTCTGTTCCACAGTGTACCTTTTCTTAGGTTTACCAACTTTTCTTCTGCCCTCTAGGGTTGTAATCTTTCGCCATCTTCGCTATTCTACTTTCTTCCATTCTGTTGATATTTTGAATCCATTTTCTTCTTCCGTGTTCTTTAATACTTTCATTTACTGCAAAAATATCTAAATCACTTATTATCTCCTCATTTCTTATTATATGCTCTCGTCTGTTACACTTTTTAACTGATCTCAGAAATTTCATTTCTGCCGTATCTTCTGTTCATCTTTTTTCTTTATGACCCAAGTTTCAAAACCATAGAGTAGTGTAGGTAGTGCCATTGTTTTATAAAATTTTATTTGTGTTTCTTTTCTACATTTATTTCCCACGTTCTACAAATCGTTCCACGCACGATTCTTGTGAAATATGTCACTTTATTTTCTTTGTCTTTTTTTTTGATCATAAGTAATGGTCACGTCCATTTAGTTGAAATGTCTTATATGTTCTGTGCATATTTTGGCCCGAACCGATTCATCTCCTATAAAGGCCATTACTTTTGACTTTGGTTCAGATATGTTACAATTATATTCGTATTACGAAAACTTTGACAATATTAACCTGACCAGTGCCGTATCTAGAATTCTACCTTGGTGGGAGGTCCGGACTCATTCAAAAGAAAAAGACAAATTAAGTCTAATCAACATTACTATCTTTTTTATATATATTTTATTGAAACATTGTTTACAAGATACTTATTGACTGAATTGATTTTCCTATATCCATATTTCAAACGTACACGCAGATGCTGTCTAATAAACCTGTTTGTATATTTAAAAAAAAGAGTTCGTACAATGTCAGCGTGTACAGCTGAAAAAATATCCAAAAAATTAAGAAATTAACAAATTTCGTCAACTTTTTTTAATCCTCTGGGGGGGAGGGGTTCGGTCCGTTTGCCCCCCTCGTAAATACGTCCCTGAACTTGACTGAGAATATTCAGAAGATCATTCGTTGAAAACGTCTTGAGATCGCGCACACGTTCCATTCGTTCGCGATAAATACAGCGAACTTTAGTAATGATTTGATGGTGTTGTAGTTGATGGAGGTTGTGGGGGGGGGGGTACAAGCCTCGTAGCTCTCGTTGGTGTAACATTGGCTCCATACGTGTTAGTCGAAATTCTTTAGTTTCATTTATTTATGGGACCCGGAACGTACTGAATGATAATGACATTAGCATTATTTACACTACACACTAAACCACGGCCTGTTGCAATACTAGACAGCTGTGACGGAAGGCGTCTCCTTCCTCTCCTCTTCCTTTTTTGTGGTTCTTGTTATTTTTCTTCTCTCATTTTCATAATTTTCCGTTTTGTGTTTGTTGTTGATGTTGGTGTTATTTATCTCTTTCTTCCTCTTCGTGTTTTCTTCTCCTAATCTCTCTCTCTTTCTCCTTTTACTTCTTTCTCTTGTTCTTCTTTCCTTGTTATTTATCTTCTTCTCCTTCATTTCCTCTTGGTGTTGTTGTAGTTCTTGTTCTTGTTCTCTTTCCCCAGTTTTCTTCTCGTTTCTTATGTTATTATTATTATGGTTGTTGGCTTTCTTACCCTTCTTCTTTTACTTCTTCTTGTTTTTGTTGTTCTCCTTTCTGCTACTTCTTCTCCATCTTCTCCTTAACGTTCTTGTACTTGTTCCCCTTCCCCACTTTCTCCTTCTTCTTCTCATTTCTGTTGTTGCTGTTTTTCTTTTACTTCTTCATTTCTTCTCGCTCTCTTTCTCCTTTTACTTCTTGCTCTTGTTCTTCTTTATCTTCTTCTCCTTCCTCTTGGTCTTGTTGTACTTCTTGTTCTTGTTCTCTTTCCCCATTTTTCTTCTAGTTTCCGTTATTATTATGGTTGTTGGTTTTCTTATCCTTCTTTTTCTTTTTCTTTTTCTCCATTCTCCATCTCCGCCAACTCCTTCTCACCTCTCCCTTTGTATTATGTAACGTACGTTGAGATAAATTGTCGGTTCTATGTCAGTGCGGCGTAGTCAGTATTGATTCGTCGTTAATCGTGCCAAGGGCATTAAATTTATCGCGAAGAAAATAGAACGTATTGGTATTTCGCTCTGTAATTCTCAGAATTTGTCGTCAGATTCATATTGATTGTTTAGGAAGAGAGCGAGAGCCGTGTACGTAAGCAGGCGTCGGCGTCAGATGTGGTCGCATTGCACAAACCGGTGTAACACCGCGCTGCTCAACCTCCGAACTGTTTGTTATTTGACTGTAACATTTTTTGTTTGTTTTTTATTTTTCTTTATTATTTTACAGTTTCTTTTATTTGAATGATGATCCGTATGATGTTGCTTAGTACATTCATTTTGTTGTGAAATCTTGCTTAGTGTTTCTTCACTCTTTTTCATCTCTTCCCTTTTCACCATACTATGCATTTATTTTCTAAAATTTCAGCAGTTATTTGGTCCCGCGTTTGCCTAGGTTTTGTATGCCTCTTTTCTCGTTCTTTGTAATTTTTGTTTTCCAAATGCTTCTCATGGGTATTACCTCTTCCATACGTTGTACAGTGGCCGTACCGACTTAGACAGATAGAAGATGCACAGGACGTTTTACGCCCTGGTTTGTGTGCGTTTGTTCGGGCCGGACCCCTATGAACTCCAGGCTCAAACAGTGCGGCAGGGTAGTTTGCAAGGCACAAGTACTTAGCGTGCGGCCCTCTTCTACACGATTAGGCGTGGATAAGGAGGGTTCCCGGCGCGACTCCGTGGCTCCTTAAGGCATTGCCCGCACGAGCTTAAGAAGCGTTGGTATGATCGACTGTCCGTAGGCGAGTCGGCCGTGACGTTGGGTTGCCACGCCTGTGGTTTCAGCCCAGCCAGTGCGGCAAGGGAGGTGTTGACTGTTGGGAGTATAATTCTCTGGCAGACCCTGGTTTACAAACCCACGCCAGGCGAGTTGCCTGGCTCAACCAACTCGCTTGTTTTTCTTCTGTGAAGTTGAGAACAGCTTGTATGACCTATTTCCTTCTTATGTCAATATTATTTCTTCTTCTATTCTCCTTTGCGACTGCCAAAACTCTGCGACAATCATGTACTTCATTTCTCAGCGCTCTTGCTACTGAATTTAGTATTCATGACGTAGTACATTTTCATCATTTTCCCGACTTTTTCAGTTATCATAATATTACGGTAATATTTTGTAATATTACGAAGTATTCGATAACAATAAATCGTAAAGAAAACCAATTTCAAAGCTTGTTTAGTAAAAAAAAAAACTTTTAAACAGTTAAAAATATTAAACGAATAAAAGTCATCATTATCATCGTTAGCAAGGATTAAACCAAAAATTGTTTGTTCCCGTCCCAAGCAGATAAACTAGAGCTGGTCACTCTAACGCTTCTTCAGACGGCCCACACCTCTGCGTCCTTTCGGCTTATAATTCAATAGTTTTTTGGGGATGCGGTTGTCATCCATTCGGTTAAGACGTTCAAACCATTTTAGTCTATATTGGGCGATCGTATCGAATATACTGTTACGACATCACAGAACAATCTACGTGTTTATCGAACGTTCCAGAATGTAAGCGTGTGGCGTACGTGCTTGTTGACGCATTTGATAGACGGTGCGAGAATTCACGCGGCCGCTCTCACTGTGTCAAGGGCGCAAGCAATTACGTCATAGTTTAGAGGTAATACGTAGTACGTGGAATCGTCTAGATTTTCGGCTGGATATAAATACCAGTACTCAACGACGTTCTATTCAGTATATTACGTCGAGATTACTGTGTACGTTCTCTAAGGGGTTATTAGAGAAGTGTTGCGTTTTATAATCGGGCGGTATAATTGTAATAACACCACTGTGTTCATTATTTGTGACATTTTATGACGTGTGAACAATTTTTATTTGATTTGTTGGAGGAGACTGTGTTGTTAATTACGAACTGTTTAACTGTAAAAATTAAAGCTGGTGATAGTGATTTAATTGGTGTCTTGTACTTATTTTGTTTTCCACTGTACCTACGACCGCGACGATCAAGTAGGCCGTCGTAACAATACTCATAATATTCAGTTCAGTTCATGCCCTACATTGACATTTGTTTTGCGATATTGAAGAGTAGGCCTATGTCTTACGTGCGTGAGAAATCGCATTGAGTACGATTGGGATGGGATTTCTTTAAAGCCTAATTCAAGTATTATTTTGATATTTTGTAATTCGTATTTCGTATTGGAACTTGACTTAGAATAATAGTCCGGTCACACACACACACGCGCGCGCGCGCGCGCACACACATTCAAACACTTTTTTGAATAAGCTACAGTCTATTTCTTGATGCATTTATAATTTATTTAACATTTATAATTTCTTACCTCAAGATATTTTCCCCTGATTTGAAACATCTTTCGGGGATCATGTTGTTCTCATCCTCAGCCTTCTTAATTTTGTATCTCGTTGGGTACTTGTGTTTTGGTTGGTTGTTATTATGGTTTCCTGTTAGTTTTTGCTATTTTAAACTTGTATTAAATAAATTAGATGTTTATTTTGAACATCTAATTGAAATATTATAATTATTGCTTCCCACAACCGTAAATTTTGTTTTATTTTCATTTATAACAAGCCCCATACTCTTAGCCGGTGATTCAGATACTCTAAAGGCATTCTTCAGATTATTTTTATTTCTGCTGATAATATCTATACCATCAGCATATGCTAGGAGCTGGACTCCTTTATTAAAAATATGTCCTCGTGTTTGTATTACAGAGTGTCGTATTACCTTTTCAAGTGCAATGTTGACCAGTAGGCAGGCTAGGGCATCTTCCTGAATGTCATGGTATCAACAGAGCGGGAGATATGTGATTGAATTATAATCTGGATGTGCAACATATATAGAATTAAGATAATTTATTACAGTCTACAGTCGATCACAAACAAGACATTCAGCGATATGGCAGCTTTAATTTAAATTAATTTCCGTAGCTAATATTTGCTTAAAACATTGAGTTAGTCGTGCTCACACAACTGCCGGATTACTCCGTGGCGGTGAAGTAAACGGACTGTAGAGAGTGTAGACTGTTGTTGCTATGATACTTTTAATTAATTGTTAACATGGTTGAGAACTTTGTTTGCTCATTGTATCTAGAGCTGCATAACTGACCTCATTGAATTAAACTTTGACACCGCATTGTGGCTAATTATCTGCTCTGACTTGTGTCTATATAGTTGTATTTAATGAAACGATAGAGCATCTTTTTGTTTGCCTGAACACGCGTACAGATGGAAAGGGGGTCATAGCGATTGTCGGTTTTAATTTATTATATAATAATAGTACTCCGTATCGATGTTTACGTTCAAACGGTCGTAACTGTCCACACAACTCGTAGCTGCCTTTACGATATGAAACGGGGGTGGAGGGTGATTCTCAGTTCCGGAGAATTTTACGTAAAAAACTCTGAGTATTTTCAATGTTGTATTGTAATGTACACAATAAATCGATTATGCTCTTAAGCGGTATCGGTTACTTTCACGTTATCACAAATGGGAAAAATTGAAAAATCCATTGTGATAAGGTGGAAAAGCCCGGACGTCATAAAATGTCATAAAATTTATGACGTAAGTGCTCCTTTGAACTCAGTGACTCAGGTTTCCAAGGAAAATATAATGTATCACCGCCACTCCAATGTTCAGCCTACCGTATAATGTACTTTTAAAAAGGCGAAGGGCTTCAAACTTTTGGATATAAACCTAAATGCTATTGGCTGTTGTAAAATTAAAAAAAAATTTTTTTTTTTTAATTTTCCTTGGCGACGTGTGTAGGAAAAAGCTTTTAAAATCTAATTAGAAAAATATCGACTTTATTGATTTTTTTCTTCTGAAAGAAATATTTGAAAAAATACAAAATATTTTTCTCTTATCATTTTTGTCTTGATCATTCACAAACCAGCTTCTTTTTTTTTTAAACCGGACTCAGTATCCCTTTGCAACCAGATTTTATATAATCCCTTTGCAACCGTTTTCCTATATAAATTATCGAGCGAAAACTGTCACTTTTTATAACGGGTAATATTTTATATTTTTTTTTACTCAACTGATCTTTTGCAAGGAGGATAATGTTCGCAGTTTTTCTATCTTACTCTTACCCAAGGAGGATAATGTTCTTTCGACCCGGAAACGTTTGTTTTAACCTCTGTGGCGTCGGAACCACTTGATTGGTTGTAAGTGAAAGAAAGTCAAAATGTGTGTTTTTGTTTAAAGAATGCTGCTGTATACATAATAATTTTTTTTAAGATTGATCTCTTCCAAAAGTAGGGCGGTGAGAACCAAAAACGTGGGTGGGTCAAAATAGTGAAAAAAGCAAAAGCCCATGTGGGGTAACTTAAATTTTGGGAAACTTTAAACCACAATCTGAATATAGTATTCATTTTTGAAAACTGCAAAATATTTGAACGTCAGGGCTCAAAAAGTGGGTGAAAATTTTGATAAAATCGCAAAAATTCATGTGTGGTTTCAAATTAATGGGAAGTTTAACTAACATCTAAACGTAGTGTTAGGTTTTGGAAATTTCAAAATTTTGGAGCCCCAAGGCCCAAAGAGAGGTTGAAAATTTAAAAAAGCGTGACGAACAGAACTGACCCTCCCCCAGAAGGTCGAAAAAATGATAACAAGGAATTTTGTTAATCTATTAATTTTTATCAGCGTTTTAAATATACAAACAGTTTATTACACAGCATTTGTGTATACAGGAAAGTCAATTCAGTGACCCCGGAAGAAGTTATTACTGAAGTGACCAAAAACTCTAGGCGAAGTTAAACTCTAAAACGTTTTCAAACTGTGTATGCTTTTTGATGCATACATTTTTTAATGTATTTTTTGTTGTGAAAACTAATTATAACTTTTAAATGTAAAATGCCAACAAATATTTTGTAAACGATGTTTGAATATCGATATGGAGAAACATACATGACTTCCATGCCCTAAGATTTATATTAAAACCATTTACTTGAATTCGGTTCGATAATTTCTAACAAGTATGTGTGTTCTTTGTGAATCGAGTTTTATGTTTGACAAATTGAAATTAAATATTTCCATAGAACCTACTCCTTTGTTGCCGATAACGTAGTACACATATAAAATCGGTATGGAGAACCATACATGACTTCCATGTCCTAAAATTTATATTTAAAATCATTTAAATATTAAAATAAGTGGATGCTCGAGTTCTGAAGAAATTACATATCAGCTAAAATGGTACCACCATGTCAGGTGGATTAAGACTATCCTCAACCTTCGTGAGGAAGGACTGTACTTTTGGATAAAATGTCTGTAGGTCGAACGAAGAGCTAGCTAGTAGTAGCTGCGATCTGATTCCTGTAATGAAATTGGACTCTCGCTGCGTGGGGCCCAGGGATGTCTATAGTGTTATCAAAGTTTTACCTGTCAATACTAGTCATTTTTCTTTTTTAAAATCGAGTCTTGATTTCCTTGTTCCCGTTTGTCTTCTGATTTCCTGAACGACTATTCTGTTCACCCGTATAATTATAAATTTCTCAGCAAAACATTTCTTCCTTAATACGTTTGTGTCTCCTGTTTAACACCCACCATTCTGATCCATGTCATAACGCTATATTCCACACAGGCTAGTAAACAACTAGCCATCAGGGAGGTCAAAATATTTTCATGGAGGGGCAAACAATTTTCAAAAGGAGAAAAATATTTATATATTTTTCATACATACACGAATGCACATATTAGTTTATAATTCCTGAACGACTATTCTGTTCACCCGTATAATTATAAATTTCTCAGCAAAACATTTCTTCCTTAATACGTTTGTGTCTCCTGTTTAACACCCACCATTCTGTTCCATGTCATAACGCTATATTACACACAGGCTAGTAAACAACTAGCCATCAGGGAGGTCAAAATATTTTCATGGAGAGGCAAACAATTTTCAAAAGGAGAAAAATATTTATATATTTTTCATACATACACACATGCACTTATTAGTTTATAATTCTCATATCATGATAGAAAAAAGTACACAGATTGTATTAATTGCTTTAATACAACAACCATGCCCAGCGATCCACAGGAAGCAAATCGCTGTCCACCTTTTCGGCTTGCACGCGTTGTGTTGGTGTGGGTTTCGGCACTTTCCATTTAAAAAGCGTGCAAACATAAGAAAATAAACATGAGTGAGGCCAGAAATAACGCGAATTTTGTGCGTGTGCGTGTGTGTGTGTGTGTGTCTGCCGGCCTTTTTATTGCGGTAATCACAATAATAAAACTTAAGTAAACATTACATAATTGAGGTATGCTTGCCTGCCATGAACGATATATTTTCACTCATACGTGATTTAAATTAAAATGAAAAATATAGTTTTGTTAAAGTGAAATGAAATCTTTGTATAGAAACTACTTCTTTGTTGTCAATAACGTAGTACACATATAAAACTTATAAAAATTTACCTCCTCCATCATCAACTACCATTTTAATTTATAACAAAAATTACCCCCTCCCCCTTCAACTACCATTTTAATTTATAACAAAAATTACCCCCTCCCCCTTCAACTACCCTTTTCATTTATAGATATTTCATCTACCTTTCTACAGTGGATTATTTTGACTTTCTTTTCGGGATACTTTATTTATCAAAATTAAGCATTTTACTCTTGTTAAAACGTAAAACGTTGCTGGTAAACTACCCCTTTCCCTTAACCGATCTTCACCAAAAACAATAGGCCTTGAGTCCTCTACAATTCAGGGCTGTATGGAAAAACTTATTTGATTCTGTTTGAATTTGCGGCTGTTATCGTTTGCCATAGAAAAAATTCTACACACAGACAGTTTTCGAAAAATGACTTTTTTCATGTTTTGAGGGTAGTACAGTACAATCAGAATCTGCCGTTATCTCGAACACGATTTTTTTCGCCATGACCGTACTTCCATTTCCTTATGTAGAAAACAATTCTACACACAGACACTTTTCGGAATATGACTTTTCTTCATGTTTTGAAGGTAGTACAATCAGAATCAGCCCTTATCTCGAACACGATTTTTTCGCGATCACCATACTTCCATTTCCTTATGGACCATGGAAGTAAAAGTAGCACGTATTTTTATTGTGTTATTACCGTTTATTTTAATGGAATGATTTCAGGGTGTTATCACAAGTTTGTCAGCCACTTTGAAGAATGTAGTATTGATTAAGCTTAACTTTCTTTTTTTTTATATATAAGTACCGTATATCACTACCGACTCGGAACACAGTTTTTTATTGGTAAAAATGTAAAAGTTTTACCGTATAGCCTGAACCAGTTTTCGCTTATTATAAGCTTCGTCAGAGGCTGCCATTGGGAGCGCTGGCCGTCTTGTCCTTGGTGACGGGGCCGTCTTTTGAAGGATCGATGTGTGTGTGTGTGTGTGTGTGTGTGTGTGATGCGTTCGAATAATATTTGTGATTTGAAGTGTGTCTGTTCGTCTATTTTCAGTCGTTCAAGGGTGTCTAGTTTTCGGCCTTTTGTGTGTACGTGTAGAATATCCTATTTCACCAATAAAAAACTTTGTGTTCCGAGTCAGTAGTGATACACTTATATTTAGTTAATGAACGGACACGTCATGGACAACAAAATCGAAGAATTTATTGTTTTTCTTTTGCATGAAGCCGACACGCCAGACACCCACCCCCCACCTAAGGTCAAATTCTAGATACGCTACTGCTGTTAGCTATTGGGAATGTCCGATGTAAAGTGTTATCCTTATTGCTTATAGATTAAGTGCATAATAAATACTTCTGAAAACCCTTTAAGCAGGAATGTCTCAGTCAGCTCTACGAGTGCGTTGACTTTTTCCCGTTTGCAGTCAGTTTCCTTCGGTATGCACCGGAAATTCCTCGTCAGGTTTCGCTGCTGCACTGTAAAGGTCAAAGGTCACACGTGGCGGGCGGCACTTGAATTGCGTAAGTGCAACAATACGACACAGTGTAGTAGCGTGTGCCGTAATTTCCAGCTTGTTCTGAACGTTCTTATAATGTGACCAGTGCCCTTTTATTTGATTACTTAACTGCACACTTTGCATCTAGGGTGCAGCGTTACACATCAACATGATGAGAAGGTTGAAAGCAAAATTAGTCTCGATGAGACGAAATTCTGTCGTCGGTGAGTGCGTATTTCCCCCCCCCCCCCCCAATATGGAGTCCGTCCAGATCCAAAAACATGCTGCGATCGCTATGAATCGGCGGGATGGATGCCTCTCATTAAGTTCTTTATGGCAAGGTGCGTTGCGAGCATCTAATACACGTTACTCTTTCTGATTGGCTGGTGGTCGATTTATTACCGTATCGTGCCACTTAGATAATTTATAAGTAGGAGTGGTGTTCACGGGACTTCTCCAGCCTTAACCACAGTACTGTGGTCACTAACGTCTACCACCTTACGTTAGCGTAACTCGACTGATGATGGTGGTCGACGGCACTGCCGAAACGTCTTGTTTTTGTAGAAAACAATGGACCACGGCCAAACAGCCCGGGATGAAATTTTAACAACATTTACTCCAACCGTGTAAGCCTACGAAGTACATCATAATTAGTCTCTTCCAATCGCTTTGTGGATGTATCATTAAACACTTAACGAAGAAAACAAGGAAAGAGTCGCAATTGAAATATTATAATCTAATGGCCGTACCTCAACTACTGAATGATAGTGAGACTTGGATTAGAAAGGCCAAAGATACATCTAGAATACGAGGAGCGGAAATGAGGTCCTTGAGGGCTGTAAAGGGTTGTACCAGGAGAGATCTTGATCAGAAATGATCATATTAGAATGGAGCTTAGGCATAGCTGAAAGCTTGTTTTTTTAATCGAAAACTTCTAACGGAAAAATTGCACGAATGTTTGGATCGAACATTATACATGAAAATATCCGGTACTCTCCCAATAATTGAGAAAGGATATTTGGTACTTTCCCAATATCCGTACCCACACTCATTTTTGATTATGCGATTATTGGCAACGGTATGTAGAGAATATCGCATGTAATTTTAGTTAGGTAATAGAAATCGTGAAAATGTATTTGGGTATGTTATAAAATAGTTTGTCGACGATTGCAATCGTGTTTCATTGCCATATTTGTTTACGTAATACTAGCAGTATTACATATTACGTAATATTTTAGCAGTAATATAACTCTGAAGTGTACCTATGACGCCAAAAATTGACGTTGTTAGGTTAATGTGCAAGCTAAAATTACACATGGAAACCAGTATGCTTTTATTAAAATAATACTCACTTTTTGACCAATCCTCGTAAAAAGAAACTCGAAGTAAGGACTTCCCTATTACTATACATGTCTCCCTTTTTTTGTGGCAGAACTCGTTGTCCCATTTTGTGTGTGTTACGCACAAAATTCGCTTTCAGTGAAGTTTTCGAGATTTTACTGAATAATATAAAACAATATTAGCCACCTAACGAATAACAAATGTTCTTTCCATTTGTTTGCTGTTCCATTGCCAACGTTTTTGTTTTTTTACTTCCATATTCCTTAAGGAATGGAAGTATGGTGATGGCAAAAAAAATCGTGTTCGAGATTATTGCAGATTCTGATTCTACTACACTCAAAACATGAAAAAAAGTCGTTTTCCGAAAAGTGTCTGTGTGTGTGTCTGTCTGTGTGTCTGTCTGTAGATTTTTTACTTCCATATTCCTTAAGGAATGGAAGTATGGTGATGGCAAAAAAAATCGTGTTCGAGATTATTGCAGATTCTGATTGTACTACACTCAAAACATGAAAAAAAGTCGTTTTCCGAAAAGTGTCTGTGTGTCTATCTCTGTGTGTGTGTGTGTCTGTGTGTAGATTTTTTTTCTATGGCAAACGATAACTGCCGCAAATTCAAACAGAATCAAATAATTTTTTGCATACAGCCCTGATTTGTAGAGTACTCACGACCTATTGTTTTTGGTGAAGATCGGTTGAGGGAAAGGGGTAGTTTACCAGCAACGGTTTTTTTTATCAAGGGAAATTTTCTTTTGGCAAACAATAACAGCCGCAAATTCAAACAGAATCAAATAATGTTTCGCATACAGCCCTGAATTGTAGAGTTCTCAAGACCTATTGTTTTTGGTGAAGATCGGTTAAGGGAAAGGGGTAGTTTACCTGTAACGTTTTATGTTTTAACAAGGGTATTTCCTATGGCAAACGATAACAGCCGCAAATTCAAACAGAATCAAAAGATTATTTGCATACAGCCCTAAATTGTAGAGTTCTCAAGACCTACTGTTTTTGGTGAAGATCGGTTGAGGGGAAGGGGTAGTTTACCTGCAACGTTTTTTATCAAGCGTATTTTCTATGGCAAACGATAACAGCCGCAAATTCAAACAGAATCAAATAATTTTTTGCATACGTCCCTGAATTGTAGAGGTCTCAAGGACTTTCGATTTTGGTGAAGATCGGTTAAGGGGAAGGGGTAGTTTACGTGCAACCTTTTACGTTTTAACAAGAGTAAAGTACTTGAAAATTTATTTAAACTTTTTGAAACAATGGTAATTGTTAAAAAATATCGGTATGGAGAACCATACATGACTTCCATATTCTAAGATTTATATTTAAACCATTTTCGAAATGAAATATTACCTAAATATTCCCTAAAGACGAAAAGTCTGTCTATGAATCGTTCCTCTGTAAACACGTGCAGTTACACTGCCCAGCGATCCACAGGAAGGAAATCGCTATCCACGCTGGACACTTTTTCGGCTTGCATGCGTTATGTTGGTATGGGTTCGGCACTTTCCATTTAAAAACCGTGCAAATGTAAGAAAATAAACATGAATGAGGCCAAAAATAACGCGAACTGTGTGTGTGTGTGTGTGTGTGTGTGTGTGTGTGTGTGTGTGTGTCTTCCCTGCCTTTTCATTGCGGTAGTCATAATAATAAAAATCAGGGCTGTATGCAAATAATCTTTTGTTTCTGTTTGAATTTGCGGCTGTTATCGTTTGCCATAGGAAATACCCTTGTTAAAACATAAAACGTTACAGGTAAACTACCCCTTTCCCTTAACCGATCTTCACAAAAAACAATAGGTCTTGAGAACTCTACAATTCAGGGCTGTATGCGAAACATTATTTGATCCTGTTTAAATTTGCGGCTGTTATCGTTTGCGTGAAAAAAAAAAAATTTCCCTTGATAAAAAAAAACCGTTGCAGGTAAACTACCCCTTTCCCTCAACCGATATTCACCAAAAACAATAGGTCGTGAGTACTCTACAAATCAGGGCTGTATGCAAAAAATTATTTGATTCTGTTTGAATTTGCGGCAGTTATCGTTTGCCATAGAAAAAAAAATCTACACACACACACACACACACACACACACACACACACACACACACACACACACACACACACACACACACACACACACACACACACGCACACGCACACGCACGCACACACACACACGCACACACACACAGAGACACTTTTCGGAAAACGACTTTTTTTCATGTTTTGAGTGTAGTAGAATCAGAATCTGCAATAATCTGGAACACGATTTTTTTTGCCATCACCATACTTCCATTCCTTAAGGAATATGGAAGTAATAAAAAAATTTTGTTGCCAGGCAATAAAATTAAAATTTTTTCATTTTAATGTAATATAATATTTTTCATTTAATACAGCAATCAAAAGGCAGGTAACACACACACACACACACACACACACACACACACACACACACACACACACACACACACACACACACACACACACACACACACACACACACACACACACACACAATTCACGTTATTTCTGGCCTCACTCATGTTTATTTTCTTACGTTTGCACGCTTTTTAAATGGAAAGTGCCGAAACCCACACCAACATAACACGTGCAAGCCGAAAAATGGACATCAATTTGCTTACTGGCGAAGCTAGTAGTTAATGAATGGGTAGGCAAAAATCTTATCTTAAATTTTTTTTAAGGAATCACTAAAAGGACGGTGGTTCAAATCGGACGCTGAGGTAGAGTTTGCTGTAACCGAATGGTTCCACAAACAGCCGTAAGAATTTTACTAGCAGGGAATCTACAGGTTAGCGCAACAGTGGAACTCATGTCTTAATGTTATTGGAGACTTCTTTTAAAATCGTTGAATAAAAAATGCTTTACAGCTCTATACGTGTTTCTATTGAACAATCCTTGTATTAGTCATACACAATAATACAACTGATTGAACTTCAAATTTTTAAACTTGATTAGTTTCTATATATATGTTTAATGTTACAAATAATTCAAATAACAATCTTGATCATCTGTTAGTTCAGCGGAATAACAGTGACACTTTTAATAACCGCATAAAATAAACACTTAGAAACAACACAGGCGCTTTAACTTAACTGTTTGGACCACAGAAGTGAGGCATGCCTCAACGCTCTATGTGTACAGCGCGGGACAATCCCCCCTCCTTACACTTCCCTATCACACCACTACATTGCTTACATACGATGTATACAAAAAACGCTGAGGCAAGTTCAGGTTGCCTCATTCGCTTTAAACGAACTATGCCGAATCTCACCTGTCACCATCTAGCGGTCGCTAAATAAAGCACGTTTCGGTTTAATAAATTTGAGAGTCGCAGTAACAATGTATAATCTTTGCGTTATGTAGTTCATACGTATTTATAATTTTTATTCTACAGAATTTTTTAGGGTAGGCATTGCCTCAATTGCCTCCATGTAACTTCGCCACTGATATATAACAACGTTATCGGCAACAAAGAAGTAGTTTTTGTTAAAATTCCTTCCCGGGATATTTGGCCGTAGTCCAATGTTTTCTACAAAACCAGACATTTCGGCAATGCCATCGACTTCCAGCATCAGTGAAAATCGAGTGCGATAACGTGAGGTGGTATACGTTAGTGACCACAGTACTGTGGTTAAGGCTGAAGCAGTAAGTAGAAAGAAGTAGTTTCTATGGTAATATTTCATTTCGAAAATGATTTTAAATATAAATCTTAGAATATGGAAGTCATGTATGGTTCTCCATACCGATATTTTACTTCCATATTCCTTAAGGAATGGAAGTATGGTGATGGCAAAAAAAATCGTGTTCGAGATTATTGCAGATTCTGATTCTACTACACTCAAAACATGAAAAAAAGTCGTTTTCCGAAAAGTGTCTGTGTGTGTGTCTGTCTGTCTGTCTGTCTGTGTGTCTGTCTGTAGATTTTTTTTCTATGGCAAACGATAACTGCCGCAAATTCAAACAGAATCAAATAATTTTTTGCATACAGCCCTGATTTGTAGAGTTCTCAAGACCTATTGTTTTTGGTGAAGATCGGTTAAGGGAAAGGGGTAGTTTACCTGTAACGTTTTATGTTTTAACAAGGGTATTTCCTATGGCAAACGATAATAGCCGCAAATTCAAACAGAATCAAAAGATTATTTGCATACAGCCCTAAATTGTAGAGTTCTCAAGACCTATTGTTTTTGGTGAAGATCGGTTAAGGGAAAGGGGTAGTTTACCTACAACGGTTTTTTTTTATCAAGGGAAATTTTTTTTTTTTTGCAAACGATAACAGCCGCAAATTCAAACAGAATCAAATAATTTTTCGCATACAGCCCTGAATTGTAGAGTTCTCAAGACCTATTGTTTTTGGTGAAGATCGGTTAAGGGAAAGGGGTAGTTTACCTGTAACGTTTTATGTTTTAACAAGGGTATTTCCTATGGCAAACGATAATAGCCGCAAATTCAAACAGAATCAAAAGATTATTTGCATACAGCCCTAAATTGTAGAGTTCTCAAGACCTATTGTTTTTGGTGAAGATCGGTTAAGGGAAAGGGGTAGTTTACCTACAACGTTTTTTTAACAAGGGTATTTTCTATGGCAAACGATAACAGCCGCAAGTTCAAACAGAATCAAATAATTTTCTGCATACAGCCCTGATTTGTAGAGTACTCAAGACCTATTGTTTTTGGTGAAGATCGGTTGAGGGGAAGGGGTAGTTTACCTGCAACGTTTTTTTTTTTCTATGGCAAACGATAACTGCCACAAATTCAAACAGAATCAAATAATTTTTTGCATACATCCCTGAATTGTAGAGGTCTCAAGGACTTTCGATTTTGGTGAAGATCGGTTAAGGGGAAGGGGTAGTTTACCTGCAACCTTTTACGTTTTAACAAGAGTAAAGTACTTGAAAATTTATTTAAACTTTTTGAAACAATGGTAATTGTTGAAAATAAAATAATTTTGTTGCCAGGTAACAAAAATAAAGTCATTTTGATTATAAAATATAAATATTTACAAGAAAAGAATTTTCAGTTTTCAAAATTTAAATATATTTTTATAAAACAATGGGTTCTTCATTGAGGTGGGGACTTGACGACAGTGACAGGGCTTTCCACCAAATTCAGCAGAGTGACAGGTAGGCCCAACTCTGATTGGCTCCTCAGATTTCCCCAGCGTTAGTAGGTTCTATGAAAATATTTTATTTCAAAAATGATTTTAAATATAAATCTTAGATATGTTTTATAAATCTCATGTTTTATGTTTTAACATGGGTAATTTTTTATATAACGAACCATAACTGCCGTAAATTCAAACAGAATCAAATAATTTTTTACATATGTGCCTGAGCTATAGAGAACTCAATGTCTGTTGATTTTGGTGAAGATCGGTTACGGGGAAAGGGCAGTTTACCTGAAACATTTTTTGTTGTAACATGAGTAAAGTACTTAATTTTGATAAAGTATCCTGATAAGATCTTAATAATCCACTGTAGAAACGTAGATGAAATATCTATAAATGAAGAGGCTAGTTGAACGGGCTGGGGGTAATTTTCTATAAATCAAAATTATAGTTGAAGGGGGAGGGGATAATTTTTTTTTATATGTGTACTACGTTATTGGCAACAAAGAAGTATTTTTTTGTTAAAATTCCTTCCCTGGCTGTTTGGCTGAAAATGATTTTAAATATAAATCTTAGAATATGGAAGTCATGTATGGTTCTCCATACCGATATTTTCTATGGCAAACGATAACTGCCGCAAATTCAAACAGAATCAAATAATTTTTTGCATACAGCCCTGATTTGTAGAGTACTCGCGACCTATTGTTTTTGGTGAAGATCGGTTGAGGGAAAGGGGTAGTTTACCTGCAACGGTTTTTTTTTTATCAAGGGAAAATTTTTTTTTTGGCAAACGATAACAGCCGCAAATTCAAACAGAATCAAATAATGTTTCGCATACAGCCCTGAATTGTAGAGTTCTCAAGACGTATTGTTTTTGGTGAAGATCGGTTAAGGGAAAGGGGTAGTTTACCTGTAACGTTTTATGTTTTAACAAGGGTATTTCCTATGGCAAACGATAACAGCCGCAAATTCAAACAGAATCAAAAGATTATTTGCACACAGCCCTAAATTGTAGAGTTCTCAAGACCTATTGTTTTTGGTGAAGATCGGTTAAGGGAAAGGGGTAGTTTACCTACAACGTTTTTTTAACAAGGGTATTTTCTATGGCAAACGATAACAGCCGCAAGTTCAAACAGAATCAAATAATTTTTTGCATACAGCCCTGATTTGTAGAGTACTCAAGACCTATTGTTTTTGGTGAAGATCGGTTAAGGGGAAGGGGTAGTTTACCTGCAACGTTTTTTTATCAAGCGTATTTTCTATGGCAAACGATAACAGCCGCAAATTCAAACAGAATCAAATAATGTTTTGCATACGTCCCTGAATTGTAGAGGTCTCAATGACTTTCGATTTTGGTGAAGATCGGTTAAGGGGAAGGGGTAGTTTACCTGCAACCTTTTACGTTTTAACAAGAGTAAAGTACTTGAAAATTTATTTAAACTTTTTGAAACAATGGTAATTGTTAAAAATAAAATAATTTTGTTGCCAGGCAATAAAATTATAATTTTTTCATTTTAATGTAATATAATATTTTTCATTTAATACAGCAATAAAAAGGCAGGTAAGACACAGCCTGGCTGTTTGGCTGAAAATGATTTTAAATATAAATCTTAGAATATGGAAGTCATGTATGGTTCTCCATACCGATATTTTTTACTTCCATATTCCTTAAGAAATGGAAGTATGGTGATGGCAAAAAAAATCGTGTTCGAGATTATTGCAGATTCTGATTGTACTACACTCAAAACATGAAAAAAAGTCGTTTTCCGAAAAGTGTCTGTGTGTGTGTCTGTCTGTGTGTCTGTGTGTCTGTCTGTGTGTCTGTAGATTTTTTTTTATGGCAAACGATAACTGCCGCAAATTCAAACAGAATCAAATAATTTTTTGCATACAGCCCTGATTTTTAGAGTACTCACGACCTATTGTTTTTGGAGAAGATCGGTTGAGGGAAAGGGGTATTTTACCAGCAACGTTTTTTTTATCAAGGGAAATTTTTTTTTGGCAAACGATAACAGCCGCAAATTCAAACAGAATCAAATAATGTTTCGCATACAGCCCTGAATTGTAGAGTTCTCAGACCCATTGTTTTTGGTGAAGATCGGTTAAGGGAAAGGGGTAGTTTACCTGTAACCTTTTATGTTTTAACAAGGGTATTTCCTATGGCAAACGATAACAGCCGCAAATTCAAACAGAATCAAAAGATTATTTGCATACAGCCCTAAATTGCAGAGTTCTCAAGACCTGTTGTTTGTGGTGAAGATCGGTTAAGGGAAAGGGGTAGTTTACCGACAACGTTTTTTTAACAAGGGTATTTTCTATGGCAAACGATAACAGCCGCAAATTCAAACTGAATCAAATAATTTTCTGCATACAGCCCTGATTTGTAGAGTCCTCAAGACCTGTTGTTTTTGGTGAAGATCGGTTAAGGGGAAGGGGTAGTTTACCTGCAACGTTTTTTATCAAGCGTATTTTCTATGGCAAACGATAACTGCCGCAAATTCAAACAGAATTAAATAATTTTTTGCATACGTCCCTGAATTATAGAGGTCTCAAAGACTTTCGATTTTGGTGAAGATCGGTTAAGGGGAAGGGGTAGTTTACCTTTAACCTTTTACGTTTTAACAAGAGTAAAGTACTTGAAAATTTATTTAAACTTTTTGAAACAATGGTAATTGTTAAAACTAAAATAATTTTGTTGCCAGGCAATAAAATTAAAATTTTTTCATTTTAATGTAACATAATATTTTTCATTTAATACGGCAATAAAAATGCAGGTAAGACACACACACACACACACACACACACACACACACACACACACACACACACACAATTCACGTTATTTCTGGCCTCACTCATGTTTATTTCTTACGTTTGCACGCTTTTTAAATGGAAAGTGCCGAAACCCACACCAACATAACGCGTGCAAGCCGAAAAAATGGACATCAATTTGCTTACTGGCGAAGCTAGTAGTTAATGAATGGGTAGGCAAAAATCTTATCTTAAATGTTTTTTAAGGAATCACTAAAAGGACGGTGGGTCAAATCGGACGCTGAGGTAGAGTTTGCTGTAACCGAATGGTTCCACAAACAGCCGTAAGAATTTTACTAGCAGGGAATCTACAGGTTAGCGCAACAGTGGAACTCATGTCTTAATGTTATTGGAGACTTCTTTTAAAATCGTTGAATAAAAAATGCTTTACAGCTCTATACGTGTTTCTATTGAACAATCCTTGTATTAGTCATACACAATAATACAACTGATTGAACTTCAAATTTTTAAACTTGATTAGTTTCTATATATATGTTTAATGTTACAAATAATTCAAATAACAATCTTGATCATCTGTTAGTTCAGCGGAATAACAGTGACACTTTTAATAACCGCATAAAATAAACACTTAGAAACAACGCAGGCGCTTTAACTTAACTGTTTGGACCACAGAAGTGAGGCATGCCTCAACGCTCTATGTGTACAGCGCGGGACAATCCCCCCTCCCTACACTTCCCTATCACACCACTACATTGCTTACATACGATGTATACAAAAAACGCTGAGGCAAGTTCAGGTTGCCTCATTCGCTTTAAACGAACTATGCTGAATCTCACCTGTCACCATCTAGCGGTCGCTCAATAAAGCACGTTTCGGTTTAATAAATTTGACAGTCGCAGTAACAATGTATAATCTTTACGTTATGTAGTTCATACGTATTTATAATTTTTATTCTACAGAATTTTTTAGGGTAGGCATTGCCTCAATTGCCTCCATGTAACTTCGCCACTGATATATATGTGTACAACGTTATCGGCAACAAAGAAGTAGTTTTTGTTAAAATTCCTTCCCGGGATATTTGGCCGTAGTCCAATGTTTTCTACAAAACCAGACATTTCGGCAATGCCATCGACTTCCATCATCAGTGAAAATCGAGTGCGATAACGTGAGGTGGTATACGTTAGTGACCACAGTACTGTGGTTAAGGCTGAAGCAGTAAGTAGAAAGAAGTAGTTTCTATGGTAATATTTCATTTCGAAAATGATTTTAAATATAAATCTTAGAATATGGAAGTCATGTATGGTTCTCCATACCGATATTTTAATTTTACTATTCAGAAGTAATTGTATTTTTTACTTGTTGTATTTGTTAAAAAACGTTATGTTCTTTGTTTTTAATGTTACTCTCTTTCAAGCAATGTGTAGACACATAAACATCATATTTTTCCTAATCATGGCTTTTATTTCTTTAAACAGTAAGCCAGAAAGCAAATAACCATTATTATCCAACCGCACAAATGAAAACAACACATATATTCGCTTTACATTAAGAAATAGAATACTTTACAATTAGCACACTTCTTCTTCTTCACATCGTGGTATATCGATACAATCGCATATTCAAACATGGAAATCGAAGTGTGGGTACGGATATCGGGATAGTACCAAATACCTTTTCTACAGATCGAATCCGCGTTGCCTGCACGAATGTTGACACAGAAAATTGCAATGTAGTATCAACGAGTGATTTTTAATTAAGTCTGAGAGGAGAAAGAAATGTTTCGTCTTTTTTTTTAACTTGTAGTAATAAGATTTTGTTTTTTGCGATACAAGATGTAATTACACAGGCAGTACCTTGTCGGTAAATGTCAAACACGGGTTTAAGCCTTGAGACGTTTATAATAACACGTGTAAGAGAATCAACACATTTTACGCAAATTTCTAAGACCGAAGACTAGTGTATTGGGGTCGCACGCGTGTATAGATAACAGCTTTGAATTATAACACGATAAATTATACAGACAGACGTCATAAATCATTTTGAAACCTGTAATGAATTGTTCACCGGGTGGCGAATATTGTGCAGACATTAAACTGTCTCGTTAATATTGTAGTCCACACATCGCCCTGTTTGTTTGTTTGCGTGGTATTTAATACAACGTGATTGTTCTTGTAGATACCAGAAAGTAGAAAATAAATAATTCTGTTGAAAACCAAACGGTAAAAAGAAAGAGAAAAGAGATTCAGACAGGGTGCTAAAATTTAAATTTGTAATAACTACTGAACTACACGCTTCAGTATCCGGGACATCTCATGAGAAATGAGCAGAGATTTTACTTGTTGCTGCCCATACTACAGGGAAAAGTACTTGGAAAGAGAGGAGTTGGGCGACCGAGAACCTCATGGCTGAGAAATTTAAGAACCTGATTAGGCATGAACACAACTGACTTATTCTGTGCAGCAGTATAGGAAGTTAAAATAGTCCGTATGATGCCCAACATCCGAAACGGATAGGCACTATCAGAAGACATGAACATGTTCCCTCCCTACATCGGAAAAGAAATGAGCTTTTAGCATGCAGCTGCGGATCCAGCAAGCAATTGGGAGGGGGGATGTAAAAGTTAAGCGGCTGAAATGAGATTTCTCAGGCACGTGGCAGGGTATACTCTCCATGATCATAGAAGGAACACAGATATACGGCAGGAATTGAAATTATGAGTACAGTATACTCGACAGGATTGCTCAGTATTGGCTGAATTGGTGGGAACATCTTTGCCTAATGGATGACTACCGGATTCCCAAACAATTATGGGACTATAAGCCGAAGGGACGGAGAGGTGTGGGACGTCCGAGGAAGCGCTGGAGTGACCAGCTCTAGACTTTGCCTGTTTGAGACCGGAACAAACCATTCTTGGTTTAATCCTTGCAGATGATTATGATGATAATATGTGAAAATTTGGTCCATTCTTTAATGGTCTAAAGGATAAATGGTAGGAATGAGTGAAGATAAAAATACAGTGATATGTGTTTTTGTCCGTTCATTGTTCTTTTCGTAACATTCACTTACAGTTTACACTCCTCATTTAAGTTACGTATCAAAAAAAAATTTACATGGTGGTAAGCTACAGTTACAGTTTAAATTGATTTTAGAGAAAAACTGTTAACCTACATAACGTGATATGAATGTTGTATCATGTTTACAATCGTGAAATAATGGAGAAAATTTTGTTTGATGAGAACATTCGGGCGGGGAAATACCCCCGTGGATTCGCGCCTGTTACGACGTTAGAAGAGAATTAAAAGTAGAATCTTCGCGGAAGGAGATTAGAAACGAACGATAGCAGTAGATGTTGCGAACCACCAGTAGCGTAACTAGAAGCTCAGGGGCCCCTGACAAAGTGTCAAGGTGGGCCCCCTTCGAGTCGCTTTGTAATAGAGAGAGACAAGAAGTCGAAGTTGACACTAATTAAAACACCTTCTTGTAAAATTTTCTAGGTCAAACTACTAAAAAGTTTCAAACTCGCTAAGTTAGCCAAGTATGATGTACACAAGGGCTTTTAATTATCCCCCCTCCTTAGTTTCACTTTTGTCTCTCTGTTGCAAGATAATTGGGTAATTTTTGCTAAATTTTTTCTCAGTGTAGAAAGAAAAAAGGTGGGCCCCTGGACATTTGTCAGTCTAGCCATCCGGTAGTTACGCCCTTGCGAACCACGTACGACCGCGAGTCAAACAGGGGAGGATCCAGCAAAGAATTTGGTGGGGCGGGGGAGTTTATGAAAGTTGGACCATTTTTTGATGGTCTACAGTATAAATGATAGGAATGAGTGCAGATAAAAATACAGTGCGCTATTATCGACACAATAAGTTTATTGAGATTCAAGTATAAAATCATAATTATCTTTGTTTGTCCGTTCATTGTTCTTTTAATAATACGCGTAATTCGCGTACAGTTTAAAACACACACTATTCATTTAAGTCATTTATCAAAGAAAAATTAGCATGGTGGTAGTAAGGTACAGTTACAGTTTAAAGTAATTTTAGGAAAAAACTATGAACTTATATAATGTGATACGAATCTTGTATCGTATTTACAGTCACAAACCAAGGAAAAGTTTCGTCTGATGTGACCATTTGGGGGGGGGGGGATCCGCTCCTGGCCTCAAATAATAGAGCATTGATACGAGCCTAATGGAAAGAGGCACGTTGAGGAATGGGACAACCTCAACATTTAATCCTTGCAATGTAGTCGATGATGATGACGGAAACATAATTACAGTGACGTGTACGCGGTTATTTTTCTACCGAGAAAGTCAAAATTGGCTAGAATGGCGACGTGGTATCTCAAAGAAATCTTACAGAAGAGTTATTAGATATTGATAAGCTATATTGAGTCTAAAGGTAGTGATTGAAGGAAGGATGTAGAAAGGAGAAGAAACAATCTTGTGATTCATATACTGAGTATTTTAAAAAGAATGGTACCAAATTTCGGGAAGTTATTCTTCCCATTAAACAGAAGGGAACACTCCATTTCAGGATTCTTCTCTCTTCCCCTATTCTTCTTAGAACTTCATCGTCCTTACTTTATCAACCCACCTTACTTTTTCCACTGTTCGCCAAACCCACATCTCAAATCCTTCTAATCTTTTCTCATCCTTCTTCCTCATGTCCATGTCTCTGCACCGTATAATCCAACGCTCCACACATAACATTTGGCGAACCTTTAAGGCTCCAGTAAATGATGTAAATTGATCCAAGTGGGGAACACAAGTTTCCAGTCAGTCTACGGATTGAGAATCAAAGGAGAAGAAGCGTATAGATAGTATTTTACGAATTTTCCAGTTCCTTTGTTGCGACAAATTAAGTAAAACACATAAAATGATTAACTGTGGTTTTAAACTGAAAATGCTTGTACTGTAGTACAGCAGAAAGTCATGTTTGATCAGAGAGAAGTGACTTGCGTCATTGCGGCTTTCACCTTCACAGAACTCGACCCAGTTAAGGCAAGTGGGAATGTAATTGTAGGCCTGACACGTGCCCGCGTACTGGGGTCGCGTCTCGCGTTTCCCGTTCGGTAATAATCTGTGCAGAACTATGGTTGAGAATAAAAATACGGTAAACAGATAACAAGACCTAAGGATAATAGGTACACTGTATTACAATCAGTCTGCAGTGGTTAGAGTAGATAAAGAGAAAACTGAAGAGATACAGATTCTGCGTGGAGTAAGACAAGGATGTATACTATCTCCGCTTTTATTCAACATCGACTCGGAAGGTATTTTTAAAGAAGCTTTAGATGAATGTGATGTGGGAATCTCTCTGAACGGTGAACGAATAAATAACATACGTTTTGCGGATGATACCGTCATATTCGCAGATAGCTTAGAGGGGCTGCAACAACTAATGAACAGAGTGAGAGAAAGCAGCCGTCGATATGGTATAGACATCAGTGTTAATAAAACGAAGCTAATGAATGTATCTAAGAACAAGTTCACAAACTGCGCCCTTAATATAAATCAAAGGCCAGTTGAACGTGTAAGCCAATTTACATATCTTGGCACTATAGTCAATGACCAATGAGACCACTCTCAAGAAATAAAGTAGAATTGAAAAGGCAAGAGCAGTGTACACTAGAATGAGAAGTTTATTCAAAAGTCACGACTTAACAATAAACACAAAGATGAGACTTGTACGCTGCTACGTATTCTCGGTCATCTTCTACGGTGTAGAATCTTGGACTTTGACTGAAGCCACAATTAAGAAATTTGAATCCTTCGAAATCTGGCTCTACCGTAGAACACTGAGCATTTCATAGGCAGCGCATGTAACTAATGTTGAAGTTCTTAGAAAGATGAAGAAAGATAGGGAAGTTATTAACACAGTGAAGTTAAGAAAGCTTCAGTATCTGGTACATCTCACGAGAAATGAACAGAGATTTTACTTATTGCAGTCCGTACTTCAGGGAAAAGTACTTGGAAAGAGAGGAGTGGACGACCGAGAATATCATGGCTGAGAAATGTAAGGACCTGGTTTGGCATGAATGCAACTGACTTACTCCGTACAGCAGTGCAGAAAGTTAAAACAACCTGTTTGATATCCAACATCCGAAACGGATAGGAACTATCAGAAGAAGAAACATAACGTGGCCAATTTAGAAGTCCCTGCTCCAAGAGAACTGCGGATTAAGTTCTCCCCCCCCCCCTCCGCCCAGTACAGGTCTTTCCTCTTAAAAGCCGTGGCGTGTGGGAACGGCACCACCGTTGCCCGTACCCGGTAAATAGACGTGAAATTTTTTTTTTTTTTTTTTTGCTGGCAAGAGGATACTCATTAACAATTCCAGTAAGAAAGACCAAAACCATGGGCTTTAAAGGTAAATATTGTTAGAGGGCGAAATCCTCTCTCGTTAAAAAGTGGTTATTATTTAAGTATTAGTATTATGAGTTCGGTTGTAAGTTGTTTCGTTGAACACGTAAGTTGGTTGGTGTGTTGCTTGGGTTCGCTGAATATGTATTATAATTCTGGTCTTCGCTCGTCGCTGAGATGAACCTATTGGCGTACCCTTTCACTGAAAAAACATAAGTATTGGTTTATCGTAATACTTACTTGTGACGGTTGGTTACTAGGAATGTTGAGGTGTATTGCTAGTAATAAAGTGAGAAGAATTCAAATCAACTCATTGCCGCCGCCACTGCTGCCAACCATGCTGTAAAGTCACCTAAGCTGTAAAGTCTTAGTCTAATACAATAATAGTCAAACTCTTGGATATGTTATGAATTGGTTTTTTATTCATTGAACTCATTATTAATGATTATTGTTAATAATACTGTTTATTTTCTTTTTAAAATTTTTAATGTTGTTGATGGACTCCTTCAAATAATTAGATCTCAGGGTTTCCAGACGAAATCGAATTATCGATCGTTCTGGGCGTTAACATTTCGCTATATTAATTAATAAATAACGCAGGTTCTTTTAGACTGCAAGATACACTCAAATCAAAACAATGCACTACTATGATAGTTAGTATTAGGAGAGTGATAACATTTTTATAATTCTGTAACAAAAAAACATAAACATTGAACAAGTGTTCCTTATTGGAATTGTAGGTTAAGTTGGTTTCATTGCAACTTAACTTACTTGGCTTTAAATGATTAATGATTCCTTAAATATGCTAACAGTTTCGTATAACACAGTTATAATGGGAATCTAGTGATACTTTCATCATTTATCTTCTTATATTTGGATATAAACAAACTAACAGGTATTTGGAAATTACCCACTCCTATGGTTAATGAGTATATTACATTTAGTTATCATCTTACATTTAAACACAATATAACGCTTAAAATACTATAGGTCCAGGGTTTCTTTTAATTCCCTCATTGACGATTCAATGTCTTTTATTCTACAATTTCATTTAATTAATTAGAAAGTTAAAGTTTGTTAATGATCAACTCTTTCGTTATTAATTGTTTGTTTTACTTATTACAATGCTTTTTCCATCTAGGTTGGGTTATATTTGATCTAAGTTTATTAATTAAATTCGCTGATAGCGTTCCTTAATTATTTAATTACTTATTTAAAATATTTGCCTTGTTCACTGATACTTGCGTATTAAGTCGTTCTGGTCGTATCACTAATTCACAAAATTTTATTTTTTATTTGAATGAAATTAATTTTGATTAATTCATTCTCGTTCACTACCTATGCGCACATACTCCAATTAGGATCAGTAGTTAAAGAAAACTTTCACTATCCATATATCCGACCTAACCTCAACTTGGCGTTTCTAGGTTAGACGCTTTCGTCAGCTGTCGGCTGTCAATTGAGTACTTTTTGGTTACGATGACCAGCGTGGAGTCTGCGTCGAGGCTAGAGATGAACTGATGATCTTACCTGTGTCGAGATTCTTTACCTAGTAATTAATAACGGCCTCTGATTGGCTAATTGTTCTAATTTTCGTGAACTCTCGGTAACACTCGGCAAAATAGACGCTTATGTTGGCGTCAGTCTCTGGGTTTGAGGCTCTGATTTTTTGGTTTCCCTTGTACGCCCACGGGCTTGTAATTAATTCTTTTTTTTTTATAATTGGAATAATTCACTTATAAATACACTGATACTATTTTCATGACTACTATCGTTTTTATCTTTTTATCACTAGTATTTTGGTTACCCTCGCCATATAGTTCTGATAACGATTAACAAAATGAATTTCTTACTATTTCTACGAACTAATGACATATCTTATTTTCTACTTTATTTTATTTATATTGTTCATTTTCGGATACATAATTATTATCTTTATTTAGTTATTAACTATCACTCCTGCTCGTTAAAGTTTTAGGCGGTAATTCGTTAACATTGTCACTTTTCGTTTAGGCCTACTTCCCTAATTTTTCTGTGTTTTTATCACCTTCGTATATTAATGATTCTTACATTTATTACATTATTATACTTCACTTTTGCCTTTGTGATTACTTATCAATACTGTACGATAGTTTTTTCACATTATTATTTAATTATTACTCCTAATTATTACTTTACCTTTGACTAGACTCTTGGTCTATTGTCATTCTAATTGTTTATTAATTATTTCATAATCTTAGGTTTGTTGTGGCCTATCTATAATAAACTAATCATTACCACTTCTGATTATATCAGCACTAGCTATTATTGTTTTATTTTATTTTAATTACATTTTCTCTGACTATTATTCAGTATACTTGGGTGTTACATTTTTCTTATTTGATTTTTTTCACCTTTATCTTTTGATTATGTCTATTTTGTGTCAGTGTTGTTATAGCAATGTTAATGCTTGGCAGTTTTTTGTGTCATAGTTTTATGTATGGTTTTTGTTGTTCCAGGTACCCATGCTATGTTGTATTCTTGGTCACATTAATTTACATTTATACTGTACACAAATTGCTTTATATTATTACTTTTTGTAACTGGAATGCTCATTATAGTCCCTAGTTTGTTTACACTCCAATACATTTTAGTTTGAGATCATTCTAGTCATTGTTTCTTACTATTTTATTGGAAACTTGTTGGCCAGTTTAGGTTATGTCCTATCTTGGATTCCCAACAATGGTTGAATCTTAGATTATGTTTTTTACTTATTGCATGATTCTTTACATTTACTTTAAGCTGATTTTTATTGTTTATAGTTATTTTTCTTTATTTTGTTACTATCTCAACCTTTATTGTTGAGTAATAGTTGTCTTTGAGAATTTTATTTCTACTTTACAAATTTTACTAGTCCTTTAGACATTATCTAGTTGTCATTTTTATACATTACTAATTTATACATTTACAACTCTTATATTCACTCTTCCTATTAATTTCTACTATCAATAATTTACTTTTGAGTTCTGGTTGTACCGTCAAGTCATTAAAATCAGTTTATTAATAGTTTTATGTCAGTGTCAAGTCACAGCTCAGGGTTTTAAATCAAGTTCCTTAACTCACTTTTGTTTTCTTTATCATTAATAATACTTTATTCTCATGGTTTATTTTGGTTCTTATCATTACTAGTTCCTTCTTGTATTTGATTTGATTTCGTTTTCCCTATTCACACTGATTCTTTTATCCTCCTTAATAATTTTCTTCTTGTTATAGGTGTTGTAGTTTTCTTCTCACTGTCTGATCTATTGGGTATTTGGGTCAACGTTGTCTTGTCTTTAGTCGTGTTCGTTTCTTCTGTAATACATTTACTTATTAATTATAATTTATTTAATTCCCTTATTTTAATCATAATTCATTCTACGTTCCTGTTTACATGTTCATATTTAGTTGATTATTTTGTTTTGGGTAGTTTTTAATCCGTTTGTTTTATATTGGGTTTTGGGTGAGTTATATGTACCATTACAATATCCAGCGAGGACCATGATACAACAGTACTTTAGAACAAGTGACCCGTTTCAGATACCTCGGTTGTGTGCAGTAAGCTATGAGTCTGAATATGATATAAGAGAGAAGATAAATACATTTAGGAATATTTGTAGTACGATTCATAGAAATTTTTGAAATAAAATAAGGCACAGCACAAGGATTAAATTTCATAAGACAGTTGCAGTACCCTCGTTGATTTATACGAGTGAGGCGTGAGTCATGACAAAAAAGGAAAGCGGTAGGATTCAGAGTGCTGAAATGCAGTTTCTTCGTAATACTGTAAATTATACATTGCAAGATAGAATAAGTAATGAAGATATCAGAGGAGAACTGGAAGTAAAAACATAAATGAAATTATTTCAATTTACAGAAGACAGTGGGATGGGGTCATCTGCAAAGGATGACAAAAGATCGGTTGCCGAAAGCGGTACTGAACTATAAAGCCATTGGTAGAAGAGAGGTGGGTCGTCCGAGGATGAGATGGGTGCCGGAACATGTTTATGTAACCTAATCCTTGAAGGGAAGAAGAAGTAGAAGAAGGTGTTTTTTGCAGATGATAACGCGGGGTGTTTGGTTTCCAAGGGAAAGATCGTTTGTGTATATGGACAAACTCTGTCATGTATCGCGGCGTTTTGTCACCTACAAATGTTCAACGTTCACGGTTTATCCCTTGGCGTCTCCTGCGTACAGCTGGGAGTATCCTGCCTGGCGAGTTGGCCGTAGATGCACCCCCTTTTTTTAAATTGTGATTATTTCTTCAACTCTTTCCCAAATGAGCCTCTCGTGACTTTTTTCCCCAGAAATCCGCGATCAGCATTATGGTCTACGCTTCGGTAAAAACGGACAAGTACATCGTATCAGATACTTCTTAAATTCTTGTTGACGTATTTTTTTGGTGTCTCTTACAGAGAGCTGGAGAGCTCTTTGCTTACTTGTTTAATGTCGGTCAACTTACGCAACACGATACAACTGATGGCGCGTGCGACTGACAAAACACTACCCCACACGATTAATACGAAAGAGAGGGGCGAATCTATCCCCGTTCTACTGCGGCGAGGGCCGCGCCTACGGACACGCGCGATTTTCCACATGGTTTTAAACACACATTTCCATTGTGTGTGTGTGTGTGTGTGCGCGCGCGCGCGCACCGCTAATTGTCAGTAGGTCTATTTAGGGCGTCTGACAGTGCCACAAGAGTAGAAGTGAATAGATTAGACAGAGAACGGGAATGGAATGTCTGAAGAAGGAAGAAGTCTTCTTCTTTTTCCTCTGGAGCTGATTAAAGAAGGAGAGGTTCTAACGTCGCACACAGTCTTCCCCCTGCCTTTCATTTCTCCACTTCTCTCTGTGTGCATCCACTTGGACGTGGCATGTCTTTGCAGATCGTCTACTACCGCATCTGTGGTCCTCCACTTTACTTTTTGTATTTCTGTGGTGTCCATATTACTATCATTTTATTACACCACTGTAAAAGAGGATGGTGGTTTGGAATGAGGGGGGGGTTGTAAAATAACTTCGTCTGAGGCTATCTTTCACGGCGTCAATGTTGGCTTGCCGGGCTGTAAGGCCGTGGTCTGATTTTGTTGGTTGGAGACGTTTCGGCCGTACCTTCGACGGCCATCTTCAGATACCAAGAGGCTGTAACACAGACCAAGTTATCTTAGTCAGTAAAGATTGAACTGTGGTTGTAGGACACCCATATTAATTTATAAACTGTTGGAGTCCACACGAAGATGTTGTTTGAAACCACTGGTCAATGAGAAGAAGGCAAAGTGTTATTGGTTCGACACGACTCAAGTAGTACTCATTGAGAGGGACTCACCCCGCCGATTCATTGCAATCGCTGCATGTTTCTGAATCTGGACGGACTCCATATGCAATCGAGGGAAATACGCACACACCGACGACAGAAGCCTCGTCGCTTTAAAGAGGATGCGACGGTCGGCATTGGCGAGTGCGTGCTCCGCTGCAGCGGACTTCTCCGACTGCCTCAGACAACAGTAGCGGCTGTACTCATTAACGCGGGCGTGGACACTGCGTTTAGAAAACTAATGATAATGTGATGTATTTATAATATACACAGACTTATTGTTTAGTAATGGTACCTATAATCTCAATTTTCTATTGTATGTATTTATTGTTCATAGCCTAAATGTACCATACATACGAGTTGCAATAACATTTTTTATTACATTATTAAAAACGATCGATTTCGGTCACAGACCATCGTCAGGTCATACACAGCACATTTGCGGTCACAATATATTAAATCATTCACTATTTACAAAAACGAATTCGTAGACATTGATTAATGAACTTGATACGTACGTCGTTGTCCAAAGTTTCCCGAGAACTGATCTTGTTACAGACTGTTCATGTTTACATTCCGTTCTATACATTATATCAGCTGATTAGTGAATGTTGATTTTCATTTTGCCGCGATATTTTAAATTCTTAAAACATTATTCTTAAGAACTTAGGAAAAATTAAACAAAACTTTGAGTCAGCAGAGTATTATGATATAATAGAGAAAATGCAAAGTGAGATCTCCACAATTGCTTCCACAAAGAAGAAAGTTATGTACAAAAAACTGAACGATTTAATAAACAATAAAAAAGAAGATTACAAGAAGAAAGTTAAACCAATTCATACATTCTATCCTCGAATTATTAACGAAACAGCAATGAAATTATCAGGGACAGAAGAAAAACTTTTAAATAAAGGCACTAAGTTTAATTTATTACCAGACACTACATCCATTAAATATTCCGAAGATTTAGTAATTGGCTCTGAAATAAACTTGTTAAAAGTAAACTCAAACGTTCAAGAGAGAGTGCGACATGAACTCGCTAATAATATTGAGTCCATTCTGAAAAAATGTAACAACCGGAAATACAAAAAGAGGCACATAATACATAAAAACCACAAAAGAACATTAAAATCACTTAAGAACAAATTAATTAAAAACAACTGTGTCATTATACCTGCAGATAAATCAAGGGCTGTCGTAATTATACAGAAGAATGAAGTCGATCAAAAAAGTCAACACCTTTTTAGAAAAGAATAAAGTAGAAAAACTAAATAAGGACCCTACGCCCCAATACAAAAAATAAATAAGAGAAGCGATTGAAAAGTCCAACATAATAAACCCAAAAAAGAAAAAAATGGTTAACAAAACACAAAGTATCTGCACCTAAATTCAACCCAATTCTGCTGAAAAACCAGTGAGTCCTTTAATTGATAGTAGAACAGCACCTTCATACAGAGTGGCCAAATTTCTACAACATCTAATCCAAGATAATATCACGTTATCATTGAAGTCTCAAATCAAGAGTGGTTTTGAAGTTACTAGTAAAGTGAAAGATTTAAATGTACTTAGCAATAGTAAATTTATATCATTTGATGTTTCTGATATGTACACCAGTATACCGAGGGATGATTTATTGTTAGTATTAAAAAAGAATTTAGAAAAAACCAATAAATTACAAAAAGATAAAGTTGAAAATTTGGTCAAATTAGTAAAAATGATAATTAACCAAAATTATTTCGTATATGAAAATCACCATTATGAGAACAAAAATGGTCTTGCAATGGGGGCTCCACTTTCATCAATCTTGAGTGAAAACCCAAGGTGGTTAGGTGACAGCACCTAGAAGAAAATTTTATACTCACAAGCAAAAATCCATTTATACAACACATCAAATATTGGTACAGGTATGTGGATGATGTCATCTGTTTATTTGTAGGTACTGCTAGACAAATCGGCCAACTTCTAGCATACATCAACTCCATCAATTCTGACATTAAATTTACAAAAGAAATAGAGAATAAAGGCGAAATAAACTTCCTAGACCTTACCATAAAACGCCATGCAAGCAAACATCATTTCTCTATATACAGAAAAGATACTCAAACAGATATTACCATTCACGCAGAGAGCAACCATCCCTACTCATACAAAATTTCTGCATACAACAGCATGGTATATCGAGCCCTTACATATCCTCTATGCAGGAAGCAGTATGAAAAAGAGATACACATCATAAAGCAACTAGCTCAAAGCAATGTATATCAGCCTCAAATGATTGATAAAATTATTGAAAAACAAAAACGAAATAAATCAGAAACAAATAACATATCAATCGAAAGGAAGAAAGCCTATATACCTGCACATTACATTGACAACAACTCTCAAAAATTAGCTAGAACATTTGCAAAATACGACTATCAGTTAGCGTTCAGAACAAGCAGTGACATTTACAACAATATGAAAATAAGAAATACATAAAAGAAAAGGATTTATGAAAAAGCTGGAGTCTACCAATATCAATGTCAGCCTGCTAATTCGACAGAATGTGATGTACGGTGCAACAAAAAATACATAGGATTCACTTCAAGATCATTTAAACACAGATATATTGAACATACCAAACATTCTCAGCACTCAAATCCGAACTCAACAGTAGCCAAACACATAAAACAACAGTCTTGTGAATATGGTCCAATACAGCAACATTTAACCGTATTGAAAACATGCAGTGATGAAATAAAATCTAATATATATGAACAATACCGAATATAACAAACATGTAAAAGAAGAGGGCCATGAAAATCTATTGAACATCATGACAGACTTCAAAAATCGTATCACATTTGAAATATTGCGGCAAAATGAAAATCAGCATTCAGTAATCAGCTGACATAATGTATAGAACGGAATGTAAACATGAACACTCTGTAACAAGATTAGTTCTCGGGAAACTTTGGACAACGACGTACGTATCAAGTTCATTAATCAATGTCTACGAATTCGTTTTTGTAAATAGTGAATGTTTTAATATATTGTGACCGCAAATGTGCTGTGTATGACCTGACGATGATCTGTGACCGAAATCGATCGTTTTTAATAATGTGAGTAATAAAAAATTTGATTGCAAATCGTATGTATGGTACCTTTAGGCTATGAACAATAAATACAATACAATAGAAAATTGCATTTAGTAGTTCCGATGTACAATTGGCCACACGAGCAAGGGACTCCGTACACTCCGCACGACGAGAGCGGGTCCCCCCTGACGCCAAAATTCTAACTTCGCCTGTCTTATTAGAGGATTTATTTTTATTATTGATCTGATCCAGACTTAGTAGTGAATAATAGTATTTTTTTTTAATTGTTAGAAAGAGAAACAGAATTTTATGAATAACAATAAGCTAGGTAAAATTTTGAAAAAAAATTAATGTAACCCCTTACACCTAATTACTAACGTTACTTCTTAGGTAAAATTTTGGAAAAAAAATTAATGTAACCCCATACACCTAATTACTAACGTTACTTCTTTTATTACTTAACTTCTTTTTGCAATTTTTTTTTTAAATCAACTAACATGTTATTACTTATATAGAGTAATAAATCGTCTCCTATTGCACCTGTGTCTACTGTACGCACACCAGTTTTGCTGCCGAGACGCCTGAGGAGCAGAGGGTCTACTGAATGATAGAGCGTCCTTGTGTTGGTGGGGTATTACTGATTCTGAAAATATTGTTCAGACGTTCAGAAGACGTATTTAGTTGTAATTTTGTGTGCGTATTAGACTGAACGTTCGTACATTATACGTAAGTGTAATTTATTGAGTATTTTGTTAAAGTTTGTTTTTTTATTCGCTACAAGAAATGCCGAGAGAAAGTCAAATCACACGAAACTGTGTTAAACGTATTTTAAATGTGTAGTATTACAGTGATGCGTGTAGTGGAATGCATACGTCACCGCATTCCTTGTTCGGTAGTAAAGGTGAACGGCTGATAGTACTACTTTACCTTTTGTATTCCCGATTACTATAATTTTATTACACCAATGTAAAAGAGGACGTGTGTTTGGGAGGGGAGGGGGAGTTGAAAAATCACTTCGCTTGGGTTTAAAGGGGACCCCACTTAGAACCGTATTATTTTAGAAATACTGTCTGTCACGTCACCAGTCCTCTCTGTATTTTCGTGCCGATATTTGTAACTACGTAGTCAACGTTTTAAAATATACTTTGCTTCGAAACAGAGTCTGCATTTAAATGTCGATTTACTAACAGTGTATATATATATATGTATATATATATATATTTTTAAGGACATTGAGTGCTGATTTTGTTGTGTTCATGTGATTTGAGTAATATTTGAAGCCCCTGCTTTAAGAAATTGCAAACGGGAAAGGTTTTTGTTTGTCATTTTGGTCTTTTTTCTTTGCATAACTTTTTTTTTCTTAAAATATTATTCGTTCTTTTCTTACATTTTCTTTGCCTTGATGTGCGAAAAGAGTTCACTAGTTTAAGGGGGGGGGGGGTAGCACGTGTACTGCTGTGTAGACTGATGATGTAATCAACAGATCGGCACTAGTCTAGGTCTGTTTGCGCTTTTAATAACCATTAACTCCGTTGGCTACCCCCCTCTCTCACTCTCTCTCCCTCCCGCCACCCAAACAACCACTTCACACGACTTCTTACATAATAAACTTTTAATTGCACAAACATTGTAGCGTTGAGTGGAGCGGTTCGTCTTTAGTTCCACTGGTTGTGTGCGGTTGTCTAAAGATAACAACGACTGTCTGTGTTTACGCGTGGCAAAACTTCATATAAAGCTACGTTACTTTATTTTTAAGTTTGTTAATTACGTTAAATCAACAGTTTGGAACAAGAAATGATAGTAACGATGGTGGCGGTCGTGGTAAAAACGAACAAAATTACGGATACCAACTGATGTGTATCGGAAAACAAAGATATAACAACCTCGGTCGTAGGGTTTAGAAACAGCGTACACGAAAGTTTCGTAGGGTAGGGTTTCGGGAAACAACGAAACTTTCGTGGGTTTCGTCAGTAATAATTATTAAGTTATTAAAGATAAAACAGCTGATAGCAAAGGTGCAATTTATAACGTAGCAATCAGAGATCGGCTTTATCATGTGCGATGTAGAGTCGAGCAGAAGTGGTAAAAACGAGACAAACACTAAATAAAAACGAAACGAAAGTTTTGAGAACTGTACAGAATGAAACAGTAGGCGAAAGCGGTCAGAAATATGTGTGAAATTCAGGGCATAGTCATTTAGGGGAGAAGTTGAAGAAGTGTATGGAACAAACACATTGAGAGGATAGAGCAAACAAGATTAGAGCAAGAGATGAACTACCCTGGAGCCAAAGAATAAAGAATGTCAGTAGGAAGTCCTTCTAGAAGATGGATGGTTTGTTGGTGTGGACGAGTGATATTGAAGGAGAAGAGTAACACTTCGTAGAACAGGGAGTGGTCTGTTAAGAAGTAAGAAGGGCGCCAGGGTAGAGAACAAGTAAGAGACATCGGACTGGGGACTGGAAACCAGTGGTTAAACGAATCAGAGGAAGACCACAAAAAATCGGTTGATTACGATAAGCAACACGGAGTGTTTCAATCTTCTTTTTTAAAGTATCTCCCTTTGCTGGTAATCAGGCAAGTTCCAGCTTATCTAGCAACCGAATGAAAGCAGTTTTTTCACGTCGCGTTTCAAATGCTGAATGCAATTATTTCATCACCCGACCGCTTTAATAAGTCACTCGTTGTAAATGTAGAAATAGAACACTCAAAAGGCACAATACTAAAACAAACGCCGAGACAAGCACGTGGTGACACGGAACGCGCTACTTCACTGCCACTGCATTGTCACATTGGGCGACATACGAGTAGCGGCTTTCCGTTTTTCTGAAGGACAGACTCCAAGTCAGTTTGGCAATAAGAAAATCTTGCAGGCAGTAAATGTGGTTTTTGAAGCAGGAAGAAATTTGGATTTCAATTACAGAATATTTCGTGGAATTATTTTAGTAAGAGTGGTCGGTACCATTTGCTTTATTGATTGAAAATACTCCAATTTAAAGCTGTGTAAACTAGTAAAATTATTTAATTCAAAGAGCATCATCTTCTCCCCCTTCTTCTTCTCCTCCTCCTCCTCCTCCTCCTCCTCCTCCTCCTCCTCCTCCTCCTCCTCCTCCTCCTCCTCCTCCTCCTCCTCCTTCGTCTTCTTCTTCTTCTCCTCCTGTTCCTGCTGCTGCTCCTCCCCTCCTCCTCCTTCTTCTTCTTCAAGGATTAAATCAAGGCTGGCTTGTTCCCGTCTAAAATAGGCAAAGATTAGAGTTGGTCACTCCAGCGCTTCCTCGGACGTCATACACCTCTCCGTCCCCTCGGCTTATAGTTCCAGAATTGTTTGAGGATGCGGCAGTCATCCATTCGGCAAAGATGTTGCCACTAATTCAGCCGATACTGGGCGATCCTGTCGAGTATACTCATAATATTCAGTTCCTGTCGTATAATTCAAAGTTAGTTACTGAATTTTGTTGTTTCTTCTATTATTTTGTATAAACTGTAATGTTATTACCTGTATCTTTAGTATTAAAGAACAGGTGAAAGTCTTTCATTATTTAGGACGTGATTACGAGTTATAATTATAATTATGATCTATAAAATAAAATATCTACATTTCAAAATGCGTGTGGTACAATTTTAAGACACTCAAAACGGGATGTTTTATTGAAGTCTAATAGAATAATGGCTGTTGCTATTCTGTGTGGACATTAACAGCAAATAACTGTAACGTATCCAGGTTGCGAGGTTGCGTGGCTGAAATTAATACGTTCAGTGGCAGGATATGGTAAGAGGAATTATGATATCAGGAAGAAACTGAGTATAATTTTAATAAATGAAAAATCAATAGATTATCGCGCCAAATGGAAAGACCATTTAAAAGCCAGATGATAACATGGCGAAAAGAGCTTGGCAGTATACAGTAAAAGAGATCCAGGACGCCCAAAAGCAAGATGGACACAAAACAAGCCTGTGAGGGCGAAACAGGCATAATCAATACCTAATACCTGAAGTAGATGACGATTTTGTTAAAATTCATTCCCGGGCTGTTTGGCCATGGTCCATTGTTTTCTACAAAAACAGACGTTTCGGCAGTGCCGCTGACTGCCATCGTCAGTGTAAAATACTGCCATAAACAGTACTGTGGTCACCAACGTCTACCACCTTACGTTAGCGTAAGTCGATTTTACACTGATGATGGCGATCGGTGGCACTGCCGAAACGTCTGTTTGGACCCACGGCCAAACAGCCCGGGAATGAGTTTTAACAACATTGACTCCGGCCATGTAAGGCTACGAAGTACATTAGATGACTATTCTCTGTATCTTAAAAGTCCATTTACAGATTTAGCTTATAAGCGAATTGTTCAGTTTACTTAAGTTTTCATATTTTGTTTTTACCGGAAATTCCTAATTAAATATCAGCAATTACTAGCAGGCGAATCTGTTTAATCATAAAATCTTATACGTTTAAAGGAAATTCTGAGTTTTTTAGAGTAATTTTAAGCTGGGACTGGATTATTTTGTGTTTTCGGGGATTGATCGGCGAGTCAGACATTACGATCGGCGAAAATCGTAACTGTACTGTGTATATCGGAGTGAGCTGGTAGTATGAAAAGTGGGTCGGTACTCGACAGGACTCAACCTGCTGGTGTATGTATATCTGCGTAGTTAGACTCGCTTATGTGCAGCAACATTGATTGTAAAAAAATTCTTTCTTTGGTAATTCGTTTCATCCACTAAAAACAAGTTTTGTTTAAGCTTTTCTTCTGATATCATTTGCCGTGAAACAAGAAACAAACGAGATAAAATCAGTGTTTCAGGAGTGACTTTTTTTTCCTTTTGTTATTGCCTTTCTTTTTTTCCTTTCTAATCGTGGTCACAGTTTTCAGAACAGTTGAATTCTAAGCTTTTTATTTTGAATTATTTTAAGCGTTGTTATGAAATCTCTTGTTATCGGTAAAAAAATCGGAAGGCGACTGCTGCTGGTGAGTGGCAGTTTTAAGAAAAGTTTAGTTGTAAGCAAGTTCTTAATCTTTCACGGCCTGCTTCAACATTGTTGGAATTGCTACTATCAACCGGGGCTGTTAGGCCTTGGTCCGCGGTTGTGGCTGTCCACAGTTGGGGTCTCTACCTAATCTCTGGGGTGAATTGGCGAACACCGTGCCAGTCTTGGAGACTGATGATGGCCTCCGATGATGTTGGGGCCGAAACGTTTGTCAACAGCAACGATTGTGGACCACGGCCCTAACAGCCCGGCTGATAATAGGAATTCCAACAAAGTTGAGTTGTAATTTTAATCGTTAGTTATGTAATCTCTTGTTGCCGGTGAAAATATCGGACGGCGACTGCTGGTCAGTTTTTTGTAGCTCTACCCTACCTCACGCCCACGCAAACATGTGCTCGCAGAATATGTATGTCTTCATTCTCATTCACTTCTCATCCACGACCGCAGCTAGCGTGCATTTTGGCTTTCCTGTCCCTCAATAATCTTTTCAGACCCCCCGTACTTTGCGTACCCCTCCCCCAGAGCTGTTGAAAAATTTCACCGAAATACCGTAATCACATAACGTAGACGCATTTATAAACCTGCGTGTGTTAAAATATGGCGTGTAAATAAGTGTACAAATAAAGTGAATTACAATATTTGTAAATTAATTAAGTTTAGATTCTTTTAATTATGATAATAATCGCTCAACATTTGAGTAAACAACGTACTAATTTTCAACCTTAAAAAATAAACACGATTACGCACGCGCCAGAAAACGAAAACGAAGGCAGAGTCGAAAATGTATTTATAAAATTATATGGAAAGAATCGTGAATTTCTCTTTTGTCCTGAGGAAAATGGGGAACTCCATAGTTCTAGGGCCCCACAGGAGCTAGTCATTTCCCCCTCGTAGTTACGCCACTTGTACTGTTGTATTACATATTACATATGTGTGTAACTTATTACATTTGTTATTAGTGTCTATTTGCAAATTACTTTTTACGTTAGTTTTGGTTGGTATTTTCTACGGTGACTCCGAACATTATGCCTACTCGTCGAATTATTGTTTGTACTACATATTAACACGCTCCCAACCACATAAAAATAATTCTTATAATTAATTGTATAAATAATTATGTGCGAAGACTGTTAAACATCTCATTTGTCCTGAGGAAAATGGGGAATCCAACGTTCAAGTTAATCTCATCCCCCCCCCCCCAAGGAGAAACTCCTAGATACGTCACTGGTGCGTACTGTTTATTGTTATGTTAATTGTTATTTTATTAATTATTATTGTTATATTAATTCTTATTTTATTTGAAGCAGATATGAATGGTGAAATGAAAAAAAAATATATATATTTTTGAAAAATCATTAGCTGCGTATTTTTACGTGATATAACTGGAAAATGTGCTCGTAGAAGTCATGAGTACTTGTGCGAAACGAAAATAGTCGTTCAAGAAAATAAACACGATCGTCTTTGCGCTGTTGTTTGGAAGTTTTTGTAACACTGTTGTTTATTAAAACAGCACTTTTTGCGATCTTGTTGCAGAATTTTGTTTTTCAAGTCTTGCTCAGATTGGTTGGATCACAGATTTCGTGTTCTAGGAAACAACAGCGAGTTCTTATGGTCTCTATTGGCTCATGCAAGATAGTAATTTGCCCTTCATTCGTTCCTCTTTTCGTTTGCGATTGCACAACTTCGTTCTTCGTTCTCTGACGTTCTGTTCTACTTCTCCAGTAGGCCTATTCTTTCATTCTGCTGCTCGTTTGTCTTCCAACAGTTGAACGAGCAAAGCTAGTTATTAGTTTTAACTCGACCGTTTGGCGGTAGTCTGTGTGTCTATTTGGGTTATGACTCACGACAACTTTTGAACTCTTCTTCTTGTTCGCAACGTCAAGATGTAGGCTTACAGCCTGTTCCGCCTTCACTGAAGCCATCTGTTCCTTGGTCTACGGTATATCTCGTCTTCCTTGAGGTTTGTGTCTTATTACTTGTTTAGGTAGTCTCATATCTTCCATTCTCTCGAGATTCTGCCTCCATTTTATTTGTCCTTCCCTTACTCTGCTGGCCATAGAATATACATTTCACTCGGTTCTTGTATCTTAATTTCGTATTTGATCTCCAACGGTGCAACCTTAGGTTTTACTCAAGAACTTCATTTCACTTGTTTTATTCTTCGCACGTCATTTCTCGTCATCGTCCAAGTTTCACTTCCATTAGTCAAAACAGCTGTTGCCATTACTTTATATAGAATTTTATTTTGGTGTCTTTCCTTGTCTTAATTCCAAGTGGTATGTGTATAGTACCGAATATCATTTGAAATCTGTTTATTTTTATATCGATGCCCTTGTCATAAAGAACATAACCATCTACGAAGTAAAATCAAAAGTGATGGACGTAGCAGTAAGGAAATTATAAACAGAATTAACCAGGCTAAAATTGCTTTCAACAAACAGAAAAACCTCTTCACTTCAAACACTATCAGCCTAAAAATAAGCGAGAATCTAGTAAAGACTTTCGTGTGGAGTGTTGCCTTATACGGGAGTGAATCGTAGACAATAGGAGAAAGTGACAAGAAAAGACTCCAAGAATTTGAGACCTGGTGCTATAGAAGAATATTCAAGATAAGCTGAAGGGAGAAGATAACGAATGAGGAAGAGCTTTCTACGAAATTTAAAAGGCAGAAGAGGAAGTTTATAGGGCATGTACTGTACTGCGACACAATGGGTTGGCTAAGAGAATAATACAAGGAACAATTGAAGGAAAGAATCACAGAGGACGACCCTGTTTAGACTACATCAAACAGCTTATGGTCGATATGAACTGCACAAGCAGAGAAGCGTGAAGAATGGCGAGCTGCTGCCAACCAGCCTATAGGCTGCTAACCTGACCTGGGGGAGTGAGAGAGAGGGAGAGAGAGAGAGAGAGAGAGAGAGAGAGAGAGTGAGAGAGAGAGAGAGAGAGAGAGAGCCCTTGTCATACTAATAAGTTACAACCCACCCTAGAAAATTGAAATGGTCTGTTCTATAAACTGAGTGTTTATAATTATGCCAGTGGGCTTACTACCGTTATAATATACAGTATTCTCTTACTTTTTTAGTATTACTTAATGTGTTGGTTGTCATCAGGGAGTAAGAGATTCACGGGTACATTGCCGTGTCAGATAGCAGCTTCGCTGTAACACGAGACAGATTACAGTAAACATCGACAATGGATGCATCGCGTGTAACTTAAATGAGTTTCTGCTGCCGCCAAAACCGTATTCTACCTGAAGCTCAGTGAAGCGCGACACGTCTGAACGGTTTCCGGTTTCCAAAATACAGCCCGCGTAGTGGGTCCGAACCTCCATCTTTTCTTGCTCACACCGTATTGTATTGTATGTTATACTGAATTTGATCCTTCCTCTGCTGCTTTCTTTTTCTCGTTTATACTTTACGACGTTATCGGGTCCTCGGCCCTTTTTTCAGTCCATTTCTTTTACGTGCCAGTTGTGTCACTTCAGCCATGGCCGGCTCTAGTAGAAGGCCGGAATATTAAACGTGGCAACACTGGAACAAGCTGATATTTGAGGCCGGCTAGACGATCTCTTAATTTATGTATTTCAATAATCAACTCGCGTCATTTTCAATTGGCAGTTAACAGCAATTTTGTAATTCCTTGTCTTTTGCAAATTAAAGTTGATTATGTAAAATACTGTTATATTATTTAATAAATATAATAATTAACTTATTCATATGATACGAATTCAATAATTCATTAGGCCTAACACTAATTCACTAATTTCTTCGACTTAAATGTATAGTACTAAGTGCGCACAGACCTATAATTTATATTTAGCTATAAATTGGCCTACTCGTGAGTTTAGTAATGCTATGAAATTAAATCAAAATATAACGTGTTTATATTAACTATTTTATTACACTATGCCTATAGGCCTCAGACGCAACGTTGCCACGTTTAATATTCCGGCCTTCTACTAGAGCCGTCCATGCTTCAGCTAATAGGTTTATTCCTTTTCTTAGCGATTTATTTGGTCTTTTTCTTCCCATATGGTTCTGCTTCTTCGTCCTCAGTCACCTTGATTATCTATTTTTAACGCATGCCTTCCTCAGGACTGGACAACAAAAGAGGACGGAAAAGAAGAAGTTATAAGTTGTTCCATGTTGGTTACTTTTGGGAATGTTTAATAGAAAGGTGTCATGGGCGAGGCGGACAATTATCTGGGAACAATTAAGTTGTTGTGGTCGAGGAGGACACTTTAATAAACAAAACGTAGTTGTAAATGAGTTGCAACTTCCCCTTTAACTTTTCACAGACTTGGGAGTGTCAGTGTAGGCCTACACATCAAAGACATTGGTGGTGTAGAACCTCCTTTTTTTGTTGCCTACGAGCCATTGTGAACTACGTTTGGTTCAACTGGTTCCTGCCTCCATCCTCCTCTCTCACATCTCGTTCATTCTTGATCGATGTCTCTCCCTCCTTTCGTCAGTCCAGATGGCACCTATCCTCTTCTTGGGGGTTTCCTGAAAACCTTGGGAATTTTTTAATTTCTTTTGAGTGGCAAGCATTCTTCGATGTCTTCTTGAGTAGTCTGGAGTTCTTGTATGTGTTTTTCTGTTTCTTTGAACCTCGTATTGGACATTTTGAGCTTTCTGAAATACTGTAGTTAAAAAGCTTCCCTGTTGGTCTGTCAGGATTCATTCTCTGAACATGTCCGTAGAAAGTAATTCTTCTTTTTCTAATTACGTCTGTGATTTTTTCACCACCTGTGTACAGCTCATTATTGTGCCGTCTGATGTACTGTTTTCTATCTTTTATTGATGCCAAGATCAATAAGTTGCATAGTATTTTATCTATATTTTTCATTACGCATTTTTTCAACCAATGGTTTTTTATGAATCCAACTTGCTTACGTAGCTGAGATCTTTCAGACACTTCTCCAGGTTGTCGTCGTCAGAAAGTGACGATTATGTTGTTAAATCTCTCATGCTGTCTAATATAAATCTTCTTTCGTTTCTGACCAGGATCTCCAAGGTCTTTTACCATCAGTTGGTAAGCAACCTAATGCGCTTCTTCTTTCGCGTTTTAACCAACAAGAAACCGTTAGGGCGATGTCAGTGTCGATGACCTTAAATGTACACGCGATAATGAAAATGACCTTAAAATACAGTGGACAGTGAAAATTACCTTAATCGTATAGACGACTGAAAGGAGCGGTAAAGACTCCTTCCTTCATTCGTAATTCAGTTGTAAAATATTCAGTAGGCCATTTTCTGCACATTCTCCTGCAGTGTCCTGTTATTGCAGCTACCACAATACTTGAGAAGGACAGCACACAAGACCGTAAGGGCTAGGAGTAACAGACCTGACAGATAGGCTTTCACAAACATTCAGTGGGATTGTGTAGAGACTGGAGAATACTCAGTGTGGCTTTCGCTGTACAAGCCTCCCAGGGCACAGTTCCTCGTAGTAGGACTAGTGCCCTTGGGGGCAAGGAGGTCTGCGTTTTGTAATGAACTCGAGGGCTGTGCCGCCGGCAGCGTAGCTCCCCTGCCGGACAGGTCTCAGCCGAGGAACCAAACACAATACTGTACGCAACATCCAGTCTCGTATATCCTATTACCCCCCCCTTTCTCAGCTATAATTGTATCCCTTGGACGCCCTCCAAGGGTAGTAACAGATTTTGGTGGGTTTTCGCTGATCCCGATAGGTGGACACATCTTCTTCAGCACTACAGCCAAACGTGGAGTCCTGGCTTTCAACACTAGTATTCTCCAAAGTCTCCTGTCCACTGCTGTCTCGGTGTAACCCCTCACATCCATTCTTCTGACATCTTCTAGCACATCATCCAACCATCTAATACTAGGTCGGCCCCTCTTTCTGGTTTTATAGACCTGCACAATCAGAATTGTCTTTGGCATACGCTGATGATCCATCCGCTCTAGGTGACCTAAACATTGTCAGCCTTTATGAATCTTACAATGTCTTCGCGATTCAATAGCTCATCTATCTCCTGCTTATTTCTGATTCTCCATTCGCCATCTTCTTTACCAAGGCCCATAACACGTCTTAGGAACTTTCTTTCAAACCTTCTTAGTGTTTCTTGTGCCTTTTTTTTTATCATCGTCCGTGTCTCGCCTCCATAACAACCAGTCTGATAAGTGTCTTGTATATTTTTATTTTTGTGTTACGGCTAACGAGTTTGCTTCTCAATAGTCTGCTGTTGGCATAACTATTTCCTATTTGTATCCTGTAGTAGTTTTTTTTTTTTTATGGGCGCTGCAAGCCTAACAAAACAAGAATACACAGCCACCATATCGTGTCTTAGAGTGAGAAAGATGACGAGGAGTCTCCGGTCCTTGCTTTAAGGTGTGATAACCCCAACAGCATAGTCTTACGCCGCTACAGCTCGTGATATTATATGAAATTCGAAACTGGAGAAGAGTGTCTATGATAGAAGGAATAGTTTGTTTATAGTGTAATATTGGTTGCGAGGTCAGAATCCACGCAAAGTTGTAACGCAAGAGGAAGAAGACGAAGAACACTCGAAAAGATAAATATAGGCTAGGAATTTTTGTAATTCCGGAAGTACGTAGTTATGTACTTTGAGTGATTGAAAAACAAAAGGGGTCAATAAAAAAAGTTCCAATACAGATAACGTAATGAAGATAACGTTAAACAAAGAAAAGTTGTGCGCAAACTGAACGTCATTGTGAGACGTGTCTGAAACGCATTTAATCAGCGACAGCAGAGGTGATCACGCGTGGTAGGAAGGAAAAACTGCCGCGTATGGTAGTTTGCACAATTGTAGAGACGCGCGGAGCTAGTGGTCATTGTTATCGATACAGAGAGAGAGAGAAAGGTCGATCTATGTCGTATGTGACCTCTCGCTGATGATATTGTACGGGGTCGAACTTGAGCGTTGAGCGTACGATTTACACCGGGCCGTGGTACGATTCCCGCTGTTGTATTTTCCACAGTACCGCTGTTCGATTTCCAAAAGCATGTGTCCAAATGACGGCAACGGGTTGGTAACTTTTGAGTTTACAGTAAATATAAAACAAGTTTATGCTTCAATAGGCATACAAATACAGTCGAACTTCTTTCTAACGAATGATTACTTGTCCACTATATTAGGCTAATGTTTTAGTCTTCTTCTTCTCCTCTGCAAGAATTAGGTTATATAAAACTGTTCCGGCACCCATCTCATCCTCGGACGACCCACGTCTCTTCTACCAGTGGCTTTCTGGTTCAGTGGTGCTTTTGGCAATCGATCCTCTTTTGTCATCCTTTGCTGATGATCCCACCATTGTCTTCTGTAAATTTAAATAATTTTATTTAAGTCCTTTACTTCGAGTTCTTCTCTAAGATCCTAATTCGTTATTCTATATTGCAATGTATAATTTAAAGTATTTTGAAGAAACTGCATTTCATCACTCTGAATCTTGCCGCATTCCTTTTTTGCCATGACCCACCCCTCACTCGCATAAATCGATGTGGGTATTGCAATATTCTTATAAATTTTAATCCTTGTGCTGTGTCTTGTTTTCTTTCTAAGATTTCTATGAATCGTACCACAAATATTCCTAAATTTATTTATCTTCTCTCTTATATCATACCTCCTTACTAAAGGATGCAATATGTAATGTATCTGGGAAAGTATTCTGGAAAACACTTACAATCTGCCTGGAATAAGTTACGGTCATCTGAATTACAACCAGCGTCTACAGAACCAGTAGATATTCACCCCAGATCAGAACTGTTAGATATCTGCTAATCCCTACCAGCATTTAACAGTTTGAATGAAGACGAGGTCAAAAATTGGTGTGAAATAGACTTACCGGGTGTAGACTACGAAATGTTTAGTGCTGATGAAATTGTTACATAGGTATACACAGAACCTACAGAAGCTAATGATGAAGAAGATGGCCAGCCTGCAATCTCTCATAAGGAGACCATTCAGTCACTGACTACAGCAGTCGAGTGGGCCAGCCTGCAATCTCTCATAAGGAGACCATTCAGTCACTGACTACAACAGTCGAGTGGGCCAGCCTGCAATCTCTCATAAGGAGACCATTCAGTCACTGACTACAGCGGTCGAGTGGGCCAGCCTGCAATCTCTCATAAGGAGACCATTCAGTCACTGACTACAACAATCAAGTGGTACAAAAGCCAAGATGAAGCAAAACTGCCCAAAATAATTTTCACTGCGCCATATAGATAATTTGGCTCTTGAAAAATACGGTCGATAGAAAAAAACAGGAAAAAATTACAGATTTTTTCACAACCATTAAACAATTTGTTTTTGCAATTACAGTGCTTAAGTTGTTTGTGTTTGAAAATATCCAGCAATCAATATTTTCGAGAATAACATTAGTACTGTAGATTGGTAGTGTTGTAATTAAAACATTTTATATTGTCTTTAATGGGTTTGTTTCTTACTCCTTCACTGATTCGTCACCCCTTCGCTCCCGTAGGTGACGAATTAGTGAGGTTCTACTGTAGTTGGAAACATTACTGGCCGGCCAACCTCTACCTCATCACTGGGGTGAGTTGGCGGACACCGTGCCAATTGTTACCGACACTGATGATGGCCTCCGGTGATGCGGCCGAAACGGCTGTCTTAGTGTTTCCGACTATGTGATATTTGGTTTCATACAAATATTACTGACCTTCTAATTGAAAGTGAGATTGGACGGGTCTGGGTCTGATCACTATGATTGTACGTCAGGGAAATTTTAAATATCTATAAAGGTCACAGAATTTGAATCTCTATAGAGGCGTCTTCCTTCTGTCCTTACATTTTTCTGACGATCAGGTGTTAATTACGGAGGACGCCTTTGGTCTTGATTACACAAAGATTGCGTAGGGCTTACAGAGGACGAAGCTGACGTATTTAAGTACAGATTTTAAGAATACACGACAAATGAATGGATCAGCCAGATTAGCGAATTTATAAAATAGTTGAGGTGATGGCAACGAAAGATGACGAATCTTACTTACACACGCACTCACTGCATCTTAATCCGCTCTGGTAATGGCCCCTCCCTGAAAAGTCGACATTATAAAACAACAAATAGAAAATAGATATTCAAATATATGTGGGGAAAGAAGTCAACATCAAGTTGAATTCAAGAAGTCCAAAAGAAATTAGAAAAAATAATATAAACGCAAAAGAAGCAATTGAAAGAGAAGTTTTTCGGGCAAAAGTGTTAAAAATGGAAGGAGTCCAGGTAGGAGAGAGAAAACGCAGGTTCAAAGCGGACTGAAGACAGGAAGAAGGACATGGTGAAAAGATGAAAGAATATTGGAAAGAAGAAAAGAACAAGGAATAAAGAATTGAAATTGGCATTTGGTCCTCAGATGACCGATAAAAAAAACCATTGTATTATTTATTATTTTAACTCCTTTTGATTTTTTCAAAACAAAAATAAAAATAAAAGTAAACAGTTTTCACAGTGTATCTCACAATTTTATTTATCAATAACAGCTCGTTGTTAATTATCTTCTCGAACACTTATTTTATTCATAAGGTTAATTTTGATAAATTGCCAGCAATATTAACGGAAAAAAATCTAAAATTCGTTTTGTAGTTTGAAAAAACACAAATTATGTTAACAGAAATAAACACAAATACACTCAACACAGTTTATTTAACTTATTAAATTATTTCTGTCATTGGCATTAATAATTATTATTAATATCCAGTCAGAATTTACGTATTACAACGAAGAAAAATTACAGGCATAACCGACAACAACTGTACATTCATAAACCGTAATTATAACATTAACATAATACTTGTCATTAAACTGATTTTATAACAACACGAAAGTAAACATACATATGGATTATTCTTTAATTTAATTGTCTTCTAAACATAATTAGCACATAACAAATACGGAGTCTGATATATATAATCAGGTCCAATTAATCCTTAGTCATTACGTACAATAACACAAACAAACTGTGTACTAAAAAATTAAATATTAATTAATGTTGCTTATCTGATGTGTCCGGGTGTTTGTTTTGTTTGAAGCTTTATAGTATTCACTTTTACTACACGTTTTTGCTTTTGTGTGATAAATATTCATTTAAAAATCTTCATAAACTGAGAGTACAACTGTACAAACAATACGTTCATAAGCAACTTTCAGTTTTTATAGTCTAGTTCTTCTTGTTCTTACTTCTACATACTTACATAGTTGTTATCAGGTATGTAAGTATATCAAATATCTATGACATCACTTATTATTTATTTTCATTCATATACATAAATTTTACCTTTATTTTATTACACTTTTCTTTTTTTTATTTTGTATCGGCCATCCGAGGACCACATGCCAATTTAAATTCTTTATTCCTTGTTCTTTTCTTTTTCTCCAATATTCTTTCATCTTTTCACTATGTCTCTTCTTCCTGTCTTCAGTCCACTTTGAACCTGTGTTTTTCTCTCTCCTATCCTGGACTCCTTCCATTTTTAACACTTTTGCCCGAAAAACTTCTCTGTCAATTGCTTCTTCTGCGATTATATTATTTTTTGTAAATCCTTTTTGACTTCTTTAATCCAACTTAATGTTGCCTGACTTCTTTCCCCACGGATATTTGAAGATCTGCTTTGTTAACCTTTTGTCGCCCGTTCTATATAAATATCCAAAAAATAATAGTCTTCTTTTTCTCATTGTTTGTGATATATTTTCTATACTTTGATATATTTCATCATTACTTCTTAATTTCCAACGTTCTGAAGTTTTTCGTGGGGGTAATATTTTCGTAATAATTCGTCTTTCCAATATTTCTAGTTTGTCTAAATTGTAATTCAATGCTAGAGATTCACTTGCATATAAGCCCTAGGCATTCTGGTCTCACTACTGTACTGTAATGCCTTATTTTCGCATTTTTAGATATGAATTTTTTATTTTAAATAGGCCTATCTTTAGTTATATGCTCTTTCAATTTTATGAATCCTTTCTTCTGTAGCAGATTTTTCTAAACCATTCTCTTAAATTATGTCCCCTCGATATAATTCTTTTTCCCTTGAATTATTTTCTTTTTTTATTTTATGTTAATTTTAAACACATTATTATGTACAATTTTAATCAATTTATTTATTTCATGTTTTAATGTAGCCTAGTAGGCCTACTTACATGTTTGTTAGTATCATACCTTATCACTGACGTTACAGCGTGTTTCTCTATGCATGCACTTTTGCGAATTCATTACAAAAATAATCGGAGTGTGTTTATTTTTTAAATAAACAAAAATATTCGACATGTTACAAGTTCCACATGATCTGCGAGACAGCGTATTTTTAGAAACACGATACTTCCACATACAAAATTAAAATTTTACAAAGTTACAGCAGTCCCTGTGCTGTCCTATGGGTGTGAATTATGAACAATAACCAAAAAATAAGACAGTAAAATACAGGACTCGGAAACGGCATTCTTAAGAGTAGTTAAAAGGTGTTCTAAATTGACCGTATATGAAATACGGCCATACGAGAAGAGTTAAAAGTTTTCAACTTGAATGAAAAATTAAAAGAGTACAACAACGGTGGAAAGAACACTTAACAAAGAACGTCAGATTCCAAACTGGCCAAACAAGTCTTGAAATATAAGTTAAAGAAAGTATTGGGCATGTCACAGTATATCTGATTGTTATATCTCGTCGCCCAGAAACCATAACCTTGAACCGTTGCATGTGTTCGAAGAAGCTTCCTCTCAAAAATATTGTGTTTGTTTATCGACTTTTGTGCCGTGATGACGCGTCACTACCATAATTTACTATTGGACGAATTATTGTTTTGTGGACTTAGTGTTCTGATGGTCATTCCTTGACCGAAACCAATAGAAGAATGCGGGTAAGCTTTTTTTGTATCGTATATTGTAATATGCCGGAATCGTATCCTTTTTAATCTCGCGTTAGGATCGCCGATTTGTATTATTACGATTCTTAATTATTATTTATTTGTTATTTATTTAAGTTTAATTCAAATTGGGTTCTGTTTTACTATTATGAAGTCGTTGGTTTAATGTGTTCACAATTAGCGATAATAGTTTAAACTGTTCGTTGTGGATTGAATAGAGGTTGATCTTTCTTCACTGGTAGAGATGATTCGACTGAGTAGGCTCTCACTGAAATCAGAGTTATTTTACGATAGCAGTACTTACTTTAATTGATGTCCTGGTTATCATGTAGAGTATATCTGATCATCTAAAAACAAAATTAATTTAAAATTCGCTCGTTGGCGCTATAAGTGGTGCCAACCGCTGCACGTCGTCCACTGAGCCTGTAAATGCCTATCTAAGTGAAATAATTGGTCCAACTCTAATCATTGAGTTTAAACATAATTTATTCTTCGTTAATACGCAGGTATTGGTTTCCTTGAACAATTAAAATCAGAAAGTCAACTTCACAATCATTTTTACATTTCTTAAAATTTTTCTTTAAATCTCAGGGCGGTTAAAGGTATACACAAATACTCCACGATGTTTTGTTTACAATAATTATTAATAAACATGGGTTCTTTTAGTCTGCAAGATACTAAACGATAATACAACACAACTATTATAATTGCTTAACAGGAGAGTGGTCACCTCGGATAAATAAAATCGTAATTCATTACTTAAAACTTCAACAGACGGCTTGCGTCAACTTCTAGGTTAGACCTGGCGTGTCTTGTATAATGCCAGTTAAGTTAAATAACATAATAATTCATTAACAACAAAGAAAATTCAATTGTACTAAAGTTATAAATGTCTTTAGCATGTCAAAACTATCATCATACTACCAGTATGATGGATATCCTTCTACATGTATCTTTTTAAATCTAATAAACATAGTAGCTGGTTATTGAATGGTTGTACAATAACTTAAAATACTCAATTCAGTAAGGTACGCTGTCCTTTTAGAATTGGTTAAAAGTCATTTTACGTCTAGGGTGAATAATGTTCATTAATTCTTATTGCTAATATAATTATTAATTGACTTTATGAGGGTTCAATGCCTCTTCAAAGTTCGTTTACATGGCCTTAATTCTATACATGGTAATGTTATCGGTTCATTTCATAAGTTTTAATAATAATAACAATTCACTATACTCCCTTTTCCTTTATATAACCGCCATTGCCTGGGATTATACACTACCAATCGTATTCGCACCTTCACTAAACTGATTAATTCGTTTATATAAACTGGTTAACACTTTCAAACATTTCGGGTTCTGTTTCCCCAAACATTACGTTCGCTACACGCACAGGTTAGGTTAACATTTACTCTTCTGGCGTCGGGGACACTCGTCTCGTCTCCTGAGTCCATCGTACAAGAATGATGCTTAGCTTGGCGTCGGTTTTGGGCCAAGCCTCGCTACAACTCATTTGATTGGTGGAAAGCGCGATGACATCCCATCCGCTTTCTAAGATAGGGTCGGTTTTTGAGTTTGAGAGTATGAACTATATTGTATCTCAATTTACACAAATATTTTAAATCCATTTAACTTCCTTATGGTACTTGGGAGTTCTAATCTAATCATCTCAGTCGTTTGCAATTGTCTTTTAAATCAATTAGATATCCCTCAAGCCATAATTCTGTTCATGTTTGGCAAATTATTATTTTCACAACTTATGCCTAGTACAATAATTTTTATTAATACTATCTTACGTTTATGTTGTTTACAATTTAACTTCAGTAGTACTTATTTCCAGTCTCTTTCTGTTCTTGAATTATATTATAACCATTCATTGGTGAAAACAACTCTAAAATTGGTTATAATCTTTACTAAACTGATAGCATTATGCCTTAGATTTAGTTAATATATTTTCCTGGTGGCATTTTATGAGTGGGTTACATTTCACACTTAATCTTAAGTCTTCCCTTCAACTAGGTACTGGTCATCATTGTCTAGCTTAATTGATATCTTATTTGTGTATCTTTGTTATTAACATATTTGGTGTTTGGCACAACTATGCCTTATTTTTATTCAGCTAGTAATCTTAGAATTAATTGTTTATAAATGTTTACATTCTGATTACTACTTGGTGTCTAGTCTATCTAATGGGTTTACTACCGTTGGTTTAGTCTGATACTCTGTTCAGCCTAATATTTAGTACCAGTCTCTAGGCTCCCTTTAGGCCTATTAGCACCCAAGTTAGTTTTACAAGTCTTTTGTTCATTTCTATCGAATTACTTATGAACAAAAGACTCGTTTTACTTAGTCACTTATTCATCTAAGTTAACCATTACAACTTTTGGTTATTACATTTGGTAGTTTTGATACAATTATTCCCTTGAATTATACTCTTTAGATTCACCTATAGTTCAGGTAGGCCTACTATATGCTGTTACATCATTTATCTTACCTCTGAATTATATTTTTAATTTTGTGATCATTCTCCTTTACAAAATAGTGATAGTAGTTATTCTAAGGTGTTACAATTGTTTGATTGGTCATAGGATATCACCTTTTTCTGTTAATTCAGTAAAACTTCTTGCATCTGGTCTCAAGATACAAGTATGTCTAAATTATATTATCCTGATATATTTTTAGGCTAATTATAATTGTTTTACATTATATAAGTTACTGTGAACCTTGCTGGTTCTATTGACAATAATGTTTCATCTCTATTATTCCTTAATGTTAAAGTTTTTGACTTGTTACTTGTTTATTAGGTAACTTCAGAATGTCCATTTCATTGTTTGAATTTACTCTAATTATAATCTAATTCTAGTTATTCTATACATAATTTTTGTGTTGGTATTACTCTTTTAACATATAGGTTCATTATCATCCAACAGAAATTGGATTACTAGTCATTTCGTTACTTAATTCTTTTATTTTAGGAGCATAATTCACATTGAGTGAGGTTATGGATGGGTCCTATCTTGGTTTGACAACAATGTGTTTATTTTATGATGAGTTAATGTCTTTTATTTCATACTCTTACAGTATTAACAAGGTTATTTATTACTCTGGGTCTATTATACAATTTTCTGTCTTTATCACTCTTCTTAAAACTGTATTTATGATTGTCAGCCTACAAGTTATATTCCTACATTTGCTCTACTTTAGTTATTCCTTCAGGTACACAGTTATTTACATTTAGACTAATTTTACTTCACTCTCCTGACCATTATTCTTTATGTCATTCATTTACTTTATCAGTTTTCTTTGTCAGTACAGTTATTTAAATTAGTTTATCATGGCTTAATTGTTATTCTGTTCTTCACTCTGAGCTTCTCTTGTTATGATTCATTCATCTTGCCTTAATTCTTCTCTTGCTTAGTGTAGGACATATCTTATTTCTTCCTGCGTTTGTATCTAGTTGGGTTTTATAATATTTTTCCTCAATCCACTTATTTTCTTCTCTCTGTCTTTGGTTTTCTCATTTCACCTAATCTATTGGGTTAGTTGTCAGTTACTTTACGTGTCGTCTGTCATTGTCTTTATTTCTTTAATCATCATCATTTTTTTTTCTTTTACTTAACTTTACAGTTTAAATATGGTATTTCTTATGATTTGTTATGGTTGGTTAATGTTTGTTTTGAACCCTGGTGGTCGTGATATTATGTAACATTACAATATTCATTTATGCGTATGCAGTCCATCCGTACAATTTTTCTATTGTATATTCATTTATGCGTATGCAGTCCATCCGTACAATTTTTGTATTGTATATTCATTTATGCGTATGCAGTACATCCGTACAATTTTTGTATAGTATATTCATTTATGCGTATGCAGTCTATCCCTATAATTTTTGTATTGTATATTCATTTATGCGTATGCAGTCCATCCGTACAATTTTTGTATTGTAGGCCTATATTCATTTATGCGTATGCAGTCCATCCGTACAATTTTTACAACGCTGTACATCCCCCCACAATTGTTTTCCACAATGATGTTTTGGGTGGTGTCGCTTGTTCTTCTTTGTATCAATATTCTTGTTTCTTCAGTGCGGATTTGTGGATCCATTCCCCCTCATTCGTATGTATGAATGTTTTGTTCCAGCCACGGCCCGACTCATAATCTTATGTCGTCCGCATAAGTTGTTTTGTTGGATTTTCTCTTCCAGCAACTAATTTTTAATTCGACCGTTTGGCACTTGCCTCCCTGTCTGTCTGTCTATTTGGGCGATGTATAACGGCGACTTTTGAATGTATCAATCGTTTTTCAAAAAACTTAAATACCGTACTTTTACCCCCCCCCCCCCACAGACCGCTCTTGTTTTTGTGATTGACTCCCCTCCCCTAAATAAGGCTAAATAAGGGACGGGAGTTAAAATTTTTAAGGCCCAGAATAAAAAAATAAAATAAAAATTTGTGTTGCGTATCTAATTAAAATTTTAATCAACATGTGAAAATAGTGTTCTTTTGAAAATTTCAAAGTTTTAGGTGCTGGAACCCAAAAAAAGGGATCAAAATTGTGAAGAACTAAAAAATCCGTGTTGAGTATAAGAGCGAATGGAATTTTAACCTAAACCCGAATATAGTGTTTGCTCTGAAATTGTATAATTTTAAGGGGTACCACGGACCAAGATTGGAAGTCAAAATTTTAAGAAAATTGTAAAAGTCTGCGTGCGGCATCAAGTTATGGGAAATTTTATTCAAAATTCGAACTCAATATCTTTAATACTTTGAGAGAATTAATATCTTTCAACATTCCTTGCAAATTTTTGACCGCCTTCAAAATGTTTGTAAGTTATGTTTGCAAAAACCATTACATGTGTATACGTGAAAAGTAGCAAATATGCACTTTTATATATCATGAAACCGTACATAAATTTAAAAGCTAGGGCCAATTTATTTGCCACATAGGCATTATGATTATAATTTTAAATAAAAAAATCAGTTCAGTAATTCGGTGTTTTCAGTGGTTGTATGATTGCTTTACGGTTGTTAGTGAAAAAAATAGAGTATTGCGGTTTTCGTAATTTTTCTAAAAATTGAAAAATTATCTAGTACTGAAGTTTTGTCATTTCTTCTTCACACCACGGCATAAGCAAGGTCCTTGGCTGTTTCACATTCAAAGATCCTCCAGCCATCTCTTCCTGGGTCTACCCACACATCTGTGTCCTATAGGTTTGTAAGTCCAGACTTGTTTGTGCAGTCTGGAATCTGACATCCTTTCTAAGTGTTCTTTCCACCGTGTTTGTAATCTTTTAATTTTTCATTTAAGTTAAAACCTTGTAACTCTTCTCTTATGGGCTCATTCTTTATACGGTCAAGTTTAGAGACTTTTAACTCCTCCTATGAACCCCATTTCCGAGGCCTGTATTTTACTTTCTTGTTTCATCGTTGTTGTCCATAATTCACACTCATAGGACAGTACAGGGACTGCCATAACTTTTGTAAAACTTTAAATTTTGTATTTCGACATACCTGGTTTCTAAAAATAGGTTGATTCCCCCACTGATCGTCTGGAACTTACCTAACTTAACATCAGTATCATAATTCCTATCACAGCCAGTATCATTTCCCAAATAGTTAAAAAGGCTCACCTGTTTACCTTTTGAAATTTATGAGATTGTTTTTTTTTTAATTTTTAATTCAAGTGTTTTGAAATATATTTATTTCGTTCAGAACAATATTGTAGTTTTGGAGCTCATGAAGGGTACTAGTATAATATACTAATGTTTGAGTGATCAGCGTGTGGGCTCTTCTTGTTTCAGTCCACATAATATTTTAAGTGACATTTATGTCAGTCAGGTCGTGTACTCTTGTCTCGATATTTTCCCTTGTGGCTTCCGTAAGTCTTATTACTTTGGAAAGTATTCGTAATGCGTTCATTATTTGAAAATCCCGTGTTAACCGCTTAAGTCGTACGCTTACTTGAAACTTATGAATACGCCTATAGTGTGATCCTCGAAGTTGTACCCCTATTCCTATCCTGAATTAAAAATTTGTCTTGACCATAACGTAAACATTTGGTCAGTCTTGTGGCAGTCATGTCTACTAAATCCTACTTGGTATTTGCTGATTAGCATACTCTTTGTTGGTTAGGAAATAATTTTATATAGGTACTTTACACGGAAGAGAGATTCCATCGTAATATCTGCATGCCAATGTATCGCCCTTTTTATAGACGGCGCAGGTTCTCTGATACTATCTTCCAGTGGCGTGCGGTGGGTAAAAATTTTGGTGAAGCTGAGGTATATCCGATACCGTACTTCGGTCAGAACGTCATTTAAATTTCCTGCCATTGTTGCTGCTCCATCATACGCTTAAGAGACTAGTTTTTCACTGCAAATTCAAATTTAATCAGCAACTGGCGATGAGCTCTGTAATAGCCTAGGCATGTCGATCACAACTTACGTCAGTAAATTCTAAAAATCCCTCTTTTACTCTTCTCCATCGTAAGGATACCGATAATGGAAAACTGCAGATAAGTAATTGAAAGTTTCATCGACTAATACAGCTACAAAGTTTGCCTCCTTATTTCGTTTTTTTATAGCCACTAAAGGAGCTGAGCTAACCGCTTCAATAGATCATTTTTCATTCAATTAGATAGTCCCCTGAACACAGCAGATGTTTCCATACTATCCGCACAAAAAGAAGGCCATATTTGGCTGGTGCTTTAGAAGTCCTACGTAATTGCCTCGATTAACTGACTTTTCCGTTTTGTCGTGTCTCCAAAATGGTAATTCTTGTTTATCTAGCAAACAGGCAGCGTTAATTAGTCTCGTAAGAATGTCTCTATTACATCGAACCTTCCGCTTGTGAGCCGATATCTCCGATTTAAATTGGTCGTGTAAAGCAGTTTCTATTCTACTCTGATCGACAGCAGTAAAACACAATGATGAACGAAGATAATTCACAGCAATTTCATGGCCAGCAATAGATTTAACTAGGTTTTCTAAAGGTTTGAATCAAGTATTGGCTCAGCTATTGTTCCTGTCCTTTCCAAACAACAAACAATACCAGCAAAATATCGCATTTAGATCAGCTCTACCAGCCAACCACTCACATTTCCTGTGCATTTGTTGGGTTTTTGAAAGAACCAGGGTCGGCCTACCAGTTTTTATAATGTCAGTTTTTCGTTAAATAAGGAAGAAAAAGACTTTGTGAAATGGGCTTTTATTATACAAACTGACATTGTAGAAAGTATTGAAGCCAACACTAAAACTATTCTATTCTAAAGTATGTAACTATAACTTCAAATGTTAGAAATGGATAACGCATATGGTTTAAACATGGTACTATATAAAACGTAACAGGGACAGCGATACTAGCAAACACAACATCACGCAGTCCAACTCAACTCAAGCTAGCTTCAGTTCCCTATATAGCAGTGGTAATTTTCTATCTCGCTCTACGCGCGCGCGCATGTTTCTACACAGGGCTACCTCAAGCTGCGATGAACCAAATGATGAACCTGGTCCACCTACTGTAGCAGTGACAGCGTATAAAGTCAGTCTACTTAGTCACGTTAGATAGCCTACTGGGTTTCAGCAGGAGCACACTGGCAAGTCGCATCAAAATTATAGCAAATCCTAACACCTTTCTTCGCCTTCTGTAACACATGGCGAATCAATGTAAATGGGGACAAAACCCAAATTTGTGTTTTCGACTCCACCGGACGCAAAATGAATCATTTCTGCACTACACCAGCCCGCGTAGGCTCATAATCAGTACGCCCGAGGCGTGAATGCCAGTATCTGGGCGTCACGCTTGACTCCAAACTTACCTGGCGACCCCATATCAAAAGAACTACGGCCATCGCCCGTGCCCGCCTCCGTTCTCTCAGAACCCTCAGCAGACGTAACTACTGCTCCAGGGACTTACTAGGCCGAATCTACACCACCTGCATTCGTCCCATCATAACATATGCCCACCCAGTTATCCTTACCGCATCCCCTAGATCTCCACCGAGTCACAGAACGACGAGCCCTAAGACTCATACCGCCGACCACGCCGTACAAAGACCTCCAACGCAGCTCTGTATGCGCTCAACAATCACTTCCCTAACTTGGACTCCTTCCTCATTAAGCTCAACTGGAAGTATTCCCGCATTTCAACTGGCCTCACGCCGCATTTCCCTACAGTCAATAGTCCCTTCAATAAACAGAAATACCCGTAACACAAGCAGACCTTCCTATTTAATAAATCGCCTCCTCACAATAGCCAATGGTCCTCCCCCCAGACACCCCCGCCGCCAGCGTCAGAGACACAAACACAATTAAACACACATACCAATCTCCCTCTCATGTTTCATTAACCCCCAGCTGCAGAGACTCGAAACACACATGCAGCCTTAACACTCAACAATACGCTAACTTCACCTAACCTCTATACCCTATCCTCGCGCTACCTCATGAACTCACACAAAATATTCCCTCTCACTCACGTTCCAGCTTGTAATCCACAAATATGTGTCCTCCGCCTACCTTGACAGCACCCTGTCGCCATCCACCAGCTTTGGCGACCTGCGTTACACGTCCCAGTCTTGGCCGCCCTGCAACAGAACATCGATGAAGAAATAAATAAATATACCACAAAACACCCATAAAGGCCGCCTCCATCTACCTCTCCCGTTCACACCTGGCTACAAACTACACTTGCACACAATTAACCCAACAAGCAATACACTCCCATCCACGTGCCTCCACCTTCTCAACGGCCCGGTCAGCTGGCGTACGTCACCCTACAACCCTATACTCACACGGCTGAAGGGAGCTTCCTCCAAAACGGCCTGAGTCCTGCCCTAGTGGTCCGGTCTCTCATAAAAAAAAATTAAATATTAACATCTACTGTAACAATAATTGCAGTTATTGTGTCGTCAGTCATTAGTGAAGCAGTGCTTCACTTGCTTCCCTTGACCGCACGCTACTGCTATCTTCAAAGATAGTAAATCGGACTATTTATGTTCGATTAATTAAAATTAATGGTGTAAATCGAACAGTAACCATTAAAACTCTTAATACTTTTCGTTCAATATCAAGGGTCACAACCCTTTAGCTGTTTGTTACAGATAACGTAGGCTAACGGCGATTGTATATTATAACCTCGTGTCGAGGTAGCTGCAACTATGTTGCAAAATAATTTTAAAGTCTTTGGTAATTACATGAAAACAAATGAATAATGAATGGGTTGAACTAAAGACCTTTCGTGCGATAACCGTTGGTGACGTAGGGTATACAGTGCATTCTGGATTTCCTGTTCATATCATATATTGGCGTCTCGTATACGGTTCCCCCAAACAAGTATTAATTAATAATCCAAACGTCGCGGATTCGTATGTGTGTGTCACTTTAACATTTAGATGCTGATCGTATCGGTGTGCGCATCTGATATAATTATTGTGCGAAACGGTGATGATTCGACCGTGAACACGGTCTGTGACTTTCTGGCAGCACTCCACCGCGCAAGGTGGTTATACCGCGTTCGCCGCAAGAAGTTAATTACTCGAGGAGGAAGTCACTGTACCCGCCCTCGCCATGTGATTTGTTATATTTTCCCAATAGTCAACAAAGGATACTTTGTGTGCGCGCGCATGTAATATATATAAATAGAGTCTTCGGTAGACATTAGTCTTGTTCGCTCTTAAACTTTCGTGGTTTTTATTAATAATAACACTGTTTTTCAGTTGGACATGAGTCTTTTTACTTCCATGTTCCATAAGGAAATGGAAGTATGGTGATGGCGAGAAAACTCGTGTTCCAGATAAGGGCTGATTCTGATAGTAATAGCCTCAAAACATGCAGAATAGTCATTTTCCAAAAAGTGTCTGTGTGTAGAATTTTCTATGGCGAACGGTAACTGCCGCAAATTCAAATAGAATCAAATAATTTTGTCCACATGCGCCTGAGTTGTAGAGGACTCAAGGCGTATTGATTTTGGTGAAGATCGGTTAAGGGGAAGGGGTAGTTTACCTGCATCGTTTTATGTTTTAACAAGGGTAATTTTTTCTATGACGAACGATTACTGCTGCACATTCAAACAGAATTAAATAATTTTTTTTGCATACGTCCCTGAATTGTAGAGGACTCGAGGCCTATTGATTTTGGTGAAGATCGATTAAGGGGAAAGGGTAGTTTACCTGCAACGTTTTATGTTTTAACAAGAGTAAAGTACTTAATTTTGATAAATAAAGTATCCTGAAAAGAAGATCATAATAATCCACTATAGAAACGTAGATGAAATATCTATAAATGAAGAGGCTAGTTGAACGGGGTGGGGGTAATTTTCAATAAATGACAATGATAGTTGAAGGGGTTGGGGATAATTTTTATTTATATGTCATGTATACTACGTTATCGGCAACAAAGAAGTAGTTTCTTGTTAAAATTCCTTTCTGGGCTGTTTGTTTGGCGTGGTCCAATATTTTCTACAAAACCAGACGTTTCGGCAGTGCTATCGACTGCCATCATCAGTGAAAATCGAGTTCTCTAACGTGAGATGGTATACGTTAGTGACCACAGTAGTTCTGAAGAAAGAAGTAGTTTTTATGCAAATATTTCGTTTCGCAAATGATTTTAAATATAAATCTTAGAACATGGAATTCATGTTTGGTTCTCCATACCGATTTTTACTGCCATGTTCTGTAAGGAAATGGAAGTATTGTGATGGCGAAAACATCGTGTTCGAGATAGGGCTGATTCTGATTGTACTACCTTCAAAACATGAAGAAAAGTCATCTTTCGAAAAGTGTCTGTCTCTCTGTGTGTCTGTTTGTAGACATATATTTTTTGCAAATAATTTTTTGCATGTGTGCCTGCGTTGTAGAAGACTCAAGGCCTATTGATTTTGGTGAAGATCGGTAAGGGGAAAGAGTAGTTTACCTGCAACGTTTTATGTTTTAAGAAGAGTAAAGTACTTAATTTTGATAAATAAAGTATTATGAAAAGAGAAGAAGATCATAATAATCCATTGTAGAAACGTAGATGAAATATCTATAAATGAAGAGGCTAGTTGAAGGGGTGGGGGTAATTTTCTATAAAGGAAAATGATAGTTGAAGGGGGAGGGGATAATTTTTATTTATATGTCATGTCTACTACGTTATCGCCAACAAAGAAGTAGTTTGTTATTAAAATTCCTTCCCGGGCTGTTTGGCGTGGTCCAATGTTTTCTGCAAAACTTGACGGTTCGGCAGTGCTGTGGACTGCCATCATCAGTGAAAATCGAGTGCGCTAACGTGAGGTGGTATGCGTTAGTGACCACAGTATTGTGGTTAAGGCTGAAGCAGGAAGTATAAAGAAGTAGTTCCTATGGAAATATTTCATTTCGAAAATCATTTTAAATATAAATCTTAGAACGTGAAAGTCGTGTACGGTTCTCCATACCGATATTTATTTCTTGTTAAACCAACCGTATCGCCCATATTGCGATGAGGCATCCTCAGTTGGCTTCGCTTGTTCAGTTACTTCTTATTTATATTTAAATAAGATTAAAAGTATGAATATTTTTTATAAATTATTATATAAATATACCGTTTGGTTAATAAAAGTTGTTTTTGTCATAAAGCTACTACTCTAACTTAAAATCGCTAATGGTCTTATTGAATCTTTTTGCAAAATATTGCGTACGTAATTAGTGAGACCGTTATAAGGGGAGAAATACGGTAGTTGTAGGTGATTTTTCGCGAACTCTAAAGATCCGTAACCAGAGATCCTCAGTAGCCTCTGAACTCCCTGAAACCAAACAGTACCCTCTCCAGACCGACTTCTCACGTTTTCTGTAACACCGTCTTGAAGTTCTGCCAAAAAAACAGGTATTAATTACTCATCAAATTCAACGTATTCCACCAAGTTAGCATGTAATTATAATCCTTAAAGTGCAGTTCAGTAATTACGAGAATATTTATTTATTATTTAACGTTATTTATCACAAAATGTGTTGAATGGAACGCTAAAAAGAAACCATAAGCATGACCTACATTCTATAAAGAAATGACGAACGTCTAACTCTTCAAATTGTTTAAACGTTTCTCTGTCTCATGTACTGGTATAATAAAACAATATAGGCCTACTGTTGAAATGAACAATGCCGTTAGAAGCATCACTTTTATTTTAGGCACACTAGCAAAAAACAGTACGACACTAGACATAAAAATTAATTTATTAAGGTTATTGGACAATACTTTCGTTACAAACTCGGTTATGTGAATCAGGCAGACTTTTCTTGCTTCTATCCGAGCAGTCAATTATTAAATCGTTAAAATTTAATTGTGTAATGTCTTGTAATTTGTGTAAATGCATGCTTAAATATATGGTTTAAATTCTAATGTTTTGTTAGTCAGAGTCTTTTGTTGGGTGTATTTGAAAAAAAATAAAATAAATTCAGCAACCTAGATTGTAAAACAGAAAACATATAGGAAAAAGTTGTTATAGAAAACAAGATTAGAATAATTGAAAATGAGAAATTTCTCTCTCTCTCTCTCTCTCTCTCTCTCTCTCTCTCTCTCTCTCTCTCTCTCTCTCTCTCTCTCTCTCTCTCTCTCTCTCTCTCTCTCTCTCTCTCTCTCTCTCTCTCTCTCTCTCTCTCTCTCGCACAAATCCAGCATCAAGTGTGGGAGTACCAGGAGAACTCTAAAATCAACGAGTAAAGAAACATGCCTGAAGTTGTGCAGGGTGATGGCCCACCTACACCCTGCCCACCTACACCCTATGGGTCTGAGAATCGGGTTTTAACGAACTCGTGGGCCAGTCGTATCCAAGCGGCCGAAATGAGATTTCTCAGGCACGTGGCAGGATTATACTCGTCAAGATCGCAGAAGAAACGCAGATGTGCGGCAAGAACAGAATATTATGAGCACACTCGATACAATTGCTCAGTATCGGTTACAGTGGTTGAAACATCTTAACCGAACGGAAGACTGCCGCGTCCCCAAACGACTATCGAGTTACAAGCCGACAGGACGGAGAGGCGTGGGACGCCCGAAGAAACGCTGGAGTGACCGGCTCAGGTCCATCTGCTTGAGGCCGGAATAAACAGATTTTTGCACTACAAATTATAAGATTTCTGACATTAACCATCGTCAGTTAAAATTAATAAACACGACGTTTCGACCTCTATAAAACCAGAGGTCGTCTTCAGGCGAACAAAAAATAACTAATAATACAAAGATAAATATATCAAATAACGATTAGATATAATAATAATTTTAAGAATACCACAAACAGGTTTTTGGTTTAATCTTTCTCGAAGAAGAAGATGATGATGATGATTAAAGAATATTAAAGACATTAAAGAGCACTGGGTTCGTCGTCGGCGTGTAGCCCTATTACCGAGTGCATAATGTCAGGGGCGCTTCTTGAGCGAAATATCGTTAATTGGATCGTTAAATACAATTTACTAGGTAATTCATGCGTGTTTTGGGTTACGCTCAGTGAGCAGAGGCAGGGCAGGCAGTTTTCTGTGGTAACTGAGCTCATTCTACCTGTAACTGATAATGCTTCAGACAGACAGTAATTGTGTTGGTAAATTACCGTGTGGATTGCTGCCCCTTCTTCCACCCAATTGCTGAAGTCGTTAATACTGTACCTGAGTGTCTGAACGTGTCACGGCCGAATAGCTAACTGTCTTTCGGCTTCCAGTAGCGGGGCTGCGTGATGAAATTCTGTGCTTCCTCGGACGTCCCACACATCTCCGTCCCCTCGGGTTATAGTTCCATAGTTGTTTGGTGTGATGCAGCAGTCATCCATTCTGCAAAGATGTTCCCATAAATTCAGCCGATACTGGGCGATCCTGTCTAGTATACTCATAATATTCAGTTCTTGGCGTATATCTGTGTTTCTTCTATGATCATGGAGAGTATGCCCTGCCACGTGCCTGAGAAATCTTATTTCAACCGCTTGGATGCGACTGGCCTGGCCTTTCGTTAAAGTCCAATTCTCAAACTCATAAAGAAGTGTGGGAAGAGCCATCACCTTGTAGAATTTTAGGCGTGTTCCTATACTTGCTGACTAAACCAAGTTGCTGAACTTATGCAACTTATCCACCACGTCGTTGCTTGCATTATAAGACACACTGTAGACCAGGTATTCAAAACTGCTAACTTGTTCCAGGACAGTACCGTCTATAACAATTTTTGCTCGTAGGGGATCAGTTCCACAAAAAGCCATCACCTTGGTTTTAATTGTGGATATCTGCAATCCAGGGTATTTGCAGATTCGATTTAACAAATGTATACCCATCCTCAGGGCAAATAAGCTGTTTAATTTCTGATGACATAGTACTTGTTTCAAGAAGCTGACAAGATCTAAAGGATGGTTTCTTGAGTCTAGAAGAGGCCGCAATGAATTTAGGTCTAAAAGTAAACAATGGAAAGACGAAATACATGTTAACAGCCAGTAAAATAGAAGAGAAGAGAGCATCTCTGGGAATTGGAGGACACAAATTTCAAAAGGTTAAAAAATTCAAATACCTGGGCTTAAATACTAGTGCCTGGGCTCAATTAAAATGCTAGTTACTGAGGACAGTATTTTCTTTACTACTTTTTTGTAAATTTCCATTGGCGGTATACCTTGCTTAACAAACAATTCAATCAAAGCGCGATGTTTGATTTTCTTAAAAAAAGCGTGACACGTAAATTTCAAACAGTCGGTAAATAATTAATAAATTCACGGATAGACTTAAAAATTAACTGGTGTTTACGTGAAATATGAATCTTACAACACAAGAAAAATTATAGTTCTACCGCTAAGCTACATATGTCGCTCCGCGAGCTTTTCAACTGACCCTCGTACGTAGGCCTACCGTTAATTTACATTTAATTGTATAAACTGGTGCTTTATAGGTTTTTTAATATTTATGAGTTTGGCCAGTCCAATCAAACGATGTATTTTAATTAATTTTGCTAGTGTTGTTGCTGTTGACTAATGCAATATGTTTAGTTATATTTTGCTTTCAGTAATAAGTATTTGATACATTTTTATAAAGAATTTTTTATTTTTTATTTTTATAAATACGCGATCGTATTCAGAATATTATCGTACCTACAAAAATACCAAATTTTAATTTTTTGAGAGACGGCTTTGTCCCTAGTGCGTGTATTTTCCAAAACATAATTTTACCAATCTACCTGCTTTTAAGTTTCACAGACCAAGTGTAGGCTTAAGTTTTAAGTTAAGTTAAGTTTTAAGTTTTTAAAACAAGTGTAGGCTTTTGTGGCCTTTATCGCGTTTGTTGCTTCCAAACTTTACAGCCAGACTGCGCTTCAGTACAGATTGATACCGTTCGAAATATTGAAAATCACCGTAGTGTTATCAAAATATTTGTATCACATTAAGAGCGCCTAATAGGCTACTGTAATTTTCGTTTACTGAAGATTTTTCATAGTTTGAAAAATATGAAGTTCTTATATAGTTAATCGTATCTTAATTGTTGTCTAATCAAATATTGTATTGCACTTTTTTCTTATACTGTGAAAAACGTTTAACAGAAAATATCGGTTAACACGAAGTATTGCTCGGGTCCTGATAGTTGCTTCTGTTTTACAATTACAGTTTCTACGGTTAACACGAAAAAGTTTTGTACAGACGAACTCGACACGGAAAATTTACGAGTTCTTACTGCTACCGACATGCTTTCGTTGGTGAGCCGTGTTCGTCAATATTTAGAAACCATTTCGGAAGGAGAGTGTTTGACCACATTGATAAATTAACTGTTGAAAATAAAGCGACTGACTGACTGACTGACTGACTGACTCTTTGGCGCTACAGCCTTGTAAGGTGTAAACTAGTACTGAATGATCAACTAATTGAGCAAGTGCATTCATTCAGGTTCCTTGGATGTGACAAAAAAATAGAGAAGTTTAATTACACGTGTGGAACGATAAGAAGAACACTGAACGGAAAGATCAGAAGAGATACTCTTTTGAAAATTTATAAAGTGACGGCAGTGCCATGCGGCCTTTATGGCAGTGAGACTCGGACACTGAACGCAAATACCCAAAGCCGGATACAGGCTAGTGAAATGAGATCTTTACGATCAGTACTAGGAGTATCACGAAGGGACCGGCTAAGAAATGATGATATAAGGAACATTCTTGGAATATACAACCTTAACGAAAGATAAAGGAATACAGACAGGATTTTGTATAGTGTGTTGAAAGGATGTATAAGAACAGGATACCAAAACAAATTTTGGTTTGTAATTCGAAAAGACGGCGGAATATTGGAAGACCAAAGAAAAGATAATCGGACCAAGGAGTGCGCAACAGATCGTAAGGTCCACAGTCTGAAGAAGAAGACTTTATATAAATATAAATAAACTTTCAACACAGTATAAATATGAATGAAGCAGAGGACCATTATAAGGTAAACGACACACTTATTGTCTTATCAAAACCCAAAGTCCAATATGCACCAACTCGATACACAAATCAGACTACCGACAAAATTTGTAAACAGGAAGAAAAGCAGCTTAACAAATTAATTTATAAATATGGAGAAATTTTCAGTGAAACACCGGCGCAGACGACAGTCTACGAACATTCCATAACTGTGACAGACCCAACAAAATTTGTCAGGAGGACATAGGTGCCCTATTCCAATGCGCTACGAGGAAGAAGTAGAAACGGAGATACGTCGCATGGTGGATAATAACGTGATTGAGCGGTCCAACAGTAACTTCTTAAATCCTCGTGTTGTAGTAAAGAAGAAAAACGGGGATATTCGTCTATGCCTGGACATGAGGAAGCTAAACAGTATTATAATGAAAGAGTATGACTGTGCGCCAACTGCGGACGAGCTCTTTACGAAGTGTGAATGAGCCCGCTACTTGAGTAAGCTAGATCTACGCTCTAGATTCTGGCAGATTCCAATCCGAGAGGAGGATAGAAAGTTTACTGCTTTCCTGTGTAAGAACAAGTGCTACACCATAAAGTAGTTCCATTTGGATTGAGTACGAGTTTGGCAGCTATTGTGAAATGTTTAGAAATAACATTAGGCCCAGAGGTAGAACCTTGTACGATGATCTTCGTGGATGATATTCTAGTGCAGTGGTTCCCAAAGTGGGGTCCGCGGACACTTTTAAGAAAAAATAGAATATATCGTAATTTTCTTCGATTTTTTGTAGTCTAAAATCTAAATTTCAAACTCTTAAAACCATTAGTAGAAGACTCCAGTATTTTTTTTAATTCAAACTAATTGTAATTGTAAAAGTAATTTCAAATTGATGGTTTTAATAACGTCTTTAAATCATGTCGTGTAGCAGATCAGTTTGTCGGCCGAACTGCCTAGAGCGCCGCATCAACATAGAACTGATAGCGCTATTTTAGTCCACGTATATGCATTGTATGTCGCGTATAAGCACTGTATCTAAGCAAAACTTTTTTCCGTGTAGCTGGTTTTACGCCTAAGTAGCTGGACTTCGACACGTGTAGCTGGAAAGATAGAGCCGAGTTTGGCAAAGTTAAGAAATAAACTTGATGTCGAGAGTGACTTAATATTGAAATTATCAGACATTAAATGTTGCAGAGCTAATTGTTCAAAAGTAGCTTCATTGTTCACATTAAACTATGTTTGATATCATTAATATTATGATTTTACAAGTTAAAAAAATTTGGATTTTAATACATTTTAATTTAAAATATAAGAGTTTGTATCATATTTACTGTTTGTTTTATTTCATAATTCACACGGGGTCCTTGAAATTTTTAGTTTTTTGGAGGGGGTCCGCGGACTGAAAAGTTTGGGAACCACTGTTCTACGATGATCTTCGTGGATGATCACTGTCCTCGGCAGCAAAATTTCTTTCGCACAACCAGCGTGACAGACGATCGCTACACATAGACTTAGCTGTGCCGGCATGGCGAGCAGGAAGTAGGAATATGTGTTACGGAGGTTAAGCGTCGAACCGCCTGCACGGGGGCTGCCCACGACAGGTTCACACACTCTGTCGCCCACTCCACCGGCAGAACAATGAATGGATACCAACCACTACCTTTCTCTATATTCCAATCAATTATAGAGCGTGTGGGTCTTGTAAAACAAACTGGCAAATGAATGAATGAACCCACGCTATCTTCAACCCAAAACGGCAAAAACTAAGTGCCGCCCAAATCTCACTCACTCCTCGATTTGAATCGAACTCATTACACGTAGACTATAATCACTTTGAGTTATTTAGAAAGTTTATCGGTTTCATAATCGTTACGTGGGCCTCTCGGAAATGAGGTAACATGTATTTTTTGCTTTTCAGAATTCAGGGTAAAAAATGTCGATTTTAAATTTAAATTTGTGATCGTTTATATGTTTAGAAAAATTCCCACCCTGCCTTGTGACCGTGGGCATTCGATTCATAATCTCTCAGGCTAGAGTCTGGGTAAGACGGATGTCTGGGACCACTGGGATGTCTGGGATGTTAATAATGATAAGATAATAATATATATGTAGGTCTGATATTTAATAAAAATGGAAAACGCAGAAAGAAGCAGAAAGAATAGAATCCAGACAGTTGCTATGGTATGGTCACGTAATGAGGATGGAGGAGAAGCGATGGCCAAAGAAAGCACTGACTTACACACCACAAAACAGGAGAAGAAGAGGAAGACTGACAACACAATGGAGAACAGGAATTAGGAAAAGCATGAGAGATCGAGCTATTGAAGATGATGACTGGAAGGATAGGGAGAAATGGCGATCGAAATGCGGGATGCGGCATACACTGCTGTAGGACCCCCGCTACAAAAAAAAACTACAGTATATTGAACAACTTGTAGCCAGTGTCAGTAAAGGACAGAAGGTGGTAAAATCTTATAAAAAATGAACCAAGATCCACAGAACTTGAAACATAATGAAGAAAGAAAAAGTTGAAGAAACGTAGTGAGAACTTGAAAAGCTGATTTGTAGTCGAATCACTGTTTGTAAACTGTATCGTTGTTTCAAAACTAAGCAATTGTGAGTTCTTTCCGAATATCCGTACCCACACTACATTTTCGATGTTTTGAATATCGACTGTATCGATATACGACGATGTGAAGAAGAAGAAGAAGAAGAAGAAGTATTTTAAGTATTCTATTTCTTAATGTAAAGAGAAAATACTGGTTGTTTTCATTTGCGAGGTTAGATAATAATGGTTTTTTGTATTTAGCTTACTGCTGAAAGAAATGAAAACCATGGTTAGAGGAAATATAACGTTTAATGTGTGTACACAATGCTTGAAAGAACAAAGAACATTAAAAAACATTAAAAACAAAGAAAATAACTCTTTTTAACAAAAACAACAGCAGAAAATGTAATGTGATAATTACAATTTTTCTTAATAGTAATCTTAAATTGTATTTCTTAATTTACAATATGATTACAATTATTATCCAAGTTTACCTGTTAGTAAAATTTACCAGAAACTTTTGTTTGTAACCTTATGTCAACTATCTGATGTAAGTCGTAAAGTTCTACAGTTATTTTGTAAATTGTATGTTTCTAAATTATGATTGTTTGTTAATACCAGTAGGGAGTGAAACATGTTAAAAATAACTTTTAATAATTACGTAGTGAACATCCCCTAATCTGTTTTAGTTATAGGTAATATATTTTACTTGGCTATATGTTGACTGATGTAGGTATAAACAATTTATGTACCAATCTATAATCCAATTGTTGATTACTGTTTGTTTAATTAATTAAAATATCATTACATTTAGTAATTTAAATTGTAATACTGTATAAATTAAGTTCTGTCATACTATAATTTGCTCGTTTTCTTAAAGATAATTGTAAGATGTAAACAAACTATCATAAGTTTTCACATATACAATAATACATACATACGCACTCACATACACGAACACGTTCACCCACAATATTTAATTGTTCCGTTGTGTTTGACATATCTTTTGTATTTCATACACAGGTCCTGAAGATGACAATAAACACTGTCGAAACGTCGACGCAAAATAGTTAAAATTTGTATTATTTTTGACCGATCCTCACTAACTAAAAAATTCATTGATTGATGGTCACTAAAAATTTAAGGACTTAATAGTAAGATTAAAAAAAAGTATTAACAAATGGAAACAAGATTTGTTATTCGTTAGGTGGCCAATATTTTTTTATTTTATTCAGTAAAATCTCTAAAACTTCACTAAAAGCTAATTTTGTGCGAAACACAAAATAATGGGAGACGTGTATAACATTTCGCCTTACTTCGAGTTGGTTGCGTTTCCAGTGATCTGAACAGAAATCGAGTATTATTGAGAAAACGACTATTAGTGAAAGAGTTCTAAAAGATAATTGTATAGTAGTAGACAACAGGCTGTACTTTGACTCGTTTATTTTACGAGGATTTCTCAAACAGCTAGTATTATTTTAAAGGCATATTGGTTTCTATGTGTAATTTTAGTTTGCACGTTAACCTAACAACGTCAGCTTTTGGCGTCACTGGCACACATCGGAGATTCGTTATTGCTAGTAACATTTCTCGTAAAAAAATGAAACATGATTGCAATCGTCAAGAAACTATTTTATATCATACACAAATAAATTTTCACGATTTCTATTATCTGGCTAATATTATTTGCGATATTCACTACATGTCGATGCCAATAATCGTATAATCGAAATATCGAAAATGAATGTAGGTACGGTTATTGGGAAAGTACCCAATTGTGTATTGCAGTAGTTAATTAACAGATGACCAGCTGGCGTGCTAATGTCCTTATATTACGACGGACGTAATATCTGGCAGGCAGTGACACTGCCCCGTACAACAAAGATACTCCGACGTTTTAAACAGTTTGCAGTAAAAAAAAGTACAGTAACTCATTAATAATTTTATATGTACGAAATTATTGTATGATATCGAACAATTAAAAAAATTATTTATTAAAAAAATTATGACAAAAATAGTTTTCGTGTCAAGTGCAAACGAGAGCCTTGACACTGGTACCGACGATAACTTTCGGATTATCTTCTATACAAAGTTTCACGCTGCAATAATCTTTCGACTAAAAATAGCGCTTGGTGCTAATCAATTAATTACCGTGTGAACTCTCGAACCCGCGGCAGTATGTTGATTTCTTTGTTACCGTTCAGTTGGTTTTAGCGATTTCAGAAATTCACGCATGTTATGAATTCTGATACATAAAGCGCCTAGTTGTGTACTATAAGATATATTTGTGTGCTGATGCTCTGGGCACCAACCGTATTCACTAGCTTCTTCATCCGTTCCATTAATCTGTTGCGGCTTCTGTCATTACATGGGCGGCTCTAGTAGAAGGCCGGAATATTAAACGTGGCAACACTGGAACCAGTTGATATTTGAGGCCGACTAGACGATCTCTTAACTTATGTATTTCAACAATCAAATCGCGTCATTTTTAATTCCCAGTTAACAGCAGTTTTATAATTCTTCATTTTTTGCAAAATTTGCAAACCTTATTATGTAAAATCCTGTTATATTATTTAAGAAATATACTAATCAACTCATTCTTATGATACGAATTTAATAATTCCAAAAAAATTAATTTGTGAGGCCTCACACTAATTCACTAATTTCTTTAACTTAAACGTATAGTACTAAGACCTATAATTTAGATTTAGCTATAAATAGGCCTACTCGTGACTGTAGTAGTGCTATGAAATTAAATCAAAATATAACATGTTTAGTGTAGCAATTTTATTACACTATGCTTATAGGCCTCAGACGCAACGTTGCCATGTTTAATATTCCGGCCTTCTACTAGAGCCGCCCATGGTCATTGTCACCGTCATGTCTACATTTCATGTACTACATTTGGAGCCTTTAAGCTATCCATCTTTTCGCGGTGTACCTATGTTTTGCCTTTACACTCGGTTAAAATCTTTTTTCTTGTACTGGCAGACTCTCTCTCTATAGGTCAGCTCATTCCATCATTGACGATTTCACTGAATGTATTAATCAAGCCTGAAGATTTTTAAGTCTTTGCTTATAATAATAAAGCGATTTTCTAACAACATTTAAAGTAGTTTTTCGCGTCGTAACTTCCAAACTTTTCGATCTTTTCAATCATCATTATTTAAATTATTATCCGGGCTGTAAGGGCGTGGTCTTCCAAATTCTTCATGCTGAATGATGTTAGTAGTGTGATCGGACGTTTCGGCCTCACCTCTGTAGGCCATCTTCAGCGAAAGAGCTTTAAACAGCTGACAAGATGTACGTCAGTCAACCACAGTACTGTGCCAAACGCTGACCAATTTCCAATCATCATCCTTCTGATTTCACTTTGCCATTGCATTTCTTATGCCTTCTATCCAAGTCTGTCGCGGCCTCCCTCTGTTTCTTCTTTCAGAAGGGGTCTGTTTCAGTCATTTCAGTGGCCGTCTATCGTTACCCATACGGCACACATGCCCGTACCGTCTTAATCTATTTGTATCAATTGTGTCATTTATACTGGTACATAAAAAATAACTCGTTCTCTTATTTCTTCATTTTTAACCCTATCCTGGAATGTAAGCCTGCAGCACCTTCTCGGAATCTATACGTCATGTATTCTGTAGTTTCATGTACAGTACTTTCCATTGTAATCTTATATATTTTGATATTTGATTCGGGTTGTTGGTAAAATAGTTTATATAAACTATGTTGATAAATATGTTCATAAAATAGTATATAAACATGTTGATAAATATGTTCATAAAATAGTAGGCCTATAGGGTATAAATATGTTGATAAACTTATATATAAAATAGTTTTGATAGTTGATTGTTCCATAAAATGGAGTGTAACTGTATCGTCACTTGTTCCACTTGTACTATACAATTTTTTATTTATTTTGTATATTTTAATAATAATAAAACTTAAAAAAAATATATATTTTTTATTATTTTGTAAATTTACATGTATTTCGATAGTAATCCAACCATCATTATCAGATCGTGATAATATTGTACTACACTTGTGACGTCATAAGTATGACACCATGGTAATCTACTCCGTCCACAACTCCCCGAACAATTTCTGTGGCTTGTAACAGAACTCGTGCAGATGACATAGTAAGGCATGAAATAGTTCGCGCAGTTCGTAACGGGGACCCGGGAAGACTGGCCTGGTAGTTGTTCGGACGTACTAACCATGCAGTCGTTCTGAACGCAAAACGATTGCTCCGAAACAACGCGTCAAAGCGACGCATGCGCAATGGGATCTTTTCACACTGCGCGACCATACACTATACACTTGATTAGCTAAACTCCGAAATGTAATATATTAACAGGAAAGGTAAATGACAGGAATCCTCTATCAGCGAGAATAGTCGGTGAAAGTCTCGTGGGAAGACTTCAGCGTCTTGTGTTTTACAACCTTGGACCCAAAACACCCTTCTTCGTTGCAACTAATCAACAACTAAAACACAAAGACAGGGTAAAGCCAAAAAGTGAGGGAAATGCTTTAATAAATGAGTTACAGAAGATGGAAGGTGGAGTTCGTGAAGAGAATTCAGAGATGAAGGAAGAAGGTGCATGGTAAAGATACCAACAGCATGGACGCCACAGCGAAGTGTAAGAAACACTATTTAAAAGTTTCAGTCGAGGGTTACTGTGATTCAGGAATATAATGTAATAATGTATAAGTACGAGTATAGATAGAAGTAATAAAGTATAACTAGTATAAGTAACAAAAGATATTATTAAAAAACATTGCGTAAAGTTATTTTATGTAATTACAAAATTGTTTTCCAAAGTTTTTGCATGTTTATAATTTAGCTTTAAAAATTAATTTTCATTCTCAATGCACGAGAAACGTATAATAGAATTCAGTAATAAAGAAAACAGTATTCTCAAATGCGAAGCGAATTAATTTGAATGCCCAAACCTCCGTCGTCTTACGCTGGACACAGAAAATTCTTTACTTACGTAAACTGTTAGTATTGTTAGTACTTACATCGTGTATTGTTAGTTTTTCGTACAGCACATTGTGTATCTTCAGGTTATGATTCACTTGTCCTGGTGAACCAAACCAACAACATTCTTCCCTCCTGTTTAGTTTCTCGGCACGTATTATAGACCGCTATCAACCTGGAAACATTTTCTACGTAAACTTTAAAACAGAAATCCGTACTTTACAGAATTTTGCCTTCTCTTCTTCTGCCTTTGAAAACGACACACAACCGTGTGGCATACCAACCATGCAGCTGTTCTGACCACAAGATTATTGATCGGAAAACAACGCGTCAAAACTATGTAGGGTTGAGAGGCGCGATCAGTTTTTTGACACAGTGCAACCACACACCCGTGTCATGTCTAATTGTTTTTACTGTATTTTCTGCCAACATAATTTCTCCTGATATTGTATCAGAAAATCAGCATACTTCACCAGGCGGAAAACTATATAACCAGGATCGGATTAGAAGCGCGTGATGCCCTATGCTGTCATCACACTGGTGCCCCTCCCCCGATTCAAAATTCATTTTATTCATTATTTACACTGATAAATGGCATACAAATTTTCGAAAGTTGACAGTTATTTTATTTAAACTTTCAAACAATAAATATTTAGCTAAATAGTGATTACAACGAGCATAGTAGTACTTAAGCTTAGAAAATACTAATTGACCCACTTTTTCTCGATTTTTACCTTAACGAAGTCTTGTATAATTTCTTCTAAATCGACCGATTCAAGTATCTCGTTTTCAATATTCAACCTTGCCAACTAAGATGATCTCTCATCTCCCATAGTTGAACTCAACGTATCTTTAATGTGTTTTAATACAGAAAATGATCTTTCAGATTCGCAGTTAACTATTGGAATCGTCAAAAGCAGACGATAAGCAATGTATGTATTCGGAAATACATCAGTTTAATACTTTGAACGGACAAACTGTAGTATCATGGAACATATCATCTTCATTCGAACGATTTGAAAAGAAAAAACCTCTTGCAATTTTACTTGTAGCATAAAGTGCTTCAGTTCTGTTAGAAGATCGTTATTCAAATCGACCGAGTAAACGTCTGTAACAGCTTTTGCTTGATTTTCCAACTCGACACCCTCCAACGTTAATAACTACGTAAGAAAACCAAATAATTGCGTAATGTGATCATAAGCTTTGCTTTGCTTAGTCAATTCAGCTGGATGGTGCCCCCTCTGAAGCTGAGGCCGTGGTGCCCGGTGCTGCAGCATACCTAGCGTTATGGATAATCCGACACTGAGTATAGCTGATGATGAGCATATGTTTGATGATCAAAACATGTTCCAAGTAAGGAAAGAAAAACATCTTGATTAAATATTAGTATAGCACTAAGCCGGTATACTGTGTGAGAAGTATTCGTGAAATCAGTGAATAGGCTACTATGTGGGTTTCCATTTTAAATCTCTCGGTTTTTAATCCTAATGATGTTACCTATGCATGAACGCTCCTTGCGGAATAATTTATTCCCTCGTCCCCAACATTTGGGGATATCAGGAATGCGATTCAAGTGTTCACACCATCTCTTTCTGTGGTCTTCAATCTTACGGCTATTTAATTAATGCAATTAATTAAATATGCATAACTAATCATTCAAATGTTAATTAGTTTAATTAATTTACTTAATTAGTTCTGTTCAATGAGTAGTTCTATTTATTTAGCCCCGCATTAGGAAGCCATATACAGCTGTGCAAATATGCAAATTAGGAACTTTTATTAGTTTGCCTGTTAGGTAAATTAATACGAAAAGAAAACAATTTATCATTAACTTCTAACGAGATTCATGTTATGTTAATGTCGCAAGTTGGCTGTGCCATGTACAATTCTGTGGTTTACGTTAATTTGATACGTAAATTACTTAATTATCATTTCTGATTGCCATGTGTAAATTTAGTTGATTAGAAGAATCTATGTGCATTGGAAAATATGTAAATTGATTAGTGTGATGCACCGTAACATGATTGCACCCTCCTCTTTTTTTTATATCTTACGTATTATGTAGATCACAATCGAGGTAGTCATAAATAACGTAACACATACGCATATCTGGCTCTAGAAATAACAATTTATTACTTACTAAGCCATTTATAATCAGTATTCTCGATTGAACATAACATACTCTTGCAACGAAAACAATATCTCATACATCTTATTTCGTTAATTGATGATACTTCCTCTAGTTTTACAAACATGAGTATAAAGAATCACACTAAGCTCTACTCTACGTTCACAACCTTACTAAGGCTAGTGGATTCATATTTCCAGACATACTTCCGCAGTAATGGTCGTTTTATCTAAGTTAATTAACATCTGATATTTATAATCATCTCGGTGTGGATTCTTTTTAAGAAACAGGTCAGTGGCTTTACAACTACGAACAATAAATAATTTACATTACTTGTGTTCAGTTATCCAATTTGCGTAGAAACTCCGTCCTGCGTCTTGCATTCCTCCATTCTCCAGAACAATAGTTGACCACTTGGCACATATATCACAGATGAATTATACACATTGCACACACACTGGTCTCCGCACTCCCGTGTCGATGTACTTCCGGTCACGTTTGTTTTATAGTTATATGTTCACGTATATTACTAAGTATGATTATCCACACATTGATTGCTCGTTTTATGTTTAAGTTTGTTCGTTAGTGCTTGACCATATTATCACTAAATACTGAACGTTTGTGCTTTAGTCAATCATTATCGTATTTTATTTATGAATGTTCTATCACGATAATTGAAGTGTATCGTTACTCGTATGGTACAATCTTCGCACTCCCGTGTCAATGAATCGAAATATTATACAGTTTGGTTTAGACGAATATTAAACTCGCGCTTGAAACTAACAAGTCTTTTGACTCCGTACTCATTGCCGTTAAAATACACTTTGGCATTTTAATAAATAATGTCTCTGTTCATTTCTAACTCCTTTGAAATACCGCGAGCGAATTGATACGGTTAAGTAATATAATATCACTGAGTTCTCCGATTACGACGCACTATGTTATATGACACTGCGGTAATAAACTGATATACTATTAAGACATAATGCACTGATGTATTTAAACTATTAAGAGTCTAAGTTCAATAATACTGAGAGTCTAGTACGCTATTAAGTTGAAATCAAAACTGAGAACTAGTAACATACCGAGTTGTAATGATACTAATAATTTTTATGAAACCGAGATTTTACACTACTGAGCGATTTTATAATACTTAGAGCTTTTTCTATACTGAGAGATTTTATAATACTGAGCCTCGCTCACACAACTGGGGGTCGCGAGTAGTGCAGTGTCCCGAGTCTCAGAAAGGACTCCTGCCACTGGGTCTGTTTGAGTTCTTTATATACTTTTAGCTAATTATGGTGGGGGTCTGAAGCGACCTGCGATTGGTGGATTATACCACCGGGACTAGCAAACGAGGTCGCTTCCAGGACTCACCTGGTCGCGGGGTGTATTTACCAAGTCCGGCAATGAGGGAATTGTGGGTCACTCTGTCGGAACGAACATAGAATCTACGCGCCAGGCGTCTCACGGTGTCATCAAGAGAGCGGACACCGAGTCCTCTCCTCAAAAGACGAGAAGAGTACCTCCGGGGGACTTTGCACGCGAGCTTTAGTCCCCGGTCGAGTACGCGCTGGAGCGTTGTTCTATGACCACGAGCCAGGTATCCCCAAACAGGACAGGCGTAGGTAATCACGGGCAACACGTACGTGTTGACTATGAGCTTACCTAGCCGGGGGGTCATTGCCGGATTAGAAAGCACGGGCCAGAGTCTACTGAGTTGCGCCGAAGCGCGTTGTCGGATGTACTGTACATGGGTTCGCCAGGTGAGTCGGGGGAATCCACGTGGAGCCCGAGGTACTTGACGCTATTGGTCCAGGGCACCTCGACGGGGCCTACTTTAAGCGGCCGAGGCCGCTTACGTTTTCGCGAGAATATTACCGCGGCGCTCTTGGAAGCGTTAACGGCAACTCTCCAGTCATCGGTCCACCCGACATACGCGTCGAGTTGGCGCTGGAGCTTAACAGCCGCATAACTCGCGTTCGGCTCTGAGGCAAAAGCCGCAGTGTCGTCCGCGAACAGCGACAATTTCACTCCAGGAACTCGGGGCGTGTCGTTGACAAACAACGAGAGGCCCAAGGACACTTCCCTGAGGGACGCCAGCGGTAATACGCCTCTCCGAAGAGAGAGCGTGGTCTACTCTCACTCGGAAGCTACGGTCTCGCAGAAAGCTGCCGATCAAGTGAACACTGAGCCTCGCTCGTGGTCAGTACACAGTTTTATAATATTGACTCCTACTACATACTCTAGCTCAGATCTTCGCCATCCCTCCATCGTCGTTCTCATTGGGTTCTTGTCTCGTTTCCTCCGAAAACTCCTCCCAACGTCTTAAGTTAAACTAATGACTCCTTTCCGATTCATTCTCGACATACGTCTCCATGGTAACGTCTTTCTGGAGTCCTGCCTTGACCAAACCGTAGCATCTGATAGGCTGTCTATACCCTACTTCCAATAGTCTGGCTGGTGGCTCCACCCTCGCAATTCTCCGAAAGACCAATTTCCATGCCTGTCGTTCACGCGATTGTTTTCGTCCCTATCTAGGCTGCGTTCCTCTAATTGATATCCTGTCACCCTAGTGTCCTATAGTCTCTTGGTGTGACGAGTCTTGGTATTGTCTCGTTATATCCTCTAGCATCTGTTTCCCACGCCGATGGTGGCCGACTTCTTAGTACCGCACATCTGCCGCCCATCCCTCTATTCTCTCGTACATGGAATGGTACACGAGCACCCTGCCGTTGGTTACATTGTCTTCTCATTCTCGCAACATATGCCCTTTTGTTCAAATGACAACCCTCTAAGTTAAGCCACTGTAAACTCTTTGCGCCAGAGTGTCGCCTTTGACATTACACACATGGTGAAACAATGCCATTGCTTCCTTCGTGTCGTATATTCTTGGTAATTGCGGGTACGAGGCAGCGCTTTTGCTTCTCTGTTACCAACTTGCCTTCCCACGCGTATACCCTTATTTCATACATCTACTAACTGAGCCATTGTCTCCGCTTGTGAGGCGTCCAATTGTCGTTTAATAGAATAACAAATATTGTCTGTGCGACAGTTGTTACTTTTCCCCTATACATCACTCTCTTGACAGCAGCTAACTGCCTTCGCGTCCGTTTCGTAATCCAAAAATTTCTTCACAAAATTTGTGCTATAATCTTCTGGTGCAATTATACAATGTTTAAATCGCGTCTAATATCCTCGTTTCTTCTCCGATTCAAGAGAGAACAACCTTGCGCCCCTCTTAGAAATTTCATTTCAGCTGCCTGAATCCTCTGCACGTCTCTTTTACCAAGAGTCCGTGTCTTCACTAGCATACAGGAATGTTGGGACAGCCACAGTTTTATAAAATTTCATTCGGGTATCCTTCCGTTTTTTATTTTTCAGGTACCTATGAATCATTCCACAGATGCGTCTAAGTTTCGTTAGCTTACTGTCCCAAACACTATCAGTTCCATATGAGATATTACAAACCAGGTAATTAAAATGACTAACCTGATCCAAAATCTGATTATTCACGACCATCTTAATTCTTATAGGATACCTGCCCTGAAATGCCATAGTTTTAGATTTTGTAGCAGAGATCTGTAGCCCAAAGTCTTGTATTATGCTGTTGAACGTAAGTATCGCCCGCTGAAACAGGTCTTCTGTTTTCTGTATCATTACCTTGCCATCTGCATAAAGCAATGCATTCACATGAATATTTCGCTGAAACGATATTCCCGAGTCAACTTTTAGCTGTCCATCGCCGAAACATAATGTGAGTTTGGAACATTAATATCTCCATAATTCTTTCTATTTGTAATGTGCATTGCATTTGAGCAAGGTTTTGTGTAAGAAGGAGATTTTCCAAGTCTGGCATAGACGGTGGTGGTGTTGCTAAGATATTCTGTTATAATCGGTATAGTACATAGATTAGGACTTGTGACTTCAGTGACTAACGAATAAATACATGCCGGTATAAAGAAAGTAGTTTACCATGTTTTTTGTATAACAGTGCCGTAAAAAACCCTCAACTGACAGTAATTATTGAGGCTGCTAAAACCATCCCCCCCTGACGTATTTTAGGGGAGACAAAATGTATTTTGGCTACTTTAATTATTTGTCGTTTAACAGAAAAATAAGTGAAGAATAGCAGAGGACACCTACAGAGAAGACGGTGGGATTTCCCTGGAAATAGTACAAGTAAGCTCCCTCACCTACAGAACTCTCATAGACTTTTACAATTTTTCCAAAATTTTGACTTCCATTTTCGGCTTGTGGTGCTCCCAAAAATAAAAACATCGGGTTAACATCATTGCATTTAATCTGTTGTTCGGCATGGATTTTTACAATGTTTTCAAAATTCGAAAACGTTTTTGAGCTCCGGCGACCAAAACGTTTTTAATTTTCAAGTCGGATTTGAATATATTTTTTTTACTATCCAGATTGTGGTTAAAATTCTGTTTAATTTGATACTACACACGGATTTGTACAATTTTCGAAATTTTGTTGCACTTTTTGGACTCCGGCTCTCCAAATTTTGAAATTTCCAAAAGTGAACATTACATTCAGATTGTGATTAAAATTCTCGTTAATTGATACCCCACATTGTCATGTTGGGATTTTTTAAAATTTGACCCCCACATTTTTACTTCCATGTTCCGTAAGGAAATCGAAGTATGGTGATCGCGAAAAAAATCCTGTTCGAGATAAGGGCAGATTCTCTGATTGAAGGGCAGACCCTCAAAACATGAAGAAAAGTCATTTTCCGAAAAATGTGTGTGTGTGTGCGCGCGCGCGCGCGCGCGCGTGTGTGTCTATGTATAGAATTTTTCCTATGGCGAACGATAACTGCCTCAAATTCATACAGAACCAATTAATTTTTTACATATGTGCCCGAGTTGTAGAGGACTCTGAGGCCGATTGATTGTGGTGAAGATCGTTTAAGGGAAAGGGGTAGTGTACATGCAACGTTTTCGTTTTAACAGGAGTAAAGTACTTAATTTTGATAAATAAAGTATCCTGAAAAGAAGGTCATAATAATCCACTGTAGAAAGGTAGATGAAATATCTATAAATGAAAAGGGTAGTTGAAGGGGAGGGGGTAATTTTTTGTATTGATGTTATAAATTTATTCGACCGAAAACTTAAAAATTTCAATAAAATATTAACATTTGATATCGTTCCATGCTACGTAACCACGGATACGTAAACAGAATAATTTTTCGTTTTCAGAAATTCACAGATAACAAACGCTGGGCGGTATTCGCTTTTTTCGCGTTGTTTAAATAAAAGATAATTTAATCAAATTGATTCTTTATTTTTAAAATATTTACAGCTAGGTACAATTCGTATTTTGATTACCTTTCTCAGCGTTTTTACCAAAAGCGTGCTGATATATTTGGTTTCGTTCTGAGTTTTTGTGTACATATTAAAAATAATTTGATAAGTTTTGGAAGTCACGTATGGTTCTCCATATCGATTTTTCCCTTTGCCACACTGTTTGGGGGAGGGATCAGTCTCAGAAACAATATGACTCTGTAGGTTAAAGGTATGGACACACACGCCAAGTTTTATGAAGTTCCGATGACACGTTCAGAAGTTATCGTGAGACACCCCAAAGAGATAGGCAGACACACACATGCCAAACGGTCGAGTTAAAAATGAGACTTGTTTCGCTCGTTTAATTAATTGATTTGATATGATTATGACTGCAGGTCTGATTCATTTTTCTCATGTAGAATTTACACTTTACAAAAATTTTTATAAATTTTATACGCTCACAAGGGGCGTTCACGGACAGAACATCTTTAGCATTAAAAACGGAGAGATTATAAACTGAAAACTCACATAGCCTTCATTGACTTTATGAATACTTCTGAGTATATCGACTTAATACAATGCACTAATATACGGATAAGATGTTTTTTTTACTTGGATCGTGCGTGCGCGCGCGCGCGATACTTTTTATAGATGTAATTAATTGTTGTTGTCTTTCATCTCAATCAGTTCTTTTCGGAGAGGAACTATAAAACAAATTAAGGTTATTTTATTACTTGTCTGAGATGTTTCGATAAAATTATTAAAAAAAATTAGGGAACAATAAATCTTTTTCTATGTTTACCCCTTTCTAACCCTGGAGAAGTGTCACTATTTTTTTCTTTAATATTACACGTAATTTTAAACACCGCAGAGAAATAAAATTTCTTCTGACAATTAGGCCTATTTCGTTTTTAAAGTCTCGTTCGACTGACTGTGCTCAAATGAAAGTGAAGTCTTGGAAGAACGAAACTATCGATAGTACGCGTGACCGTAGTAAGCGCAGGCGCCGAGGGTTTGGAGCCCCCCTCGTCGCTCTCCGACAATACAATTTGGACGAAGGCCGTTACAGTGGGTCCTTGGAAGGTTGTGTCTGCTGCTTTGCATATCCTGCCGCATCGCTTGGGGGGAGCGGTTCTCACGGAAGTCGGTTTCGCCAACACAGCGTAGACGACGACAACGATTGTGTAAACTTGATTACTGTCATTCTGCGCTGGAATGATGTGTCATTAAAGCGTCTCGGTTATTATTCTACCATTGTTTTCACCAAAACAGTCGTTACCACAAGGGCCCGGATTGCAATGACGTAAAAATGTTGTAAAAATCTTCTTCTTGTATGCCGTCACAGTTCGAAGTCGAAACTTAGCCTCCATAATCATCCGCCTCCATTTTTCCCTGTCCTTGGCGATCGATGTCCATCGTTTAATTTTAAGTAAAGTATCAGCATCCCTCGCCACTGTGTCAATCCAGCGTTTCTTGGGTCTTCCGACAGGCCTTCTGCCCTCGATTTGACTAAACAGTACCTTCCTAGGTATTCGGTTGCCTTCCATCCGAATGATGTGTCCTGCCCATTGCAATCATGGATAGTGGTGGCCAGAGCATTGTCATTATACAGCTTATATCGTTCCTCATTGTGACGCATTCTCCATATCCCATTGACTTGGAATGGTCCATATATTCTCCTCAAAATTCTTCTTTCAAAAGTATTGACTATGTTAGCGGCTTATTTGTTCAGAGTCCAAGTCTCGCTGCCGTATGTTATCACTGGTCTAATCATAACTTTATATAATGTGACGTTGGACTGATGGTGGATATTCCTTGTCGTGAATATTACTTGTTTTAAAAATATGATCTATAAAATTATAGGAAACTTAAAAAAGTCGCAAATATTTGGGTGAAAATATGTATTTACTCATTGAAATAGTAAATATTCGTATTGACTACATAATCAGTAAATGTAATGAAGTAAAAATAATGAGCTGAGGAACTCGCTCACTGTTTTGATCGAAATACGTTCATTATTGCAAATATTTTTATATTAGGTAATTTTTCAGTTACGGGAAAAATTACAAAAAACCTTATTCTTGTACTGTTTCTTTGGTAATATAACAAATGTATGGACCACAACCATACAATTAACACTACAAATGTGGGTCACATAAGAAAATAAACATTCACCACATTTGGGTTACAATTCTTTTAGTTTGGCACTCTGCTGGATTTTCACAATTTTTTCAAATTCGACTTATATGAATATAATTTTAGGGGCTCATCATATTTTAGTTTCTGACATATCTTTTATTCTCTACACGTCTAGGGAGTGGTATTTGAATCCCCGAAACCCCCCTCGCTGTAGCACTGTACCGGCTCAAAAATGTTTAGTGGCGCACGTAGAATAAAAGGGACTGCCGGTATGCAAGTCATGTTGTCGGAATTCAAGATAGCGTAGTAGAATCGTTAAATGAAGAACACGGGAGGGGGAAGGAAGACCTATTACGAGCCCGATGACTGTATTAGATGAGTAGACGGATGAGAGATGGCTAGGCTTGAGTAACGTGGCGAAGCACGACGGCCGCCTTACGGTCAGTACTGGGGCGCGCGTAGAGGTAAGTTGCCACACCGGCCAAGCAAGTAGGAAAAGGGTTAGTCGTAAGGGAAGGTTTGAATAAACTGCCACACCACGACCGCGCAGCAAGACAATCCTCTTGGACTCGCTGGCATGTGTTGTTACCGCGTTACGTGCCCCATTTGTTTTTAGATGTCCTACAATAACTGTGTCCTGCTAAAACATTCCTTTCAGTTTAATATCTCACGTACACTTTCATAAAGTAAGCATCAAAAGCTGATAATACCTTCGTGACGCACGCAAAAATTGTCAAAAATTAGGGGTTTAAACTAAGAAGCGTTTGAAAAGATCATTGTTGTTTGAGTAGTAAGTTTTGCACCACGTTTAAAATTGTAAGGGATTTTACTTAAAGGTTTAGTGTTATATAGAAAATGTGTTAGCAAGGTTGCGCTAACTTTTATTTGAGCTCTGAAGTCTTCCATTCCTCCCCCCCCCCACCCGAGTTTAGCCCGTAGAGAGTTTGAAATTTATTATTCCAAATTATTTCGCAAATAATGTAACTTCAGCATCAACCGCATTTAGGTCTACAAATTTAAGTGAACGAGTCGGAATGGTTTCTACATTAGAAACGGAATGGTTTTGTAAACGGTTTAGTTTAGAGCAGCACATTGGTGCAGTACGACTGTTTTAGGAAGAAACTAACTTTGCGATATCACCCTTCACGCTTGACGGTGTGAGAATTCCCCAAAACGGTGTGGCAGTAACTTTCAGCCACCGGGTGCGACAGGGCTTACAAGAAATGTTGTGTCGACAGATTTCTGTTTTTACACCAGAACAGGATTTCAGAGTATACAAATGTAAGTCTAAAAACTTCGTATCGGATGATAGAAGGTCTAGAACATTGTGTGTACGCGATGTGACATCTACATCAGGGGTCTCCAAGCTTTTTCACTTGAGGGCCGAATTGAAAAATCTTGGAAGTCAGGCGGGCCAACAATGTATATAGTATAGGCGGGCGTAGTGTGTGTGTGTGTGTAATAAACTTATTTTTTTTTAAGTTTACGAAATAGTCAAGTCAATAAAATAGGAATTTAAATAAAAATTAAGCAGACTTATGCAAGGAAACAAATTCGTTTATTCAAAATAATGACAATAAAATTAAGGAAAACATAACATTCAAAGATATTTCTTATGTATTATTTTTTGGCTTTCTTGTGTACGTATGGGATGTGTGGAGTTGCTTCTGACATATATAATGTCTGTCCATTTTGGGTGAAATTTTGATATTCCTATCACTAGAATGGATTTCGAGTGTTCGTCTGAGAAATTAACCTGATTTTATAAAGTTCATTTTTTAAAACGTTTGTTCGCAGATAGGTCAATCCAAACATTAAAAGCATTTCTCCTTTTGTTTCCTTGAAAACATCACTCAATAAGGTGGGAGTGAAAAGCGTGATTCATTCAAGGCAGCCAGACGAGCAAGCACATTAACCACGTAAATGTTTTAAACTTGTACAAAATATTATAACATTTTACTGAACTTATTTCTTGTTTAAAGTTATGTAGTAAAATGTTATAATATTTGAATATTTTGACGATCTATTTAAAAATCGGCCGGGTTGCAGCGGGCGAGACCCCTGGTGTAGAACATTGTGTGTACGCGATGTGTCATCTACATAGTTATGGCCCCATTCACTTGTATTATTTTGTAACTAACGGTTATAAAATACAAACAACTAATTGTTTGGGTATCCGCCCGGTTTTGTTTATAACTGTGTGTGCGTCTGTGTTAGGTTAAGTTACTCTGGCAGTCATAACCGCGGTCTCGACTCTCGACCAAACAGGAAATGACGAAATACGCGGAGTCTGCAAGGAAACAAAACCGAAGACATATCATGTACCAACCCTCGAGTTAAACAGGAAAATGCAATGTTCAAGAAGGTCCTTGTTACGTCATTCAGTCGTCCTGTTCTCGGAACACCTGCGTCATCTTTGGCGTCTCCCCCCCCCACACCGTATCACTGCCTCGCCTTTCTTTGGTTCCCTTTAAATCTTATCGCAAAATTAAAAAACTCTTTTTTTTTTTTTAAAACGTACACAGAATACAAAATATACTTGTTAGTCACTTGAAGTAGATAATACTAACAGCAACAGCGAAATGTGTCGTTATCGAAAGTTGCGAAACGGCCGTTCGGAGTGTAACCAGGTAGTGATAAGGGACAGTGATAGGTGTTTGTTCCCAAACGTCTTATCACTGTTGTTAAGGTCAAAACGTTTAAAGCCAACAAAAAGCTTCATGATTGCGCTTACACGCGTCCGGTGACGTGGGAACAAGGTACAAAACTTCATATTCTTGTTCTGCTTCTTCTGACCTTTGACTCGTACGGTTGGAGACTTATCCTCGATCTCGTGTGGCCTGTACAGGTGGCGCAAAAGTCATTTGATGCTTGAATTAAAAAATATTATAAAAATCGATTATTTTATTTTTGTAGTTATTGATGCTTATTTTTTACAAGTACCCGTTAACTCAAAAAAGTTAGGTTCTTTATTTTAAGTGTTACTGTGTTATAAGAATTGTATATACACATTAAACGTTATGTTTTCCTCAATCATGGCTTTTATTTATTTCAGCAGTAAATTAAAAACCAAAAACCGTTGTCACCTAACCTCACAAATGAAAACATCACGTATTTTGGCTTTGGATTAAGAAATAGGACAATTTACAATTAGTACACTTCTTTTCCACATCGCACAATATATCAATACAATCGCATATTAAAAACATCGAAATGTACTGTAATAACGGATAAAGGCACAGTTCCGATGCCGCTAAATAGCACTTGTTTATTTACTCGTTACTGTGGTAATTAATTCTGGTCTCCATGGTGTTTGTGACATCTTTATACGCGTCAACAAAAGGGTATAATTAAATGGGGCTAAATCGTGCGAACGGGTCAGAATATCAAATTCCATGTTAGATAGTGTTTCTCGCCTTGTGCCAAAGGTTACCTGTGCAAAATTTGGTGGCAGACGGTGTAACGTGGTGGATTTGTATTCAATACAAAGGAACAAATCCTCAGACATTGAGTGTTTTATATATATAGATGTGGTTTCTCACGTTCAAAATGCTTTCTGTCTTCAAGCAGTGGCGGATCCAGCAAGCAATTTGGGAGGGGGGAAAGAGTTGGCTGTGGGGGGTAATTTGTAATTAAACTAAACTAAACTAAAATGAATGAATGAATCAGTTTTTCCCGAAATGTTATCTAATATTCAATGGAATCTTTATTTTTTTTTTGTTTCAAACACGGGACATATTGTGTTTGGAAAGGGATATAATGTGTTTTTGAGACATAATCATATTGTCTCAAAAATCGAGATGTCTGGTACAGGGGCGGATCCAGCAAGCGATTTGAGGTGGAAAGGTTGACTTTGGGGGGAGAATTATGAAAAGTTAGTCCATTCTTTAATGGTATGAAGTATAAACGATAGAAATGAGTGAACATAAAAATACAGTGTTATTATCGACACAACAAGCTTATTAACGTGCAAGTATAAATACATATCTGTGTTTATCAGTTCATTATTCTTTTAATAATGTTCACTTACAGTTTAATATATACACCCTACTCATTTAAGTTGTGTCTCAAACAACAGTTAATATGGCGGTAAGGTACAGTTACAATTTAACATACTTGTAACTAAAAGTAAAACCATGAAACTACATAGTATGGTGATATGAATGTTGTATCGTATTCTTAATCACAAAACCGTTCTACAATCGCAATACGACAAAAATTTCCTCCGATGTGACCATTGGGGGAGGGGGATTTCCCCCATCATTCTCGGGCGCCTGTCTTCAAGAATAGGCCTATGTCTTTCAAGTCTGCCTGCTATAGATATTTGAGAGTATCACAAAAATATATTCAGACACCGGGTACACATTGATCGTTTACAACAATCCGCACGGAGTAGGCTATATGTGGCACGACGGGCACGCACTGTACGTGTGTGACGAACGTGATTACCGGATAGTGTGCTATCAGTGAACCGCCCCACACACAGCTCTATTCTGCTAGGCACGTCGTGTGAGTGAAACTCACAACAAACCGTCTAACCACAAACTGTCGACGATTTGTTTTTGTACATAATTGTTTTTCGAAAAAATCTGCCCTCCCCAGAAAAAGAATAACCAACCAGATCGAGTGAACTAACGTGTATTACTTCCATGTTCCGTAAGAAAATGAAAGTGTGGTGATCGCGAAGAAAATCGTGTTCGAGATACGGGCTGATTCTGATTATACTACCCTCAAAACATGAAGAAAAATAGTTTTCTGAAAAGTGTGCGTGTCCGAAATAATTTTCTGTGTGTAGAATTTTTTCTATAGCAAACGATAACTGCCGCAAATTCAAACAGATTCAAATAATTTTTGCATGTCTGCCCGAGTTGTAGAAGACTCAAGGAGTTAGGGTTGTTTACCTGCAACGTTTTACATTTTAACAAGAGTAAAGTAAGTAATTTTGATAAATAAAGTATCCTGAAAAGAAGGTCATAATAATCCACTGTAGAAACGTAGATGAAATATCTATAAACGAAAAGGGTAATTGAAAGGGGAGGGGGTTATTTTCTATAAATGAAAGTGACAGTTGAATGGGGAGGGGATAATTTTTTATATGCAACAAAGAAGTAGTTTCTACGGAAATATTTCATTTCAATTTGTCAAACGTAAAAGTCGATTTACAAGGAACACACCTAACTTGTTAGAAATTATCGAACCGAATTCAAGTAAATGATTTAAAATATAAATCTTAGAACATGGAAGTCACATATGGTTCTCCATACCGATATTTTTGTGTTGCATATGCTGTTTTATACTGTTAATTGAAAATTCGTGTAACTAGCCCACAGTAACCGGATTTACGCCCTTCTTCGTTGTTCACTGCTAATTTAGTGTCTGTTGCAGTGGCGTAACCAGGATTTGACCTGGGGGGGGGGGCTTCGGTCGAGTCGGCTTCATTCAAAAGAAGTATAAGACTAATCAACATTACTATCTTTAAAATGGGTGAAAAACGTGAGATAACATCCTGAAATTAATCACATAAAGTAAAGAGTAATAGCACAGTAAAGGAACGCGTTATTGAACCATTGTTTATTAGAAGATACTTATTGAATGAACTGATTTTTCCTATATTTCAAACGTTTACGCAAACGCTGTGTGATTAACCTAAACAAGAGTTAGTAGCTGAAAAGACAGCTTAAAAAGTAATAAAATAGCCTAAAAATTAAGAGATTAACAAAAAATCGTTCATTTTTTCGACCCTCTGGGGAGGGGGTCCTATTCGTTCCCTCCTCGTAAGTACTCCCCTGGACTGTAGCTAGAAAAAAGTCGCCGATCGACTCAATATCTGGACATCTCGTTTGTTAAAATACGAACGGTTTTGAAGATGACTGTGCATTGTGAAGACGAGTCGCTGTAGTTCGGTGTATTGCTATTACCCCCTGTATAGACAAGGTCGCTGAAGTCGCGAAGGTACCGATATTACGCGCGTCGGGTAAGTTACTACTTGTGACCTTCTCACGGTCCGACCCGATCTGTTCTGACGGCTGACTTATTGTCCACGTGACGTTATTACCACTTTGGTCCCGTCTAGCTACAAGTTAATATTTATCTTCGTTTTTCCACACCTGTAGGTTTCAACTCTATTAATCCAAATGTCTAGATCGTGAAAACTCGTGGTGCCGATCTCCGTAAAAGGCAGGGTGCCGATCTCCCCCCCCCCCAACCCCTATGACGCTTCCCCCCAATTTTATAAAAAAATCCCCCCCTTTTTCTGACAAGACCTTTTCTCTCTTTTACAGTAAAATTTCTTACCTAATCGAGCAAAGGCCGTGGCTAATCGAGCAAAGCCGCAAATTCAAACAGAATCAAATAATGTTTTGCATACAGCCCTAAATTGTAGAGTTCTCAAGACCTATTGTTTTTGGTGAAGATCGGTTAAGGGAAAGGGGTAGTTTACCTACAACGTTTTTTTAACAAGGGTATTTTCTATGGCAAACGATAACAGCCGCAAATTCAAACAGAATCAAATAATTTTCTGCATACAGCCCTGATTTGTAGAGTACTCAAGACCTATTGTTTTTGGCGAAGATCGGTTGAGGGGAAGGGGTAGTTTACCTGCAACGTTTTTTATCAAGCGTATTTTCTATGGCAAACGATAACAGCCGCAAATTCAAACAGAATCAAATAATTTTTTGCATACGTCAGTGAATTGTAGAGGACTCAAGCCCTTTAGATTTTGGTGAAGATCGGTTAAGGGGAAGGGGTAGTTTACCTGCAACCTTTTACGTTTTAACAAGAGTAAAGTACTTGAAAATTTATTTAAACTTTTTGAAACAATGGTAATTGTTGAAAATAAAATAATTTTGTTGCCAGGTAACAAAAATAAAGTCATTTTACTTCCATATTCCTTAAGGAATGGAAGTGTGGTGATGGCAAAAAAAATCGTGTTCGAGATTATTGCAGATTCTGATTCTACTACACTCAAAACATGAAAAAAAGTCGTTTTTCGAAAAGTGTCTGTGTGTGTGTCTGTAGATTTTTTTCTATGGCAAACGATAACTGCCGCAAATTCAAACAGAATCAAATAATTTTTTGCATGCAGCCCTGATTTGTAGAGTACTCACGACCTATTGTTTTTGGTGAAATCGGTTGAGGGAAAGGGGTAGTTTACCTGCAACGGTTTTTTTTTATCAAGGGAAATTTTTTTTTTTTGGCAAACGATAGCCGCAAATTCAAACAGAATCAAATAATGTTTCGCATACAGCCCTGAATTCTAGAGTTCTCAAGACCTATTGTTTTTGGTGAAGATCGGTTAAGAGAAAGGGGTAGTTTACCTACAACATTTTTTTAACAAGGCTATTTTCTATGGCAAACGATAACAGCCGCAAATTCAAACAGAATCAAATAATTTTCTGCATACAGCCCTGATTTGTAGAGTACTCAAGACCTATTGTTTTTGGTGAAGATCGGTTGAGGGGAAGGGGTAGTTTACCTACAACGTTTTTTTAACAAGGCTATTTTCTATGGCAAACGATAACAGCCGCAAATTCAAACAGAATCAAATAATTTTCTGAATACAGCCCTGATTTGTAGAGTACTCAAGACCTATTGTTTTTGGTGAAGATCGGTTGAGGGGAAGGGGTAGTTTACCTGCAACGTTTTTTGTCAAGCGTATTTTCTATGGCAAACGATAACTGCCGCAAATTCAAACAGAATCAAATAATTTTTTGCATACGTCAGTGAATTGTAGAGGACTCAAGGCCATTAGATTTTGGTGAAGATCGGTTAAGGGGAAGGGGTAGTTTACCTGCAACCTTTTACGTTTTAACAAGAGTAAAGTACTTGAAAATTCATTTAAACTTTTTCAAACAATGGTAATTGTTGAAAATAAAATAATTTTGTTGCCAGGCAATAAAATTATAATTTTTTCATTTTAATGTAAATTATGTATATATTAGAAAATATATCGTGCTTGGCAGGCAAGCATATTTCAGATTATAAATCTTAGAATATGGAAGTCATGTATGGTTCTCCATACCGATATTTGATTATAAAATATAAATATTTACAACAAGAAAAGAATTTTCAGTTTTCAAAATTTAAATATATTTTTATAAAACAATGGGTTCTTCATTGAGGTGGGGACCATGTCACTCACTCCATCTCAAGCCTCTCCCATTTTGCAGAAAAATAGGACCCTGTCAAGGCTGATACTTTGACGACAGTGACAAGGCTTTCCACCAAATTCAGCAGAGTGACAGGTAGGCCCAACTCTGATTGGCTCCTCAGATTTCCCCAGCGTTAGTAGGTTCTATGAAAATATTTTATTTCAAAAATGATTTTAAATATAAATCTTAGATATGTTTTATAAATCTCATGTTTTATGTTTTAACATGGGTAATTTTTTATATGACGAACCATAACTGCCGTAAATTCAAACAGAATCAAATAATTTTTTACATATGTGCCTGAGCTATAGAGAACTCAATGTCTGTTGATTTTGGTGAAGATCGGTTACGGGGAAAGGGCAGTTTACCTGAAACATTTTTTGTTGTAACATGAGTAAAGTACTTAATTTTGATAAAGTATCCTGATAAGATCTTAATAATCCACAGTAGAAACGTAGATGAAATATCTATAAATGAAGAGGCTAGTTGAACGGGCTGGGGATAATTTTCTATAAATCAAAATTATAGTTGAAGGGGGAGGGGATAATTTTTTTTTTTATGTGTACTACGTTATTGGCAACAAAGAAGTATTTTTTTGTTAAAATTCCTTCCCTGGCTGTTTGGCTGAAAATGATTTTAAATATAAATCTTAGAATATGGAAGTCATGTATGGTTCTCCATACCGATATTTTCGTTTAGGTATGTGTTTCTATCTTTATCTTTATTATTTTTAATTCGATTATTTGTGTTCTGATTTATTCTGTGTAAGTATAATGAGAGTCAGATCCCGTTGAACCGGGACCCTCTTCTTCTGCCAGCGAATGATAGAAAATACTCTAAAAAAAATATTTTGGGTCTAAAAGAATATTTTGGCCCTAAAAAGAACACTTGGTACAAGAGAAAATTCGAATTAATTGTTAGGCTAAGTTTTAGGGCTATCACAACCGGCAACAGCTGTTATGTACCCACGCCACGCCACTGGTCTCTTTTCTTGTTTGTTTTGACAGCGCCCGATGGATTGTGCCACATATTGACTGAAACTTAACCAACTTGTGTGATCAGTATCGTAATCCACAATATAAGTGACGTCACAACTAAGACAGCGGAAATGTGACACCTCCAATACAATTTGAGTGTGTAAGGGGTATTTGCCCATAAATGTCTGATTTCATATTCTGAAATGTCTTTTGCACAGATTTCATGTTGTAATTTGAAAAATACTGTAGGCTAACTGGAACATTGATCTCTGGAGCTCGCATTCATTGTTTTGGATGATTACTTGATCATTCGCAAACAGCATTGCATTCATGTGTGTTCTATTATTTAATTTTATTCCCGAACCCTGCCAAATCATCTCCTATAGACAATAATGTTCTTGTACAATAGGGTAAGCTCTTTATAACGTCTATAAGATGTTTAGAATAATCCCTCTTACACAAAATGTCCCACAGAATGGATCTCTTAACTGTAATGCTTTCTCGTACTCATTGAAGGGAAAATGTGTCTCCTAATTAGATTCCCTTCTTTTGTCAATCAATAGTTTTAAAAGAGAATACGTTATCAGTGCAAGATCGGACCTTACGAAATCCTGCCTGTTAATCCAGGAGTAAAATATCCGAGATAGAACGAAGTCCCAAAATTGGGTTAGGAAACGATTTCTAATGATATCATCAGCAGCAGCTTCACGGTAAAAACCATTATTGATTTGTTCCGCCTACACATCAGCTGATCGCGTCGTCTTTACCTAGAACGTCCCACAGCCTGTGTGTCACATTCAGATTTGTAACTGCTTTACACTACAGGAGCACCGGAGTTTGTTTTCGTCGCCAGGGTCCGTAGCCGTTGCTCCGTCCTACTTCTGTCAAGGTTTTAAGCAGTGGCGGCTGGTAATGTTTTTGACTGGGGGGGGGGGGGCAAAATTTAGTTGTACCCATATATTATGTAAAAAAACCCAGTAGAAACTAAATTATTGCTATTATCATCAAATAATTGTAAAATTGAATCTTTTGCTTCACTACTAAAATTATTGTTAATATCAAAAACCTACCTTGCAAACTACCAATATTTAAACAGTGTTTGAAACTAAAATTATTTATAACCCCGTTTTATAATTTTGTTCTGTAATATCTAAATTCGGTTTTGGTGGCCCTAATTATTTTAGTTCTATTTTCTTTTCGTAAGTAAGTGAATTTGAAATAATCAATCGTTTAATATTACTTACCGAATTCATAGCCATTTTAATCGTTTCTAACAAATACGCACAGAACACACAGGCTCAGGCTTACACAGAATAAGTTACACGTTTATGTAGGCCTACGCAAGGTTCGACAAAAACACTATCGTACACAGAATACACTGCCTAATAAAGAATAAATTATTAGAACATTACGTTTACCAAAAAAGTACAACAAGAACACAATCAAAACTATATAAAACGCAAGAGAAAATATATGCACTTTAAACAGCAACAGAGAAGTTTTGAAAACGCTCCGTTCTCTATAAATTTAGCCGCGAGATCAGAAAGCGGGCACAGCCCCACCTGTAATGGCGGATGCTCATTTAAATGCATAGACATGTGTACACGTCTCTTGCCCCGCTCTCCGAAAGACCGGCCTATGCAGGGAGGACGATAGCGAAACCGTCCCGGCGGCGGGGCCATGCCGAAAACATTGGGTGATCGCTATTAGTCGCCCCAAAAATATCTTTCAATAAGGATACTACACATTATCACATTATAGTTATATTATTGACAAGTTTAATTTGAAAATTTAGTGGGAGGGCTGCGCCCTTTTGCCCTCCCTGTACGAGCCGCTACTGGTTTTAAGTATTCTGTAATTCGCGACTGTAGAGTTGCAGTCCATGGATTGGCAAGCCGGATGGTGTGACTGCCACTTCAAAGCTATCTGGCAAGCTTCACTTCTATCGGGGGCTACTCCTCTAGGATTTCAAGTTCCCACTTCACCGCAGTGCAGCGGTTTCCCCCTTAACCCAAGAGAAAAGGTTGCCTTTTCAACACTCCACCAAACGGACTGTTCCCATCCCAGCAGCAGATGTTGAAGTCTTCAGCGTAATCCTGTCAAGGGGCCCTAACGGCAGTGGAGTATCTAAGAATTTGACTTGGGGGGGGGTGTCGGATCGACTTCATACTAAAGAAAAAACAAGTTAAGACTAATCAATGTTATTATCTTTAAAATGGCTGAAAAACGTGTGATAACATCATGAAATCAATGTCATTAAACTAAACGATAGTAGCACAATAAACATAAGCGTTTTTGAAACACTGTTATTAAAACACTGTACTGTGTATTGACTGTATTGATTTTACTAGATTTTTTTATATTTCAAACGTATACCGTAATGCTGTGCAATAACCTGTCTGTATATTTATAAAAGAGCTACTACTATATTAGCGTACACAACTGGAAAAGAAGCCTAAAGATTAAGAGATTAACAAAATTCATCAATTTTTCGTCTCGTCCCGTTCGTCCCCCTCCGTAAATACGCCCCTGCCGAACGGGGGTAGGCCTACTATCTTCCGGTGCAGCTACACTTTATTTATTTATCCAAAGAGTCTGGATTAGAAATATCCTCACTTAAGACCAAGGTAATGGCTTTTCGCGGAACTGATCCCGTACGGACAAAAATTGTTACAGATGGTATTGCCCTGGAACAGGTCAGCAATTTTGAGTACCTGGGGTACAGTGTGTCTTATAATACAAGCAACGACGTTGTAAATAAATTGCATGAGTTGAATCCTTATGTGCGGGACCATCAGGCGAACTCTTTAAGTCAGCACGTCTAGAAACACACCTAAAATTCTACAAGGTGATGGCTCTTCCCACACTTGTTTATGGGTCTGAGAATTGGACTTTAACTAAAGGCCATGCCAGTCGTATCCAAGCGGCTGAAATGAGATTTCGCAGGCACGTGGGATGGTATACTCTCCATGATCATAGAAGAAACACAGATATACGACAGGAACTGAATATTATGAGTATACTCGACAGGATTGCCCAGTATAAGCTGAATTGGTGGGAACATCTATACCGAATGGATGACTGCCGCGTCCCCAAACAAGAGTATCGAACTATAAGTCGAAGGGAGGAATAGGTGTGGGACGTCCGAGGAAGCGGTGGAGTGACCAGCTCTAGACTCTTTGACTGTTTGAGACCGGGACAAACCGTCCTCGGTTTGCTCCTTGAAGATGATGATTTATTTATATTAATGAGGCTTTACTCCTGACACTTTCTTATCGTTTGCGAGATGCGATCCCCGTTAGGACGGGCAGTGAGTGTGACGGGCTATTAGGGCGTGCTCCAGCAAGAACGCCCGACGTTTCAGCCGCATCCACGGTGGCCGTCTTCAGTGGAGGGGGTACTAGGTCTTAACGCCAACTAAAGAATAAATTAAGAATTAAAAATAAATCGTAATTTATTCTTGAGCGTTTCCGGTGTTGTCTCGGAAGAAAAGTTAAGCTGAAGAGACGCAAAACAACATGTCTTGATTCTATACGGATAGATGAAGAAAACGATGCTTGGCGAAACGCTTGGCTCATGAGGGAAAGTAGTTGCAGGTTCGTGAAGTTTGTAAAATTACAAAGACTCAAATGGATAAGGCACAACACAAGGAAAGAATGTACGAAGATGGGATACTAAGGAATGTGACAACAGGTAAAGGCGGATTAAGGGCAGACCACGGACACGATGGCGGGTCAACATCTGAAAAAATATGGAAGGTATAGTTACTTCTTCTTTCGAGCATCCAGGGTTGGGTGATCCTGGTGCCTCCCTCTGTACACTGTATGTCGGTCCTGGCAGCGCCCAAAATTCTTCGTCCTTCAGTATTTGAGACTAAATACGTTCCTTCCCCCAACTCCGCTTTCAGGGGCACCCCGGCCGCACTAGGGACCGGACAATGGAGAACACTGTGCTATAAGATTTCCTCACCGTTTCAACACGCTCCAGGTCGGGGAGTTGTTCAAGGCGAAGGTGTGGAGATATTGCTCAGTGACCTTGGTCGGAAGGGGCCCCAACGGGGTACTGTCGCCCGGTGCAGATCAACCTCGCTGGGTGGTCGCTGAATCCCAATTAGTATATGAAGAGCGAGACGTTTGCCAGCAGAAGTTTAAGAACTGCACGACTCCACTGTCGCGCCACGTCAACATGGCGATAGCAGGACGACAACTGTAGCTGGCGATTTCGAAAGGGAAACTTACGGTAAACGGAGAAAACTAAAGAAGAAACATCAGAGTAATATTTCCGTAAAGAAGGTTTAACTGGGTCATAGTTACAGCGTTATACAACATTGTAATGGGTTTACAGTTTTTGTACTTCATGGCGTTATCGTACGTCTGACAATTTATTGCACATCGGACCTTGAACTTTAGGGGGCAGCAAACGACGGATTTCGCACACCGCGTTCAAGGCAGCCAGTGCATTCACATCCACTTTATTCTGGTTCAAAGGTTTGCTTGTCACAGTAGGCTACTGAGCGTACGCAGCACGACACGTAATTTGTGCGTGTAACATTGAGCGACGTAAAACGTGCAAGAAGAGTGAATAATAATTTCATTTAAGCAGGGGCGGATCCAAAAGTTAATGTCGGGAGGGGCAAACCGGTGGTCGGGGGTCCCCCCCCGAAAATTTTTTGTAAACATAAGTCATTAAAGCACAATTTATTGTCTATTTATACGTGTTAAATTATGTGTAAACGTAAACTTTATAAACTTTTATGACATATATTACTTTTCTTTATTATCTAATACAGGTGTTACACAAAGAGTGTAGTATATGTTTGTTCTTCATAATGTTACTCTTCAGTAAATTCGCACTGATTTTGTAGATCACGGTAATAGCTTTATTGGTTATTACCTTCAAACCTGTTTTTATAAAAAATAAAGTATGACATACTTAATAGCTATAGAATGGAATTGAATGAATCATAATAAGTTCTATTTAATAAAAGGAGAAATGCCGTTTTTATAACAGTATTGTATTAAAATTTTACAGACAAGAAATTACTATTAAGTGGACGGTGAACATACTTGAAAAAATAAAAAAATAATAAAAATCAAATATAGTGACCGCCGCTTAATGTGATCACAGTTACTGGTACCGATTTATTCCTATGCAGTTTAATGCATTTAATAATATTCTTACCACTTGTTAGAATCAGCCACTTAGTAGAATCAAAGTCATTCGCGGCTACTGTATATGTGTAGAAAGTGCATTTTAAAATATTTTAACATTATAAGATATCACGCATAAAATAAAGTTACAGTGTCTTTATTTGTGTAAACAAAAGGTTAGTTGGTTACCAACCTACTAAAACTTTACTATGTGTAAATAGGGCCATTGTTTACCAAGTAAGATTCTCGGGGGGGGGGATTGCCCCCTCTCTGGATCCGCGCCTGATTTAAGACGATTCTCTACTGAAATTCATGAACAATTTGAAAGCCTAATATCGATTAAAAGTTATTGCGTTGGTTTAGATTAGGTTGGTGTACAAAAACTGTACGTGAGTATGTCTTTACGAAGACATTAGTCATTTTCAAGAAGCTGCTGGTCTCGGAGGATTACAGCTAAAATAGTGCAAACCTTTGGCACGAAGAAATTACGGCTTGCCATTTTTTTTCATGTCTTCCTGGCTCCATTCGTAAAGATGTGCATATCCACTGTACCAGTGGCGGCTGATGGTTCCAAATTTTGGTGGTTGCAGTAGTTGGTTGAGTGGATGGGAGAGGGGTTAAAAGACACTGAACTATCATAGTCACAGTTTGATAATAGTAAATTCGTGCTATAATTTTATAACCTCAAACAACGGATAACGTTTACTTTGAACCGACGTATACAGTAAACCTGACACAACTTTGTAAATGAAGAAGGCCGTGCTGATTTCATACACAAAGTTGCGCTACGAGTGGAGGGTTGCAGAAACTGTGCAACCACCAAGCTTACATTGGGGACATAGGACAATTGTGAAGAGTAGGGCACGTCCTCCCATGTGTTTGTGTACTAAACTCTGGCATTTACTACTGAAGTTGCAAGCGGCCTACAGCCACCAACTTGTGGGACACTTTTGAATTGCACGAGAACATTGCCGCGTAGAATCTAATACGCTCTTTGTTGAAACTGATGACACTTTTAACTGTTTAATGTTTTCGTGTATTATTTTATAGTTTAATTATCCTATATTGGTGGTTGTGCGACGCTGCAACCATAACACCAGCCCCCACTGCACTGTACTACTGAGAGGAATACATTTTCGTTTGTCTGGCAAACTTAGTTGTTTCATTTTTACAGTACTAAAAATGCTGATTAAAAAAGTGAAAACCTGTACAACAAAGCAAAAATTGTTGATTATAAATCTCAATATATCATTACTAACGAAATAAACAAAATGTATTCTCGTTTTTTTACGGCCGGAGCGAGTTAATTGTTCCCTTTGTTTTGGTTTCCCATGTGTTAACTCAGTAGACTATTGTTGGGGTAGGTTAGGTTAGGTTAGGTTAAGTTAGGTTAAGAAACACATCTGCGGCCATTTTCTTCAGTGGCTATCTTGAACTTCGCGTCATTGGCGAACAGTTGTATGCAGCAGTTTTTGTATAGCAGTCCTGTGCCAGATTGTAGCAATTTGAGTCTCCTAGGTTGAGTACCTTATTAGAAAAAATTCCTTTCACACCTGGTGATAGGCTACGTATTTTGTAAAATTCCTTGTTTTAAATTATCCTAAAATAAATCATATTTTTTCCATTTACACTTTCTATAATTAATAATGTTCAATGTAGGCCTGTTTACTTTTCCTCAAATTTTAATTGATAGTGGCCTTCATAAGAACGTAGTTTTTATCATTTTTACAGCGAACAATTCTTGAAAAATTACTTTTTCATATAGTTTACTGAACTTAAAATAATATATTATCAAATGTTTTATTTGTTTACAAATATACGTTACTAATATTATTTTTTTTTAATATTAGATTTTTAAAGTAAGAAAAGTATTTTAAAATATGAAAAATTTTGTTAGGATCAGAAAACGTGCAGCCTCACTGGTGTCATTTTCCTAAGTCTGCAGTTCTTTTTTCGTTCAGTATTCTATAATAATACATATATATAAGAAATAAGCAATATTTAAAGGAACTATTATTTCTAATAAACACTGTGAAACACAAAAGTCAAAGTATACGTACAACAGAACGTCGTTTACAATGAAAACCAACGAAACAGACGTTTGCGAGTCACAAAAACGGGGAGCAATGGATGTGTTATAAAGTTCCCTAATCACTGTACCCGCCATCATCCCGACATCTAGCGACAAAATTTGGTTTTAACAAACCAACACTAGACAAGAGTTTGTTATACGATGTTTGGTCAAAAAGTTCGTGCAATTTTGCAATTTCCACCGCTACAAGTGTCCGATTAAAAAACTGTTTTTATGTGATGTTGGTATACGTTAGTGACAATCGTAAAAAATTTTGGCCCTATTTGATGGATAGGTTATACCTATTTAACAGCTAATTGAGTAAATCGTCCTTAGGTATACTAGGCGATGTTTGTGTCATTCTACAATGCAAGCTTCAAAGAGTGCCGTAAATGAGTTGATGATCGTGGTTGTCAGATGTAGATTATGTTTTGTTCCACGAAATTTCATCGCTAGGTGCAGTGGTAAATAAAGAGTCCTACTCGGACATTTTACGCCGTTTGTAAGAAGCTATTCGTAGAAAACGGCCACATTTACGGGAGGATAATTTAAGAAAATTCCAGCCCGATAATGCGCCTGGACGCACGTCAATGATTGTTAAGAATTTTGCCAGGCTAGTCTAAAGAAAATACTATAATGATGACACGACAACTCCCGTATTCCCCGGATGTGTTCCAGCGCGATCTTTCCTCCTCCCAGTAGTGATAATTTCCACGGAAGGACAAAGTTTCGCGACCGTGGAATAGAACGTGACGGGTACCTAGTGTCTTTCGCTCGCTTGTATAATTTTGTATGTTATAGGCTAGGTTTGTTGTCGCTCGTTCTCATTGTGTAACAGTTAATTGTTTTGTTATTTGATGATTTTCACAACTCCGCCACTGCCGGTGACAAGCCCGGGACTCGTCTCGCAAGTGATGTGTGTGGAGGTGTCGGAGGCGTAACTACCTCGTTAAAAAACCTGGGCCCATCTGTCTCCGGTTGGCGGTACCCAGTAAGGGCCCCCGCTGGGGGTTACAGGCGAAAACCGCCCAACGGTCTCGAAGGTGAAGGAGAATTACCTCGATAACGGAGAAAGCGGAAGAACCTAAGAGAGAAAACCCTGAATAACAATTATGCAAGCTCAGAGGCATTAAGGTAGCGTCCGTAACGCAGCCAGGGGAGATTTTATTACTGCCAGAAACCAGAATAGACTCGTAGTTAGGACAGGATAAACCCACAGGGTATCGCAGTGTGGGGCGACCGAGGGCGAGATGGTTTCCGCAACAGGCGGTGCAGCCTAATCCGTGAAGTGGAGATGATGATGATAAATTTTCGCGCAGTCTCTAACAAGGGTAGGTGACTATAACGGTGTCCGTATTCTCCGTTTTCGTCTCATTTTTGTTAACATAACAGTCACACCAGTCAAAACTGTGGCTAATACGATATTTCTTCATCGGAAGTCCATTCTAAAACCTTGCAGTACAAAGTAAACTGTGCAACTTGCAGACGTTCCACGGGATCAGCTTTCGCCAAGTAAAGCGTGGGCGTTTGTCGATTACAAACACTTTCTTTCGGGTGTACCTATACGTTGGCGCGGTTTCTTGCGCGAAAGAGCGTGAGTGTATTTTTACAGTTTTAAAATCGCGCGTGAATGCTCCATTGGGTTTACCAACCGCAAACCTTTACGCTCTTCCCGACGGGAAAGCGTGATCGAAAGCGCTTGCGTGTAAAGCCAGCTATTTTTTGTTTCTCGTTGAACAAAATTAAATCTGAAACCACCGCTTCCTGTCAACGATACAGTCTATAGTTAGTGTAAACTGGCCAAGAAACTCGGCGTAAACAGATTATGAGAAAAATAATGCAACAGGTAATACAACACTAACGCGCATTGTCGCTATTCAGGAAAACTGTTTAACCGACACATTCCTCGCGAACTAAAACACATTCTACATCCTGTTGTTATTCGAATGTGCGCTGATTTTGCAGAAAATAATTCCGCTGTTTTGTCTCGCGCGGAAAAAATTTGTGAACAAACGCAGCAGTATTGTTCGGTAATTTGGTATTTGAAGGACGTCGGATTCATTACGGCAGCAAAAGTTGTTGCTTCCAGCGCCAGCCTCCGCGGGGCGGGCGGCGCTTTTTATGCACAAAACTCCGCTGAACACGTCTGGTCCATTTGTTTGGTAATATAGCGAGTTTGTTGGTGCATCGTCCAAGGTCGTGAGACAATTTTTTGTCGGTCTCCCGAGATTTTAATTCGCGCACCCATCAGCATTGACTGTGTGCCAGCTTGTAATCTGATCAGCCGACTTTCGTGTCAATTACGTGTTTGCGAAAACGCAGTTAATTCCAGTTAAGATATCCTTGAATTTCAATTCGACTGTAAAGGCGGCAGACATACAGAAGGTGATGAAGACCACACAAGGTTCCTGAAGGTTATGCGTGTACTAAAATATTCACCCTAGTATGTTCCTTGAGCTGCATATCTCGCTCACTATTTTAAACGAAGTACATTTATTCTTCTGCTGATAGTCCCTATCCGTTTCGGATGTTGGATATCATACAGACTATTTTAACATTCTGTAGTGCTGCACGGAATAAGTCAGTTGTATTCATGCCAAACCAGGTCCTTAAATTTCTCAGCCATGATATTCTCGGTCGCCCAACTCCTCTCGTTCCAAGGACTTTTTCCTGTAGTATGGACTGCAATAAGTAAAATCTCTGTTCATTTCTCATGAGATGTCCCAGATACTGAAGCTTTCGTAACTTCACCGTGTTAATAACTTCCCTATCTTTCTTCATCTAACTAAGAACTTCAACATTAGTTACATGCGCTGTCTATGAAATGCTCAGTGTTCTACGGTAGAGCCACATTTCGAAGGATTCCAATTTCTTAGTTGTGGCTTCAGTCAAAGTCCAAGATTCTACACCGTAGAAGAGGACCGAGAATACATAGCAGCGTAAAAGTCTCATCTTTGTGTTTATTGTTAAATCGTGACTTTTGAATAAACTGCTCATTCTAGTGTACACTGCTCTTGCCTTTTCATTTCTGCTCTTTATTTCTTGAGAGTGGTCCAATAGTTCATAGACTATAGTGCCAAGATATGTAAATTTGCTTACACGTTCGACTGGCTTTTGGTTTATATTTAGAGTGCAAATTGTGAACTTGTTCTTAGATACAATCATTAGGTTCGTTTTATTAACGTTGATGTCTAGACCATATTTACGGCTGCTTTCTGTCACTCTATTCATTAGTTGTCGCAGCCCCTCTAAGCTACCTGCGAATATGACGGTATCATCCGCATAACGTATGTAATTTATTCGTTCACCGTTCAGGGAGATTCCTACGTCACATTCATCTAAAGCTTCTCTAAAAATGCTTTACTACATTTATTACTAGACAAATTTTTATAGTAGATAATTTTTTAATTAACAGCAAAATTACCATAAAATCCCGATTACCTTACGAGTGTATTTTTTTATTTAGTAATGTAACAATTTTAGAGCTAACATACAATAAACGCTAAAAATTCCAAACAATCGTGTATGCATTCTGTACCTAAGCTATCACGGTCGCGGTCAGCAGTGTTGGAAACGAGCTGTGTAAACTCCGGGTTATCGGGCCGCAAGTGTCACAGTACTGTGAAAGATTCTTTCGCCACAGTCCTGTGGTTAACTGACGAAGACCGTGTCAGTTAGCGAATCGTTTTGCACACTGAAGATGGGCTCCTGAGGAGAGGCCGAAACGTCTGTTAGTAACAACAGGATTGGGACCACGGCCCAGTAGCCCGCAGTTTGTTTCCAACACGTTCGTGTATGCGTTGAACTTCCCTGTAGTTTGACGCCCGGCTGGATTTTTTACAATTTTTTCAAATTTGTGTTCCATTTTTTCGGTCCTGACCGTCCAAAAATTTTGGAATATCCAAAACTGTCCACCAGATTCAGATTCTGGTTAAAATCCTATTTATTTTGATGTATCACAATTTGAATTATCGCGATTTTATCAAAAATTTCACCCACTTTTGGGCCCTGGCGTTCACAAATTTTGAAATTTTCAAAAACGAACACTAAATCAATATTTTGTTTACAACTTCTTTTAATTTGATATCCCCCGTGTAATTTTGCGATAAAAAAAAATTGAACCACTCACATTTTTTGCCTCCCGTCCCCTAATTTTTTGTTGGATGAATCTCGAAAACAATAGAGTTCTGTGAGGTAAAAGTATGAACACGGATACCGTGTTTTACGAAAATCGGTTGATGCGTTCCGAAGTTATCGTGCGACACACACACCCCAGTTAGATAGATAGATACATAGACAGACAGACGGGAGATAGATAGACAGACAAATACCAAACGGTAGATTTCGCCCCCCCCCTCAGGACCGTCAACAAGTATTTATTATTCTACGTTGCAGGTAACGTAGAATGTCTATCGTTTAATTCTTTTTTCCTAAAGGAACCAGCTTGCCCTTCAGACTTTCTTGGAAGCTTGGGAAATTTTTAAAATGGTGAGCCTCTGAATCCATGTATTTTGTATTTTTAACAGCTTACCATTTGCTCGAGCCTCACCAGAGTATTAAACGTATATTTAACATAAGCAAATTTAACATTTCGTGGTGTTAACGGTAAAATTCGCGTAATTTTTCCCGTAACCTAACAGTCCACATTCTTCTTTCCAGAGTCAGTCGATTGTGTTCTGACTTTCTTCCCCGGATCCTCACACTACAGCCCTCCAATCTTATTCTTCGTATGAGCTCCCGACCTCAAGTACTCCTCCAGTAGAATCCAGCGTCCTGCACCACTCTTTCTAACACCGTGCAGCATTCCCTTAGGTGCCGCCTTCATCAGACAATCTCGACTCATCCGCCCACTGCCCTACACAGTTAAGCATCTGTCTTTCTATGCCAATCCTTTTCTTCTTCTTCTTCATTCCAGTATCAGGCGACATCACCTGTTCCGATCTCTATTTTCAAGCCATCTTTTGCATGGTCTTCCCACATCTCTTTTCCCTTTAGGCGCATATTGTAAAACTTGTTGAGGTAGCCTTTTCGCTTCCATTCCGCCTACATGTTCAGTCCGCCTCAGCTTAAATTCCTCGATTATTGCATTTACACAGAATATAGCCAATTCATGTCTTATCACATCGTTTATAATTCTATCGTTTCGTGTACATCCCTTTACGTATCTCAAGAAATTCATCTCTGCAGCTTGTACGAGTATATGACTTGTATTTTTTTTAAATAATACCCATGTTTCGGAGCCGTATAAAAGGGTGGGGACTGCCATAACATTATAGAACTTCATTTGAGTTTCCTCTCTAAAGTTCTTCTAATAGTGTCACAAATCGCCTGAAACCTGTTTATCTTTCTCTCGATGTTCTCGTCACATCCTAGGTATTGAAAGTGGGTTATTTGCTACAGAATTTTATCATTGATCGTAATTTTTGATCTTGTGGGATGTTTGCCTTTGAAAGCCATTACTTTACCAATCCTTGGCTCCGCTTCCTAATTAATTGCTTGATCCCCCCCTTCAATCTTCGTCAGATCTATACCTGTTCACATCCTGGCTTCTTAGTATCCGTGTTTCCATACAACTTTGTACTCCGGTCTCTTCATTAACTCCTTATTCAGTGGTCCGCAGAGCAACCTTCGCCTCGTACGAAAGCCTTCCTTCACCATGATTTTGATTTTCTGTGAAGTAGCATTGTGTAGTAACAAAACTTTAAATTATTCCGATCTGATGATGAGCTGTGAAGCTTGAAAGCGCTAATCGGAATAATTTTTCTATAGTGGTGTGAACAGTGTTAATTCTGTTTGTGATTATAACCACTAACACAACTTTATTAATTAAAAAAACTTTAAATGTTTTTCAGGTTGCCAGACTATACCAAAGGTATTTTTCAAAGTATCGGATTCAAGGAATTTCACTCGTACCTGCTGTTATCGGAAAAAGAGAGGAACACCGCTATAGGTAAACAGCTGTTCTCGGCCGGCGTGACGAACATGAAGCAGGCCACGAGACGTTACGCCAGAAAACAGATCAAGTGGATTAAGAATCGATTTCTCCGTAGGCCGGACAGACAGGTGAGCAGGCATTTTATGCCCGTGCGCTCTTGTAAGTTGCTTTGTCTTCCTATCGATATATCGACATCCTTCTTCTCAGAGGAGAGTTCGGGCAACGCTCTTTTTATTTTTCCCTGCGAGATCTGTTCACGTTTCTCATTGGTGCCAGACATCGGTGGTTCACGTAACTCTCAACGTTGGTGCTGGAGCGCTGTTCCTTTTGGTGCTCCGGAATTTGACAATTAAAAATGGGGGGATCAGCAGACCACCAGTGGGTATGGCACCTGGCTACTAATGTAGAGGTCTCGGGTTCGATTCCCGGGCCCGCACCATAAAATCAAGGTGCGTTTTTCAGCCCCCAGGTCGACTCAGCCTGTTGAAAATGAGTACCTGGGATAACATCCTGGGGATAATAATGGCGGCTGAAGCGTAGTGCTGGCCACACTGCCTTCCTTGTATGTTGTACGGCTCACATAAGGCAGCCTACCCCGTCTTACTCCTAAGCTACTTCGGTGGTATACATGGGAGCCATTATTATTAAAAGTGGAAATCCTCTTCAAAGGGTGGCCTGGAATGAAGACAAAGCTGATGGATATAATGAATGAAGCTTTGGACGAAGAGAAACAGCGACGTTGTGAATAAGTTGGACAAGTTCAACCTTATGTGTGGGATCATTAGGCGAATTCTTAAGTGAAGAAATACGCCTAAAATTCTACATAGCGGTGGCCCTTCCCACACTTCTTTCTGGGTCTGAGAATTGGACTTTAACGAAAGGCCAGGCCAGTCATATCCAAACAACTGAAATGAGATTTTTCAAGCATGTGGCAGGGTATACTCTCCATGATCATAGAAGAAACACAGATATACAGCAGGAACTGAATATTATGATTATACTCGAACCAGTATCGGCTGAATTGGTAGGAACATCGTTGCCTAATGGATGACTGCCGGATCCTCAAACAACTATGGAACTATAAGCCGAAGGGATAGAGAGGTGTGGAACATCCGAGGAAGCACTGGAGTGATCAGCTCTAGACTCTGTGAGTATTTGAGACTGGAAAAAACCATCCTTGGTTTACTCCGTGAAGATGATGATGATGATGAAGAGAAACACTGGAAGACTGGGAATGGAAAAGTGCTCTATAAAGGGCTAGGGGAAGATCCCCAGATGCCTAAGTCTTACTGGCCGCTTACTCTGTTACCGGTTTTGGGGAAAGCATGTGAAAAGATTCTGAACAAGAGGATCTTAAGGATATTGGAATGAGAAGGAAAGCTGCATGCGAGAAAATATGAATTTATGGTGGGAAAAGAACTGAGAATGCTATTGTACAAGAACTGAAAGAAGTAAGAAGTACAGACAAAAAGTGTTGAATACTAGTTCTTTGGCATAACGGAGAAAGAATTCAGTTACATCAGAGATTACTTCAGAGGCAAACACACTATTTTAAAGTTCAGAGGAACTGAAAGAGAAAAGGTGCTGACAATGGGATGTCCACAGATTTTGGTCCTTAGCCCTACCGAGTGGATTGTTTTGTTTGAAGCATTTTTGATGTTGCAGCTGCCAGAGGGGTGCCAAATTTTTGCGTATGCCAACGATGAGGCTACTATTGGTAAGTGCTGAGTCGAGATGTGTACTTGAGAAGGAAGCAAATGTAGTAATGACAACAATAGCAAGTTAGAGTAGGGAAAATAAGCTGCGGATCAGCACAGAAAAAACAAAGATAATGCTATTAAAATAGAGGAAACCAATAGTGAAACCGGGTAATGTTAATATTAAAGTATGTAACTGGCATACGTATCTTGGTGTAATGCTCGACAAAAACTTGAGCTTTTGTAAACATTTGGTGCAGGTGGTGAATAAGACAACTGCTGTATTTTACAAGATACACTAGGCGGCTAGAGAAAATTGGGGATATAGACCTATAGACTGCCTATGTACCTTAAAGACAGTAGCAGCTCGTACAGGGAGGGCAAAAGGGCGCAGCCCTCCCACTAAATTTGCAAATTAAACTTGTCAATAATATAACTATAATGTGTAGTATCCTTATTGAAAGATATTTTTGGGGCGACTAATAGCGATCACCCGATGTTTTCGGCATGGTCCCACAGGCAGGACGGTTTCGCTATCGTCCTCCCTGCATAGGCCAGTCTTTCGGGGAGCGGGGAAAGAGACGTGTACACATGTCTATGCATTTACATGAGCATCCGCCATTACAGGTAGGGCTTTGCCCGCTTTCTGATTTCGCAGCTAAATTCATAGAGGGAGCGTTGTTCAGAACTTCTCTGTTGCTGTTATAGCATATATTTTCATATAGCATATATAAGTGCATATATTTTCTCTTCTGTTTTATGTAGTTTTGATTGTGTTCTTGTTGTAGTTTTTGTGTAAACGTAATGCTCTAATAATTTATTCTTTATTAGGCAGTGTATTCTGTGTACGATAGTGTTTTTGTCGAACCTTGCGTAGGCCTACATAAACGTGTAACTTATTCTGTGTAGGCTTGAGCCTGTGTGTTCTGTGCGTATTTGTTAGAAACGATTAAAATGGCTATGAATTCGGTAAGTAATATTAAACGATTGATTATTTCAAATTCACTTACTTACGAAAAGAAAATAGAACTAAAAAAATTAGGGCCACTAAAACCGAATTTAGATATTACACAACAAAATTATAAACGGGGTTATAAATAATTTTAGTTTCAAACACTGTTTAAATATCGGTAGTTTGCAAGGTAGGTTTTTGATATTAACAATAATTTTAGAAGTGAAGCAAAAGAATCAATTTTACAATTATTTGATGATAATAGCAATAATTTAGTTTCTACTGGTTTTTTTTTATATAATATATGGGTACAACTAAATTTTGCCCCCCCCCCCCCCCCAGTCAAAAACATTACCAGCCGCCACTGCTTAAAGACATGGAAAGAAGATACCTCCACCTGGACAAGGGAGTTGGAAAGAACAGGCCACAAGAAATAAAGGACATATACATAAATGGATAACGAGACAGATGGGACAACTCAGACAGGGATAAAATCCTTTATTTGAAACTGCCTGACGTGAAACAGAGGATTAGGTGCAAAATGAATTCAACACATTGTGGTACGTACTCAGTTCCTTACAGGGCACGGACGTTTTAGGAGGTGACTTAATAGGTTCAGAATATATAGGGCAGATATTTGTTATTCGCTTCGTTCATGGGACTTTCACAAGGAAAGCTAATGCTGGTGTTCGGTTCACTGTAAACAGCTATCCAGGGGCAGGACGAGGACCAACCACCTCACCCCCATGATTTATTTATCATGAGCAATAAGAAGTACTGGGCTATCGCTTCTATAATCTACCATGGAGATCGGGCTATCGGCTACAGTTGAAGCTGGACGCCTGTAGGAAGAAGTAAGAAGGGCAGATGTTTGTAAGTGGTGTGGTAGCATAGTTACTCCAGAGCATGTCCTGTATATTACTGTTGGAAGTGTGTTGATATAAGTGTGAAATAGGAGTCAGGGTTGTTTCAAAGGAAATTTGTAGAGATAGAAGAGCAATGGTGGTGTTTAATGAAATGGCACTGAGGATAGGGAGCATATGGAAGGAACAGGAAATACATGTAATGAATTGAAGATAGTATGAAATGTATGTAGTGCAGCAACAAGCCAAAACAACGTAAGCAAGAAAATTTAAAAATACTGTTAGAAGAGTCTAACAGTACTACGTGCCCGACTAATTTTGTTAAAGACAGTTACCTAATGAATGGTGGAAGTTAGATATTTTAGGAATAGGAGAGTTCAGGGCTTGTGTACCCTTTAAATGATTGAGGGAAAAGGGCCCCGGGTGTGCAGACCTGGAATGGTGGTTCACTGCCAATGGTAGATCCCCCAGAATGTGCGGCTGGGGGCCCCGTGGACGGGGGGGCGCAGATATATAAAAGCAGAAAGAGGGGTCGACCTAGGACAAGACAGTTGTATAATGTGCTGAAAGTCTCAGAAGAATGGGCGCGAGGTGTTACGCTGAGATGGCAACAGATAGGAGACACGTTGAAGAAGATTGGTGTTGGAAGACGGGGCTAACACTGGGCTGTAGTACTGAAGAAGAAGTATTAATTGTTTGGTTGATTAACAACTCATATATGAACTGTTGCACAAGGCCCACAGTCTTTCATGAGAGGTACGTTGTTTCAGTGTTCTCATGACATTGGTTGTGCTGGTTCTTGTGACTGCTTCAGGTTCTTGATGATGAGGTCTGATGTAGGGTAAAATTGTGTTCTGCTGATTGTTTTTCCTTTTCTCTTTCTTGGATGTATTTAGTGTGGTGCCAATTGGTCTGTGAGTGAAGCCATTTCACTGGAGTACCTGTATGAGTTTTGCCATTTCTTCATCTGCGTTGTGTTCATCAGTGCGTGTGTATGGCTTGTGTGTGTCAACATTTCAGTATTTCAACAAACTGAGTGGGTCGACACCTAGTGAATTGATTTGTGTGTTTCATATATATATATATATATATATATATATATATATATATATTAATTCTGCATATTTCTAGAATAGGCCTACACAGTTAGATAGGTATTTGTGTTGTAGAAGCTGTATTTATTTGTATTATATTTATATTTTTAATTTTCTTGGTAAATTTTGTTTTCAGCGCATGTTTAATTATTGATTTAAAATCTGTGATTATGTATTAAGAATAAACTTATTTATGAAACATGTTTTTGTCACTAAATGTTAGCAATGATACCCCTCTTTTATTTTAATTGAACCATTAATTGAACGAGCAAAGCGAGTTCTCAGTTTTGGCTCCACCGTTTGAATGCATCAACTGATTTTTGTAAAACTTCCATTGTGTGTCTCTACTCACCCTATTGTTTTTTATATTGATCCTCTCAAAAATATGGAGGAGGAGGCAGAATTGTGAAAAATTGCAAAGTACATGTGGTTATAAAATTAAAGGGAATTTTAACTTTAATCTGAATATCTATTTTTGAAAATTTCAAAATGTTTGGACATCAGGGCTCAAAAAGTGGGTAAAACTTTTAATAACATCATATAAAAATCATGTGGGGTATCAAATTAAAGTTACATTACATTAAGTCTGACTGTAGTACTAGGTTTTGGACATTTCAAAATTTTGGGACCCAGGGTCCAAAAAAAGAGTTAAAAAAACGAGAAAATCCAGCAGGTTCTCAGAAATAAGGAACTGTAACTCAGTTCCGAATGTTTCGAATTGTTAGTGTTTATTGTAAGATTTTGAGCTCTACAGTTGTTATATTAATAAAGAATGGTAGGGATTCGGGATTTTTTAAATTTTGCTTATAATTGTTAAATTATGAAATATCGAAATTTATGTATTAATAAATGTACTTCGTTCAAAATAGTGAGCGAGATCTGTAGCTCAGGGAGGGTACTAGTTATCTATATTAAGAATATAGGTTACTTATATTCTCATATTAATATTGTACTAATCGTGTGTGTCGGTCTCTTAGTTTTAGAATTGGAAGTTTTAGTAATGTGTTTTGCGAACGTAAATGGTGTCGTTCGGAAGCTTCTGGTAGCCTGTGTGCCTTACCTGTCCCTTCTCACTCTTTCGTAATTCCGGATAGGCGCCAAATTGTTTTTCGTGAAAACAATTAAAAGTTGTATTTGTATAGTTTGATATTGCACTATTGTAAATTCGAATCGCTCGCCGTCTGGCTTGTTACTGATTCTCATCTGAGTGAGGGAAACGTGTTGCCAACTTGAGATAACGTTGGTTATGTTGAAACGTTGGTTATGTTGACCCACTGCTAGTAAACAAAACATGCATAATATTCTTTACAAGTAAATAATGGACAGTTGTTATCGGTACACACTCTTTTATTAGGCTTTGACTGGTTCTTTTTTTTTTGTTAACGCTTCATAAAATTAATAATTTATACAATGATTTTAGCCTCGGCAATATTCGCTCAATCAGCGGATCGCTGGGTTGGCAGTACAATGTTTATATTAGCTGCAAGACAGTGTGGTTATTATTTTACAAAATAAATCTGCCTATAGGGTTCTTTTAAGTACGAAACAGAGGTTTATCTAACAAGATAACAAAATTAGAACATATCATTTAAAGTACGTGATCATTAAAATTAAACAAGGTTTACTATAAATTAAATATTGTGGTGTTGAATTGTGACAGTGTCGTTGGTGTATACATAGGTTATCATTTGGTCATTCAGTGTTTACAAAGTTACTTTTTTATTTTATCAATCCTTGAAAATACCTTCAGTGATAGTGAGAGTTTTATCATTTAGTTATAATTTTGTGAAAGAGAATTTGTCTTTTTTATAAATCAATAAATTCAGCAATACTCAACGTTAGTAGATAAAAGATGTATTGTCAGTCGTCCAAGTGGTGTAATGGGTTGATGTCGGTTCTTCCTTCTTCAGTCTTGGCTTCGGGAATGGTTGGCGTCTTCTTCTGGTCGGATTCCATATATTTTTTGGTCATCTAGATTAATTCCGCGCTGGTCCTTGGTATAGTTTGGTTGGAATGTCCTCTCGTCAGTTATTCTGGTCCTTCTTCATCGACTTATGGGCACTTATACTGTTTTAGAGTTAAAAATTTGTGCCCTTCACGGCGTGGCTTCTCTCCAGTTTAGCGTCACTACAGTTATCATTATTTATATTATTCTTGGTTTATGGGGCTGGTTCTACCCTCTCACTTACCATCTATTGGGCTACTCAGGTTAAATCGCCATGTATTACTGTAATTAACATTTGGTTTGTTTGTTTGTTACTTCTTTATTATTAGAGGTTACTGTTCTGACTACCTGGATATGTCTGATCGTGTTATTATTTTGAGTTACCCATTCCTTTAATCTCTGATTCATCCCCTTTTATTCTAGTGTTAATGATTAAACAATTTATCTTGTCATGTTTTCTTCATTATTGTTAGGTGAAGATAGGTACCATTACAATATTTATATATATTCTTATTATAAATATTCTTGTATTTATATATTCTTATAGTAAGAATATAAACTCAGCAAGTTATTTACAATAGAATAATATATTAAGAATTATATAAATAATTACTGTATTATTAATCTATTTAACATAAGACACAGAGGGCCAACAGTTATTTCAACTTGAATTTTAAAAAAAAATGGTACAAACAGTCATTGTTTATATGTATTGTTGTTGCTTTCAGTTATTTATGATTCCTTGTATTCATAATATTGTTATGACATCACAGAACAATCTACGTGTTTATCGAACGTTCCAGAGAGATCCAGAATGTAAGCGTGTGCCGTACGTGCTTGTTGACGCATTTGCTAGACGGTACGAGAATTGACGCGGCCGCTCTCACTGTGTCAAGGGCGCAAGCAGTTACGTCATAGTTTAGAGGTAATACGTAGTATGTGGAATCGTCTAGATTTTCGGCCGGCTATAAATACAATTACTCAGGGACGCTCAGTTCAGTATAGCAGCGATATATTTACATTGCGGTTCGAGTATTCTCAGGCGAGATTACTGTGTACGTTCAAGTGGTTATTAGTGAAGTGTTGTGTTTTATAATCGGGCGGTATAATTGTAATACAATTGTGTTTAATATTAGTGACATTTTATTGCGTGTGAACAATTTTTGATTTGTTGTAGTAGACTGTGTTGTTAATTACGAACTGTTTAACTGTAAAAATTAAAGCTGGTGATTAGTGACTTAATTGGTGTCTTGTCCTTATTTTGTTTCCACTGTACCAATGACAATCGAGTAGACCGTCGTAACAGTGGTGTCAGAACTGGGATAGAACGGTTAACAGTGGACACTTTGTACAAGACGAGTGTAATTCGTAATTAATCGGAAAACAATGGATGCCAGCCAGATGATGGAAAATTTACAGGCACTGCTTTTACAGACGGAGAAACGACAGGATGAAAAACGCAGGCAGGAAAGAGAAGAGGCTGAGGAACGTCAGAAAGCACTAATGCTAGAAACAGAAGAAAGACAAAAAGAAGAACGAAGACAAGAAAGGGAAGAACAGAGGAACAACGTAAGCAGGAAACAGATGACATCAAAGCCTTAATTCAAGAGCAAAAGCAGATGCAAGAACATACTACAGCAGAATTGGGTCTCCTACGTGGTGACATAGGTGAATTTGAGTAGACTGTCGTAACAGTATTTTCCATTTTCAAGAGTACATCTTTGAAGTTTGTTGGAAATATTCTGTGAAATAGGTCCCTTCGCTGTCTAAAGCCTTTTAATATTTACTGAATATAATCTAGTTTTTCAACAAATTGCAGCTTCTTAGAGTACACAAACGAGTTCTTGATTGCATCCTATAGAAATAAATCCATTCACTTAATTTTGTTATGTTCTGAGGGAACTCAATAGTTGCACGTCTACCAGTTACTCTTCCGTTGAAAGTTTTCTCAAGTAATCGCAGTCTATGATAACATTGTACAGTGGAGCACAATTATGTTGAAAGTATTTTTCATGCAAGTTTTCCATTTGCATCAAAATTCTTGGATCCACAGGCTTTTTAAGTGCTGTCCAGTTATTTTTTCCAGTTACTTTGAAACAGTATGGTCCAAGGAAGCTTGTTCTCCGAAAAACCAAAATTGCAAAGAATGATCGAGATGTTGCTCCAAACTACTAATTTATCAGGATGATCATCTCCAATTTACTGATTATCAGGATACCAGTAAGTGAATTTTGTCTATATTAACTTGCCCATTTGTCTTAAATTTGGTCTTGTCTGACCAGATAACTTTACAAAATAATTGTTGATTGTGTTTATACTGGTTGAGCACAAATTCGAAGAAATTGAATTCTTTGACGAGTGTTATCTTCAAGTAACCCATAGTGGAAATATGGAATGTAAAATATAAATTTAAGCACATGCATAATTTTTTGCATTGTGACCTTCTTCAGATATCATGTAACTCAGAAGCTAATCTTCGTAGATTATTCTGAGAACTCTGGAGTCACAGAGACACTCGGATATAGTTTTCTTCCGTTCCGTTTCACATAGTCTGATTTCTTCAAATTTGTCTCGTATGTCATTCAACACACATCACAGGAATAAATTTAAATAAAATTATTGCTCCCCTTATTAACAACGGCAGTATCATAATTTTATAAAACATTTTGTAAAATTAATCTTTATTCTTTTTGTGTTTAACATTGTATAAGGTAAAGTGTAAGGTAATGCATAGTTTAAACACAGTTCATCAAAATTATTTGTTTCCACTGAAAAAATAGAGTGCCAATCTGTCAAGTCAAAGTTAACAGATTTGTAATACCAGTGAATATTACAATCAATATTATTGTTTTGCAGTTGTCCAAGAGTCTGTCACACCATCTCTTTTAGGACACCTTCTACAGTTAATTAATTTATATTAATTAAATTAAAATTATCTTCATAAATTTAACTGGCTTTCCCATTCTATTTGTCAAGAGACTTTTGCACCACCCTGTAATATTATGTACTAGCTGTTACCCGCAGCTTCGCAGGCGAATATTTGACTTTTAATAAGCATTTTAATATAATTTTTATTGTCTATGTCTGTATGGCGTTCTGTCAGCTTGTATAACAATTTTGTACTCATTAGTCAAATTCTCTCCAAAGCTGTTTTCATCGCTTGTAGTATTTTAACTTGTACTAAATTATTATGTTGATGCAACAGCCTTTGGAGATTTAAAAGTACCCGTTTATAAAGCCTTTGGAGATATTTATAAAGAACCTGTTAAATCAAAAATGCTAAATTCTTTATTTTAAGTGTTACAGTGTTAGAACCATTGTATAACACATTAAATGTTATGTTTTCCTCAACCATGGCTTTTATTTATTTCAGCAGTAAACTAAAAACCAAAAACCGTTGTCACCTAACCTCACAAATGAAAACAACACGTATTTTCACTTTGCATTAAGTAATAGGACAATTTACAATTAGGAAACTTCTTCTTTCCACATCATAATATATTGATACAATCGCATATTATATAAGACATCGAAAATGTACTGCAGGAATGGATAAATGTACAGTTCTGATGCCGCTAAATAGCTTTTGTTTATTTATTTGTTACTATGGTAATTTATTCTGGTCTCCATGGTGTTGTTGACATCTTTATAGGTGTCAACAAAAAGGCATAATTAAAAGGGCCTAAATCGTGCGAACGGGGCAAAATTTGGTGGCAATCGGTGTGGATTTGTATTCAGTACACATAAATCCTCAGACTTTGAGTTTTGTGTATATAGATAACATTAATGATAACTAGTTATTTTGTTTGTGTAGAATGGAAGACAGAATACAATAGAAGCTTCCAAATATTAATGTCTTAACGTGCAAAATGTCAGTTCCGTCCATTCATATGGTACAGAACACACGTTATACATGAGTGTACTCACAGAATTTATTGTATGTTTACAGGTTCCACCTGTGTATGCGTTGGACACTACAGATGTTGAAGCCTGGGACGAAAAGGTGATGAACCCAGCTTTTCAGGTCATCGAAAGTTTCATGAACTCCACGCCATGTGATATTCAGTCAGTACCAAGAGAGCAGCAGCAAGCAAACATTCCCAACGCTTCCGAATTGGTCGGAGAGTTTTACTGTGAGACGTGCGATCGTGTATTCATTGGGTCACTGCAGTGGCAAGTTCACATCAAGTCAAACAAACACAGTAGAGCAGTGAGAAGGAAAGAAAAGGAGATTGAAGTGCAGAAGGCCAAAGAACGTGCACAGAGATTTGCAGAATCTCCATCGCTTTCAGGCAGTGGGGCCTACGTTGAACAGGAAATAAGCTGATAAGATAAATAGCAAAGAAATAGATTTTATAAAAGCAGACATATATAAAACAAAAATGGATTTCTGTATGTCAGAAGAGGCACATAGACTGTAACTGTGAAGATATTTAATTATTGTTACCATTAATTGCCTATAAGGATGCGTAAAAATCATGTGAACATAAAATAAAACATGAAACCTGATGTTTATGTTTAGTACATGCAAAATGGGATGTGATGGGCACTTTTTCATCAGCTGAATACAGTAGAGAATCAGAGACAGGTCCACAGGGGTAGAATTAGAGAACCCCCCCCACCTAATCTTGAAAACATTTTCCATAATCCTATTGAGGGAGTAGAACTACTGCTGTTTTATTTTGTGTAACAGACTTAGTTGTTTACAAATTTTATAAATTTCAAAAAATGTCATTTGAGTTTAATGGAAAATCGTGTTCCAGAGAAAAAATAACTTTATTAGAAGACGATATCTGAAGAAAAAAACATGTGACCTTCCTATATTTGTTCCCCCCCCCAAACCTTCTGATTCTACCCTTATGTGGGCAATCTGATCTGATTAATACAAGTGTTACTTTGAAATCAGTTTGTTCAGATTTTCAAATGTAAAATATAATAAAGTATTATAAAAATACAGTATTGAATCAGATCTTAACCTGTTGCTTCCTTTACAGGTTTATTGGGGTTCGGTCACCAAGTTGCTGTTCGGGTTTTCTACAGTACAGTATTACAGGATTGTATGCGTACGTGCGCGTGCGCGCATGCACACACACACATCTGGGTGCACGTGAGGGATGGGTGGACAGTAAATAATGAAGTCCTGAAAATGTTTCCAGAGTATTTTAATTTGGGATTAACTTATAATGATTTAAGATCATACCTGTATTTATTTTTGAACGAAGTCACCGCAATCTCAATCCTTTTGGAGATATTTGGAATTGGTTTCTTGGCTCTGATGCACAGAATCTCCTGTTTGCTCTCTTAACCACATTATCGCGTCATCATTATCATCATAAAAAATCTTTACAGTCAGAAATTGCTGCAACTTCCGCAACAAATGACAGTCACTTGACACAAGATATGACCTGTGTGAACCTACCTCCTACTCGAAGGTCTGCAATAACTCCAGTGTGGTGTGAGCAGTGAGAGTTGAGATGTGTTTTCTCAAGATAGTCGATGAGAAGTGACTCCTTCCTGTCCCAGAATATAGTTGCCATGGTTTCAATATTGATGGTGACATTTTCAATTCTTACTCTGATGATGAATGTTGCTTATTCTCAGATGTTATTCAAAGGTAAAAAATAAATTCACTGTATCTGTCCTTTCTCGAAACACACACACACACACACACACACACACACACACACACACACACACACACACACACACACACACACACACACACACACACACACACACACACACACACACACACACACACACCAGTGTAAGAGACTTGATTAAAAGACAATATACAAATAATTATTGTGTTTATTGTTGTTATGTTTAATTATTTTGAACATACATATTTCTGGCATTTGTACTGGAAACTAGTGTAGATTTTCCCCCCATCTTATGCAGACGGTATAGTGTTTAACGTCTTATACAATTTTTTTAAAACTTTGGCTTAGTGAGATTATGTGTCTGTAAATTTTCATAGCAAGCAAAATTAAATTGGATTACTTGATTCGCCACAAATGAATCAAAGATTTCATAAAATTGACACTACAGGTCCTCAGAAACTAGACATTTCTAAATCGTTCTATAGGGTGGACAAATATAATATGATACTCTGGTAATTTTGTTGCAGTTAGCATACAAATGTTCACATGTAGATACTGTATGGTCGCGCAAATAATTCTCATGGAGGAGAGGCAGACGTGGTGTGACGTAAACAGACTACTTTCTAACATGCAAACATCGGTTTGCCCAACTTTATTCCATAATACCAGGCTACACTGACAGCTGCTATTTTGTCATCACAATAGTGTGATGTGAGCGTATTTGTTTTGAAGTATAAGATTAATTTTGCAACAATGAAAAATTTGCCTTGATGCCACGTCGTCCAAGCACTAAATGTTTTCGTGTTTGTGATAATATAAATTTTTCGCGCAGAATGTATGTAAAGCTGTCGTCTGGCATGAGAAATCTGTGTGCAGCCACCCTGTACTGTGGAGAACTTGTCTTTTGTTATGTATGTATAGAGCAACAGACATATTTATGATTTTAATTATTTATTCGAGATAGAGGCAGACCAAGAAAACGGTGGATGTGAAAACGGAACAGGCTACAAGCCTAATCCTTGAAGAGAAGAAGAATATGAATTTCACACACACACACACACACACACACACACACACACTGTACCAGAAAGTGTGTGTATATGTTTTCATCCCGCTATCATTTAGACGTCCTTTCAAAATGCCTCCATTTTGGCATCTCCTTGAAATCGTGGAGTATACTTAATTTTCATAAGAGTATATATAAAAATGTGTGGCTTATACCCTGACTTTCATACTTTGATTTTAGAATTTATTAAGAAAAAATACACATTTTTTCAAGAATAATTTTTTTCACACTGCCTCCCATTTGGGCTCTTTTCAAAACCCTGTAATTGTACATCCGGATGTATAAATTTTACATTTTTTCGTTAAACTCGCGCTTTGTGCGTAAGCTGTTGTTCGGAAAATCGCTAATCTGACTTCCGACAACGTTGCCGGTTTTAACTTGTTGGCGTCATTGAAATGTAAGACTTGCTGTGCAGAAGTAATGTGTGGTGTCTTCACTCCATGTGACAAGTTTTGTATTTACCCTTTAAAGTCTACTGCTGAATTGTTTTAAAACTCCTGTATTCATAAACAAAACGCCAACAGCAACTATTCTAAATTTGATTCAACAGGCCTCTGTGTATTTTGCTTCTACTGTAAAATTTACTTTTTGGCACATAAGCAGTGGCGCAACCAGGGGGGTTTTGGGGGTTAGAATCCCCCGAAAATCTGGAAAAAATTTTGTTATCAACGTATGTACGTACAAACAGTAAGAACGTAGTAATTATAGTATCTTCTTTATATGTTAATTACTATGTTCTTACAAAGTAACATTTTTACCATTACTAAATGATAAACTAAAATTCAGCATAGTTAAGTTTACCAGACGTGAATAAACTGTTCTTTTGTCAATGGCGCATGATATGTAATTGTCTTCGTTCTTTTAAAAAAACACCAGTTTTCATCGAAAGCATATCGTTTAGTAGCCTATATTGCTATATTTTCCGGTTTTGGAGAGTGAACTAGATCAATCTGGGTGGCCTGTCAACTGCAGAGCAAAGGAAAGTCATACATAGTTAGAGTCAGAAAATAATGTATAACGTGTACAAGTTTATTAAATCGAAAGATAAGGGAATATCAGAAAGAAAATCATAGGAAAGGGTAGCTCAGGCATGGGGTGTGTCTCTAAGTAGTGTTTTTAGAATTATTAAAGAAGCATCCGCGTATATGGCAGACATAAAATCTTTCAGTACTTCCCATAAAAAATGCTCAACAAAAGAAATACAAACTGATTTAGACGATTTTGACAAGTGTACTATTCGATTAATTATTTACGAATATCAGTTCATAGAAGGGGAAACACCAACATTCAAAGTAATTTAAACAATTTTAAGAGATGAATTAATTATAATGGTAGTGCGTCTAGTCTGAACCACATTATTCGTCAAATACGATTTCGATGAAAACGTGCCAAAAGCAAAGGAAACTTTTAATAGAATAACAAATTAGAAAGTTAAAAGAAAATATATAAGAAAATTATGGCAATTCAAAGAATAATGGCAGCCCATAGTATACAATTGAATTCAACGTCAGTAAAAAAACGTGGATAGACGCCGTTCTCTGAATTGCCATAATTTTCATATATATTTTCTCTTAACTTTCTAATGTGTTATTCTATTAAAAGTTTCCTATTGCTTTTCACACGTTTATATCGACAAATGTGGATGACAATTTCAATTAATAAATAAATCCACCTGCAACATCATTAACAAAAAGACAAACACGATTAACTGGTTAGTGAATGATATGATTTCTTTAGAGGAGTGGAAACGATAAACGATCTAAGTGCCATTTTTTTTCAAAATTCGTTTTGTCCACTAACAACGTTCCAAGTCCTATGCCTATACCACATAGACGTTACAAGTCCCAATATATGATTATTTTAGTTCTAACATACCCCGATAGATGGCAGTTGTTCTATGTCCATGTGTACTGGTTTCTGAAAACGTTCCAAGTCCACAGCTGTGTTGTTGACGTTGTTGTGAAACTGACACAAGCGAGAATACCCATGATTAGTGTACTGCTATTATTTTGTTTGTTCTGGTTATTGTACATGTGCGTGGTTTATCATTGAGATAATGGAAGGAAGAATTTCAAAAACCGAATTCAGATTAAAACAACATAAATCGCGACTATCTGGAACCGAGTATATTCGTAAAAACGGTAAAATGGTAGAAGCATTGCCGTTACCAGCCAAAGAGGTTAGTGTAGTTTTACGTACTTTTGAGTGTGTTTATTATTGTTTTTGCAAAGTTTATACTACTAGTGTACTTGTATTTTTAATTAACTGTATTTAACCAACCCAAAAAATATCGTTTAGCCTACTTCTAAGTAAAAATTATTTTGCTTCTGCATGGTCGAAAAATGTGGTATTCATACAAAGGCATCCCGGCGTTTCTCTCTAAATAGTTACAAATAAAATTTTTCACTAACAGTAAGTATTATATTTTTCAGGTGTCATGCAAATGTAAGATGTCTTGTAAAACTTTATCACACTCTTGGAGGACAAAGCTTGGAGACAATGGGTATCGTAACCTCAAATCAGAGAATGATCAGGGAACGTATGCTTTAGGTTTCTTAACTCTTAAACCTGTAAAAAGACGTAGGAATGGTAAATATAACGACCCGAAAGACAGCAAACGCCAATTTTCAGTACAGTATAGATTACCAACTGCAACAGGTAACACAGTTGAAGTATGTAAGATAGTGTTCATGGAAACTTTAGGCCTAAAGCACAGATTTTTGCAAACATTGCAAAGTAGAAAGGAAAGCGGGATGTCTATGTATGAAGACCACCGTGGCAAATACAAAAGAACAAGCAAGTTTTCTGAAGCTGACCGTAATTTAGTTATCTCTGACATTAATTTGTATCCTAGGGATGTTAGTCACTATGGCAGGGGCAAAAGTAGTAAAGAATACTTAAGTCCAGACTTGTCTATCAACCGAATGCATAAAGCTTTTATTAAAAAGCATTCTGATTCTTTAGTCACATACAAATTTTACAGAAAGATATTTGTATCGTTTAAACCAAAACTGTCTTTTAGCCGACCAAGAGTCGATACGTGTTCAAATTGTGATGAGCTCAACTGTCGTATTAAAGCTAACACTCCTGATTCAAGCCGTGCTTCAGTTATTTTGCAAATGCATCATAGAGCCTACAGAAGGGCATTGAATGAGATGAATAACGACCACGCAGAAGCGAAGCACCCTGAATGTGATACCCTTGTTCTGTCAATGGACTTACAACAGGTCATTCAGCTACTCATACAGAAATATATTACAGTCGACAGCTGAATTTTTACAATTTTGGTGTACATGTGGCTAACAATGATTCAGCTTTTTGTTGTATTTGGCATGAAGGCCAAGCAAGTCGTGGTAGCAATGAAATGACATCATGTCTTTTAAAACTAGTAAATGATGGTCTTTTGCAAAAAACGAAACTAGTAATGTGGTCTGACAATTGTGCCGGCCAAAATAAAAATCGCACAATGCTGTTCCTTATGATATGGTTAGTCAGTAATGGTCTGTTCCAGGAAATTCAACAGAAATTTTTATTGAAAGGTCATAGTTTCCTTACTTGTGATCGTGACTTTGGTCACATTGAGAAAAGGAAAAGGAAACAATTAATCTGTACACCGAAAGATTTATGCAATTTAATCTCAACAGCCAAATTTGTTCACCCACTGACTCCGGTTCAGTTGCATTCACATAACTTTTTCAATTTAATGCAGGTAGCTAACACACTCATTGATACAAAGAAAATTGCCATTTCAAAAGCGTGTGCTTTTAGAATCAGTGCTGAAAATCCAACTAATGTAGCATATAAAAATAATTTTTTGGACGGCGAACCATGGAACTACTGCAATGTGATTAAAAAAGGCAAAACCATTTTGGACATCAAAACAGCGCAATTTCAGGTAGTACCTGCTCCGGGTATAGCACAAGCCAAGTTAAGTGACATTCGGAAAATACTCCCCTACCTGAAGGAGACAGATAGACACTATTACAGCAATATTATCAATGGCGATATGGACAGTATAGAAATTTAAGCTTTTTTATCATTTTTATCACTTTTTTGTAAAAATATCAAGTATGTATTATCACTTTTACTATAAAGAAATAGCTAATTAAAGTTTTGAATTCTGTTAATGTGTATTACTATACCTTGTAACTTGGTACTTGTAACGATTATGAGGAAAATGCATGTGGCACTTGGAACGTTCTATATAAATATATTTTTTTTATAAAAACTAATTCTCTTATAGAGCTGTAGAAATATGTATTACAATCCATTTACCCAAAGCTATGTTCATGTTCAAACACAATACCAACATATTTTTATGACACGAAATATACAGTTTCTTGTCGTTCCTGAACATTTTCATTTTCGGCACTTAGAACGTTTATCATTTCCACAATATCTTAACCTGAGGTCTATTCACTAAAGTAAACCAACATACATAACCACTGTTTTGGCAAACCATGGACATTACATTTTACGACTTCCACTCTATCATCCTGAGTTCCTGATCTTAATCCTAGAACTGACTTATGTCTTATGCTGCATGAAGAAGCATGCTAAAAAAACGTGCATTTTACATCGACAGTGTTAGAAACTAGCAAAAAAAGGAATTTGAGTGTATTTCTTTCATAGATTGCACATCAAGATGTGACCATGTCATGAAAATTGAAAAGATTACGTGAGATCAGACCAAGAGTGTATAGTGTAACAGTTCTTTTCAAAATTAATAAATAACGGGATAGTAGCAGTGAAGACGATTTGAGGTTATAATAACAGTGAAGGAAACATTAGTGGGATGGAAGAATTGAGCTAAATATTTGTAATTGGTTGTAAGTAATTAAGTGCTATATTACTTAAACAGTTTTGGTATAATTTTTTTATTAATATTGTCTCTTCTGTTCTTTATGGAGAATTTACATCTGTTTTTTTTTTTAAACACAGTCATTTCACATTCGAGCCTGTTGTTGATGTTACTTATTCAAACAAATTAAGTTGCGAGTGTAATGTTGACTATATTAATAGATTTTGTTGTCCATGACGTGTCCGTTGATTAACTAATTATAAATATATCACTACTGACTTGGAATTTTTTTCACTAATTTTTTTTTTGGTAAAAATGTTAAACTTTTACCTTGTAGCGTGAACTAATTTTCGCTTATTACAAGTTTCGTCAGAGACTCATTTTTACCGATATTACTACGTTTTTCCCTGAATCGTAACATGTACATAAACTATTATGTACTCCAATTGTACTATTATGTACAATGTTTGTTATGTCTAGGCTCGACTAGGAGATCTGAAGAAAGACTGGAATAGACACAACATGCCAAATCACTGTTTACAAAATAATTGCAATAGGCCTACTAAATGTTAAACATTTTCTAATTCGGTGAAATCTTTGTATGGTACCGCTGTTGTATCTATTGCTTGTTTCGTCTTACAAAACGTCCATATGTATTGTTTAGTAGTGTCGAAATAGAAATAGAAATCAAAACCTCCGTACGTAGACTCGTCATTCAGGGAGAAGGCTAATGTAGACTCGTCATTCAGGGAGAAGGCTAATATTTTCAAAAGGCCTTTCTCATGTGTATAACATTGTTCCCGCCTTATCCCCACTACAAAGTGCGCAACTGCTTCATGTCTGTTTATTTTAACTATATTATTGTATTACTATTTCAATAAAGTCGGCGTCTACTGATTAAGTAATTTAAATTATTCAGTAAGCATATGTAAATTAGTAAGCCTGTGCTTAACATGATTTTAACTCATGATTCTTACAAACATTGTGTGTATGATTCTTACTCATGCAGTATGTGTAAGAGAGGCCTTTGCAGCATTATAGGTGGTACGTACATTAGTGAAATTCTATGAACTAAAGTTAATTTTTTCCTGTTCTTTTGACATTGGCTCCTTATAAGTTGCGTATTATCGTTTTTCCAGGAAAAAGCCCTGCTTGTAAAGAAATGAATGAGGAAAACCAAAATTGTGCACCTTGTTTCTAAATTTTCAACCCCCCCCCCCCCCGAAAAAATCCTCGGTGCGCCTCTGCACATAAGTAATAGTAGTATTATATTGATACTACATGTGTCCTACATTTCACAAAGGTAAAAAAAAATGTGTTTTTACTGATTCTACGTATATGACAGGTACACATTTATAAATTAGGAGTAGAAACAAAAAACTCCCATTATAATTTTTAATTTAGGTATCGTTTTGCAGTCTTTTTTGCAAAGAAAATCTGTAATTTTTAAAAATTAATTTCCAAAACAATCTAACCTTTCTCCTTTCTGTAATGAAAGCATTAAATTCAGAGCACCCTTTCTTGCAAAGCCGATCTACAAATTACCAGATTTAGCAAGTTTTTGAACAGATGTTTCACTTCAAATCTAGTTAAGGCCTGTAGGTAGAAATCCTAAAAAATGGTTTTCTCATATTTAACTACGTAATATTTGCATGTACAATTTTTTATATGAAAAAAAAGCTGTTTAATGAATTTCTTGTTTCCTCGCCACTTTTGGGTCTATAGTATACACAGAAATGCAGAAAAGCTTGATTTTTCAAGTTTTTTATGAAAACTAGAATACAAGTAGTGACTCTCTATATACTGTTACCCAAAATCAATTTTAATTTTCTATTAGAAAAAAAATCAAAATGGTTAAAATAAATTACTTTTTAAACACCCTAATAACACTCACAGTTATTGTATCACCTTCGAGTTCTTTTATGCTAAAAAATATTTCGCGTGTAATTTACTAATGGCAATTTTTTATGAAAAATACGTGTTGGAAATGTAATATAAAAAAGTTATTAAACAATGTTTGACTGCTACATGTTTAGGCCTAATAGGTAAGTTCTAAGCATGATTTGAATACTGATTCACACAGTAACTCTGATGACGATTATTATTATTGTATACACAGATTCCTTCTACTAAATGATAGTAAACACTGATGACGACTTCTGTTTAGTAAGTTGCATGCAAAACGTTCTCGGGTACTCAAGGTCCATGCAAAATTAAATTTTGTAGGGCTAAATAAAACTGAGTTCAAGAACATTCTTCATTGTTACGTAGTTTTAATTAGCTATTACTAAACGTTGTCGTAATAGTATGACCAAAGTTGAAACTGTTTTTCATGTCTACTATGATAGAAGAATATTAAGAAAAGGATTTTCCACCAGCATAGCTTAAAAAGAGTTAAAAAATATTAAGTATTGGTAATAAACTATATCTTATATACCCTACACTAAGAGTGCGAGATCTATCCTTCTCACAGTGTAAATCATACAGTTGTCTGAATGACCTTGACTAGATAGCCCAAAAGAAAACGCGCTGGTATGTTGCGTTGTGTGATAACTGACTGGCATTTCAGGAATTGCTTTTTTACAATTACCTACGTGACACTGGTGAAATTCGAGAATGGAAACTGCATTTATAAAACAATGATGCACGAGATAAAATTATGGGAATAAATACGCTACCGTTAGTTACATCATCAGAAAAAATGTTCGCGGTTTCAATACTTTTTTTAGACCTTGTGGTCTTAAAAATTATCAAATAACTAAAAAATGAAGTAGCTAACACAATAGTTATAATAATATAGTACATAATTAAAACAATGGATTAATTAATTAGTTAATACTGTTGAGTTTAAATAAGTATTTATTACGAAAATATAGAATAATACGATAAAAATGACTTTTCTTTTACAACGAAGCTTGACAAAACACAAGGATCTTAAAAAAACTTACTAAACAAGCAGGCGCGGATCCAGGGGGGAGCGAAGGGGGCGGCCCCCCCCAAACGCCTCAATTTTAATATTATAATTAAAAGACATTTTTATACTTTTCTGGATAAAAAAAATCACGAAAAAGTTAATAAGTTGTAATGTTTTAATAAGTCTTGTAAGGCATGTTGAAAATTTAAATATACGTTCAAAAATTATTTCTTTATATGATAAAATGGAATCTGACGTCTTTTCATTATTTTCAAAAAGCTCCGGGACAGCCGAAAAAGATAGAATTTCTGTTCACTAACTATTGTACTATATTTAAGGAGTAAATTACAGTGATAGCATAACTAGCATAAAGTAATTTGAAATTCAATTTTTATGTACAACACAGTAATTTATAATTACATAGATTATTGCAAATCAATATCATAATTTTTTCTATTATTATATCCTCGTACCGTTCAGGTAGTTTGAATTCGCACGTTTGCATGTCGAAATTATAACATATGCGTATGCGCTTTGCTATCCAATGGTGTCAGCTTCAGCCATACAATTCACATTTTACATTTGTTAAATTTAGACTGCGATACTGAGTATATGTTAGAAAAAACAATCATAACATCAAATCTTCTTCATTATCACTGTTTTTTTTTTAGGTATTTAATTTTCTTCAAATCAAATACAGAGACATTTATTTTTTGGACAAAGACGTTTATTCTTTAACTTACTCACTCAAGTGAAATTACAAAAGTGGAACGTATGATAAACGATATGTAAATTTCAACCAATTAAATTCTTATGAATGGGTAGCTTCCTCGCACGAAAAAAAGGGATTCTTTTGTAAATACTGCCCATTTTTTTTGTCAGTTCCGCTGAGGGTGGACGCCATGGAAGTACAGTACAACCTCGTTTATTCGGACTAACTGGGACCAAAGGCAATCCGGACAATCGAAAATCCAGATAATCCGGGTAATAAGCAAAACAAAATCCTTAAATAAGCAGACTTACCGTTTATTACGATAAAAAACTATGTTTTGTAACAAAATTACATAGTATTGTTTACAATACATTAAACAAATATAAAAATAACTTTTCACATCATTTCTTAACAAAGAATTGGTCGACTGTTTTCTGTTTGAAACACGTGTGGCGTTTGAATGAAGCACTGTCACGCAAAGGCTTTATCATTAATAGTTCAATTTATAATTTTAATTTTAACTTTGATTACTGGTTATATATTTAATTGTATGTACACATATTGTTTTTGTTTTTTATCAAAGTGTTTGGGAGTGTATTGCAGTGTACAAGTTTAAAATGGGATCGAAGCGAAAGAAGGTCGTTTTTTTTCAATGGATAAAAAGTTAGACGCTATTAATCGAATTGATAAAGGAGAAGCATTGACGAAAATAGCTGCTGAATTGGGAGTTGGAACTTCAACAGTGTCCGACTGGAAGACGCAAAGAAAAGAAATTGAAGATTTTTGTTGTAAAATGATATGTAAAGACAGTTTGGAAGGCAGAGGAACGGCCAAAAAAGCAAAAAAATGAAACATTAGACGACGCACTATTCATGTGGTACAGTGCTCAGCGAGAACGTGGCTTGCCTATATCTGGACCGATCTTGGCCCAAAAAGCTTTGAGCTTAAACAAAAAGTTACCGAATCCTGACCTAAAATTCACTGCTAGCCAGGGGTGGCTAGAGCGTTGGAAAAACCGACACGGTATTCGCCAACTTACTCTGACTGGAGAGAGCTTGTTTAGTGATGTTGCTGGTGCTGAAAAATTTAAAAAGGACTTCAAACAATTTGTTTTATCTGAGGAATTGACACCCGATCAAATTTATAATGCTGACGAAACTGGGCTTTTTTACCGGATGCTTCCGAGCAAAACGTTAGCATCAAAGCTTGGAGATTCGGCTAAGGGCTACAAGAAAAGCAAAGATAGGCTTTATTACAATACAATACACACAACAAATTTAAAATACTAACATACAAAAATAATTAAATTGTATCGATGATGTGTATGTCTTATCGATGTTGAGTGCTTTGAAAATTGTGTCGTGTTTTGTATTGATTTGTATTTGTTCGGGTATTAGTTTGTTCCGTGTTTTATGTTTGTATATTTGTAAATTTTCCCAAATGTTCATTGTGGTCCCTTTGTGTGGTATGTGTTTTATTAGTATCACATTGGTTATGTCTGGGAATTCATGTCCCGTGTTTATTGCATGTGTGGCCAAATTGGATTTATATATTTCTGTTTTTTGGCCAAATTGGATTTATATATTTCTGTTTTTTTGTATGCATTTAGATGTTCAAAATAACATTTTTTCAGCTGTTTTTTTGTTTGTCCTATATAACATTTATTGCAATCTTGGCATTCAATTTTGTGTATACCGTTAGTTGTTGTGTGGGTTATTTAGTTTTTGTAAATTATTTTTATTAGTTTTGTATGCTATTTTGATATTTGTGTTTTTAAATAATTTTGTTAGCTTTGTCATTTTATTATTTATGTATGTGAATGTGGCCCATTTTTTGTTGTTGTTATTATTTATGTGTTGTTCATTTTGATTAATTCTTAATTGTTCAGTTTTTTTTATATATTTGATTTTATTTTCTATTTTGTTTACAGTATTTTTATTGTATCCATTTTCATGAGGAGTTTGGTATATTATATTTCTTTCTTTGCCTGTTTCTTGTTTGTTTAGGGGAATTTTGTACATTGATTTGAATTGTGTCCATTTAGGATGTTGTTTTTATGTGTTTTCGTGTGTTTGTATATTTCCAATTGTTCTAGAGTATCTAGTTTTCAGCCTTTTGTGTGTACGTGTAGAATGTCCATGTTATTGTCGATTTTTTTTTGTATGTGTGGTTTGCTTCAATGAGGTGGTTTGAAGCTACGGCCTGTCTGGCCTATGTAGAATTTGTTACAATCTGAGCAATTTAGTTTGTAAACACCAGGTAGATCAAATTTGTTTTGTGCTTTGTGTGTGTGTTCTGTTTTGTTAGTAGTTTTGTATGTGATTCTGTATCCTGCTTTTTGAATTTGTGGGCTACTTTTTCAGTTTGGTTGTTGATGTATGTTAGAGTTATGAATTTGTTGTTTGTTTTGTGTAGGAGTTTATTGACTATTGTTCTGTCCTATCCGTTGGATTCTACTAGATATTTTATCGTGTTTAGTTCGTCTTTGTAGTCTTTCATCTAGTGGGATGTTGTTAGACTTAACAAACAAAGATACATTCAACACACAAAGGCACTACACTCCACTACAGAATCCACCTTTGCAAACCACCTCATTGAAGCAAACCACACATACAAAAAAATCGACAATATCATGGACATTCTACACGTACACACAAAAAGCCGAAAACTAGACACTCTAGAACAACTGGAAATATACAAACACACGAAAACACATAAAAACGACATCCTAAACGAACAGACACAATTCAAATCACACGCATTATTCGAAAATTTCACACCCCCCACACACAATATCGATCTTTCAAAAGTCGATACCGTCGCCAACAACAACACAGACAGTGCTCCCAACGGGAGCCTCTGAAGAAGCTTTTTAAAAGCGAAAACCGGTTCAGGCTGTAAGGTAAAATGTTTACGTTATTACCCATAAAAAACTTTGTGTTCCGAGTCGGTAGTGAATTAATTATATTTAAAATTTCACAGTCATGAAACAATAAACATTTTACATTACAATAAAAGTGGAGCTAACAGTATCAGGAAGCTGGCATAAATCTTCTACAGACGCTAATCATGTTAAATGTTTGGTACAAATTTTTTAAAACTTCATCTTAACAAGTATGTGTCCATAAATATTTGCCATTTAGAACCCAACACTTAAAGCGAAAGAGGTCTGCTCATTTTACCACAGAAATGAGTCCGATTTTCGTAAAATAGGCACTAAGGTCCTTAAAAATAAATGTTCCAAACTCATGCTACAGGGTTTGCAAATATGTGCTTGGCCAATACATTTTGCTGAAGTAGGCATAGAATCTGGTTCACCCATAGAAGTTGCAGAATGCTTCCAAACACTGTGTAAGAGATAACAGACATGTACAATTTTAATCGTTAATTCCTTTTCAAAGTGTCAATATAGCACTGAATAAAAAAAAGAAACAATTTTATATATTGTAACGAGACATATAACCATGATACTTTGGTAATCATAACAAACACAACATGTCGTAATAATTGAGTGAAACAAGATCTATTAAGTATTCACAATGAGTGTACCAAGTGTTAAAACAACATAAATGAATAATATTTGAAGAATGAACTCGCAAATAAAGAATTAAAACAGTAATGGTAATCATAAAACAAGAAAGAAAATGTATTAAATAGTGATTTACCCAATAACCCAATTGATTCGGTCAGTGAGAAACCAAGAAACATTGATGATCACCTACTATAAACAAGAAGATGAAATAATAATAATAATGTCGATAAATATAGTGGAACAAGAAAAACAAGATAACTTACACTATCTATCAGATAAGAAGTTCAACTGTGATATAAATTACCAACGACAAGTGAAAACAAATGTAGTCAACTCCTTTTTACTGTTAATAGTATTATTTATTCACCAATAATGTTTGTGAATGTCAATTTAAATAATTACTAATAATTCATTTTACAAATACTGAATAAATTACAAGACTTTCTTATTCGCAGGTTTGCTAACCTGATTTCTTTGATTCACCATTCAATAGAGGTGTTTTATTATTTAAATTCATTTAGCATTGGTAGGTCCTTTGAGTTTACAAGAAACAAACGAGAAGATGTATTGTACTACTATACTTAAGTAGCAGGAGAGTGCTCACATAATAATATAACCCTTATAATATCTACTTGAGATTTAGTCCAACAGATTTTAGTTTAACAATGTTTTAGTTGTTAATTCTTATTAATCTAAGTGGAAAGTACATGTAGTTAGGTTATGTGTCTCCCCACTCTTATGCAACAATGGGTTGACTTTGAGTTTATGTTCCTGTACAATTTTTTCTACTATAATTTTCATAATTTTATTGGTGATTACTATTGTTATTTGATAATCTTGGTTCTCTATTAACTTACATTAAAACTAGACATATCATAATACTGTTGTTTACAGTTTCTTATTATACTAACATACTCATTATTCTCACTCTCCTGACTATTAATGGATGCCCTACACATTTACTAGATTGGTGGTCATAGTCAGGTTATCTAATGTAGTCAGTTAGTGTTTTGGCTATCTGTCATTGTCTCTCCCTCTGTACTTCACTTGTCATTGGTAATTTATTTCATAGTTGGACTTCTTATCAGATAGATAGTGTAAGTTATCTTGTTTCTTCTTGTTCCACTATATTTATCGACAGTATTATTATTATTTCATCTTCTTCTTTATAGTAGGTGATCATCAATGTTTCTTGGTTTCTCACTGACCGAATCTATTGGGTTATTGGGTAAATCACTATTTAATACATTTTCTTTCTTGTTTTATGATTACCATTAGTTTTAATTCTTTATTTGTAAGTTCATTCTTCAAATATTATTTATTTATGTTGTTTTAATGCTTGGTACACTCATTGTGAATACTTAATAGATCTTGTTTCACTCAATTATTATGACATGTTGTGTTTGTTATGATTTCCAATGTATCGTGGTTATATGTCTCGTTACATATTGCTCCCCCACGAAAATAGATCATTTCAAAAAATTCCTTCACGGGATTTGAGAAATTATCATTTAATTTGACTCTTGTTTTGAATAGTATTTCTTTATTGACAACTGGTTGTATGTCCCTTCCTTTCTCTGGGTATGCGGGTCTCTTGAATCTTATCTCACACTGATAGTTCTTTACCTTACCAGGCGTGTCTGAAAATACATGTCGATATTTGTTGTATACACTAATTAGTTTTTCTACCTGTGCATTTGTTAGCTCCGCATTCTTCTTTTCTCCCTTAAAGGTGCATATTTCTTCTAATTTTTCATTCCACAAGTGGCCGTCATTATTCTCATAAAATATATTTTCACTCGGCGTATATTGTCTATGGTTTTTAAATTCCCTAACATTGTAAATGGCTCGGTCCAAAGGGGCACTTTCACTTCCGATTAACTTCGCCGTCCAATTTACACAATTCGAGTCCAGAGTTACTTTGGCTCTGCTCATATCTATAATGGCTGAGTACTTCCTCAGCATATCGCAGCCGATTAACATCATAAAAGGTAATCCATTGATGACTACCAAAAATTCCATAGAAATTGTTTCGCCGTTACTTGTCAATTCTAACATCACTTGTTTCTGACGGTCTTGTTTTGACGCCCTGTTGCTCCGATTAATACGATATTATTCACAGGTAGTGTAGGTATAACTTTCTTGCTTTTTTCTTGTATCCTATTCAATTCAATACTATCAATTAACGACACATTTGCGCCGGTGTCTATCATTATTCTTGTGTATACCCCGTTTATTTCCGCTATTATATACGCGATTTCATTGTTATTGTTGTTCGTTTTGTTGTCATCCCCTTCTAATAGTTAGTCTCGCAGATTTTTTAAATAATTGGCTTTGATTATTGTAATGGTTCGTTCCGTTTTGTTGTTGTTTATGTTGTGATTGTACCCAATAGATCGGTTCAGTGAGGGTCCATTTTGCGTTTTCACTGCCGCTGTGAGTTTAAAGAGGGTTCAACCTCTTGCTGCCATCTGTCCAGTGAGTTTCGTTGTCATCGGGTCTGTTCTCAGGTTGAGGGCGGTCCTTCTCGTAATTGGGCCGTCGATAGTCTTCTTGGCTTCGATTCCTCCTGGTTTCGTTCCTGGGGTTCCTCCCGTCATCGTAGTTATTATTTCGGTGTGGGGTACTGCAGAAATTCGGTCGTTGTGGGTAGTTACGTCTTCCCCCACCATTGTTCCCGGCTCACACGTAGTTAACTCTACGGTATGTTCGGTTTTGTTGGTTGTAATTCGGGTTGTTATAATTTTGATTGTTCGGCCAATTAGGCTGATTATTTGGGCCAGTTGCTCGGTTGAACTGGTTATTTGGACCGTTTGGCCGAATATTATTTATATTACCGTCATTATTGTTATTATTGTTCGCTCTATTATACGGTTCGTTATTATTATTGCTATTCCGATTATTAAAATTGTGTCGGTAATTTCCGTAGTTATTGTTATTATTTGGATTGCCATGGTCCACGTACCGATCATTTCCTTGGCGACTCCTACGATAATATCCTTCATGTTTTGTGCCGTACTGGGTTCGGCAGCGTATTATAAGTATTTTAAAACGAGCGGCGGTGACGTCATGCACTGCCATACGGTTGTTGTTGTCGTCCGTTTATACACACAAATGCTGTGCAGCAACGCAATTCAGTTGGCCCGTCCAGCTGTTTCTGTACATTCCTGCATCCAGAGTTTACTTGGGTGGACAAACACTTTGTATCGGCCTCATTTCTGTTCGATCCTCCGACCTGGTCATCTGCTCTCGACTGGCGGCAACCTTCTGTCCAGGACTTCGTCAACTATCCATATGGTTGGCTAAATGAAGTATAGCTCCAGGTGCTCGAACAAAGGCGAGATGGGTGTCGGGTGTGACGAAGAACTGTCCACCCTACTGGCAGAGATGATCTTCTAGCCACGATTGCCGTCAGTCGAGGACAACTGTTGGGAAACTCCTCCAAAGCTACGCTGCCCCAGGACTTGTGATACGACCGTTACATTACTGATCAGCGCCACTATTGACTAGTACACCGGACAATCCAGGTGGGAAAATTCTAATTATCTATTTCTCTCTTCACAACATGGTGAATGCACAGAAGCCGCCAGAAGCTCGCTCGTGAAGTTTTGACCGTAATACTCTAGCACAAACTCTCATGTTCAATTATGTTATTGCATGTGTGAACATTACAGCAGTAGACCTAATGAAATATCTTATAACCGTTTGTAATGTGTAAGAAATTACACACATACACACATATCCGCAGTTTGCTGTAAGATCTAACTTTTCATCTAATTAAGACCATTAGGGAGTTAATTGTCTTGTGCTATCATGTCATCTGGTCATGGCCGAGTGTTAATCACGTAACGGGGGCTGTCTGATGCTTTAGATGAGAAACTATTTTCTTTCCCACATATACTTAGCGCTTTAACGATTAAAGTCAGGGTCGTTTAGCAGGTTGAGTCTGGGGGCGGTCACTTACATTCTCTGGTGTTAATTACCCAGGCAAATCTATACTTAGGAGCTGTGATTATCAGTTTACGCTGTCATTTATATTTGTACATATCTATACATATTATGGTGCATTCATTTACTGTAGTTGGAATGGGTTTAGGAGGAAGTTAGTACTGAAATGAGGGATGTTTTGTTATTTATGTCGTGTATGTGTTTGTGTGTGTAATTTTACTATATTTTGCTGGGGGAATATGTAATGAATTTAAAAAAGGAAAAACCATAAATGTGCTTACTAAGACAAAAGGCTAGCCTATTTGAAACTATACAACACTTATGGATTAATGAATTGCTTTTATGAATGAGATTATTGCTACCTTTGACTCATACATAATCAGTCAGAAATTTTGCAATTATGTTAATATCAAATTCACTTATTTTTTTGACATTATGAATATTAATTGATATACATATATATATATATAATCCTGCCATTAATTGTGTGCCTACACAATCGAGAACTTGTCATTTTATGTAACATCTTGCAGGTTTAATAAAGCATACGCTTGTTGGTTAAAAGACTTTTTCATTTGCAAGTCCTGTCATTCACCTGGGGGGACATGTCTGTAATTGTAATTGGGCCTTGCACACTTTTGCTTCCTCTAGGTTTTCCACCTAGTTCTAAATATGATGTCTCTCCCCTTTACACAAAAAAACTTAATAAAAATAAAATCAAATAAAATAAAAAAAAAATTCAAAATAAAAATTACAAAAAAGAAAACTTAGAAAATTAAAAGGGAGCTCTGCAAATGTAAGATCAGAGCGTAGAAGATAAAATAAAGGGGGGTTTCAAATGGTAGCAGAGCGTGGTTATGATTCTAGGTAGGTAGTAGGTATTATTTCTGCCTTATTTTTTTTCTTGTGATCTTGAGAAATTTTAGAATCTGGGGACTTACATTTATTTCCTTAAATGAAACTTGGTGTGGCTACAGACATGTCAGCTGGTGTTAGGACTTGCAAGTTATCTCAAATTATTTTTAATTGGAATCCAAGTGTTGCAAGAAAACTTAATGGTAGTGTAACGAATTAATAGAAAGAATAACCAGAAAAATAGCACATTTTATAAAATGAATAAGGGGTTGATGAAGTTTAAAATAATTTAATATGTGTTAGTGTTTAAGTGATTATTTTGTGATGTTGAGTGTGAGATGAATTTTGAAAAGGGGTTATAAGAATGTGATTGATTTTTTTAATGAATGTGTGCTGATTGATTTCACTTGCACATACCCTGGAGCTCAAACAGGTTCTGGGCGTGATGAGGGCCGTCAGTACTTGTCGATTTTGATTGTGATTTGTCTCATGGATTAGGCAACGTGTTTTATTGCATCCCGTTACATAGTACTTGTTTATTGAGGACGTTGCGTGGCGGTATTATGTATTTTGAATACGGTTATGGTCTGACCAGGGGTCGTGGACTTAATAGTTATATGTTTTCAATTACATTGCATTTTATGTGTACTTTGTGGATTGTAGTCAGTGAGTCAGTTTGTTGTTTTGATTGTATATAGTGAGTCAAGTGTGTTGTTTTGTGTCGTGTTCTCTTCTGGAAATTTTACATGGCTGTTTCTCTGCTTTTATCACACCCATCTCGTCGCATCGCTAGAGCACTCTGGAGCGGCTCAAAGGAAGAAGAGTACTTGAGTTTTTTCCGGATTCTTTGTCATTATGTTTTGTAGGTTAAGTTGTGTTATGTGTTTTATGGGGATTTAAGTTATTGTGTTGTGTTTGAGAATTGTGCAACTCTGGCGACGGTATGTTACCGGGAATTGTCCCACCCCATTTCAGGGATTTTCCAGAAACTTTCAGTATTGGATGGAGTAGATGAGGACAGGTTGTTGGTCTTCTCGGACCTGGTCCTGTAGATTATCAGTTTCGCCTGTTCTGAAAGTAAGATGGAGAAGTTATGTGCTGTTGTTTCCTGGTTCATAGAGGTTGAATTTGGTTGTCGACCATTGTAGCGTCGGTCCATGCCGCATTCATCGTTTGATTTCTCTGGTGTGTCAGTTTTGGATTAAGTGTGGTTTGTTTAGACGGTGGAAAAGTAAATACCCCCCCTGCTAGTTAAGCTGCTTGTGAAGTTAAGAAATAGGATTGATGTTCGCGTGCCCTCTGCACGGTCTTCTCTGCCTTGTGAAGTGGGTCCGCCCACCCTAGTGTGGGGAGGTGGGCCAGTCATGTGTCAAGGATGGAGGATGCCTTGTTTGCTTCACATGGCTGGTCGGTCCACGACGGTGGATGGTTCTCGAAGGGTACTCGCATATCAAGGTTTGTAACACCTTGTTAGCCTTCGGGCGTGAATATGTGAGCGCCAGGAGAGTTAGATGGTGGTCACCGGAGATGGTGACGTGTTGGGGCGGTCCCGAGAGTTTGGCATGGAGGAGAGGACTCGCGTGGGGGATGGTCGCAGTGTGGTAGAGATTTTCAGTCCTGGGAAGGGAGGAATAGTGTTAATGGTCCTGGGTCTCAGTTGTTGAGTTTGGGAGGCCTTGGTGATCAGTACTCAGAGCTGGCCTGCGATTCTTCTCTTTCTCCTGTTCTTTTCTGTCCCTTATATCTGCATGCGGACCAGGGCCCGGCGAGCATGCAGGACTCACACTTACATCTTCTCCTTCAGACACACATTCACCGACTCACACCTCTTCCTTCTGCTTTTTCGTTTTCTTGTGCTACTGAACCCACCAAGAGTGATTTAGAATCTGAGATTTTCCTGGGTTTCCCGCAGCCGTCGTGCTTGAAGACTTGTTTGTTTTGGGTCAACCATGTTGCCCTTTTGGGGTGAGGGTGTGCCGTACTGGGTTCGGCAGCGTATTATAAGTATTTTAAAACGAGCGGCGGTGACGTCATGCACTGCCATACGGTTGTTGTTGTCGTCCGTTTATACACACAAATGCTGTGCAGCAATGCATTCAGTTGGCGCGTCCAGCTGTTTCTGTACATTCCTGCATCCAGAGTTTACTTGGGTGGACAAACACTTTGTATCGGCCTCATTTCTGTTCGATCCTCCGACCTGGTCATCTGCTCTCGACTGGCGGCAACCTTCTGTCCAGGACTTCGTCAACTATCCATATGGTTGGCTAAATGAAGTATAGCTCCAGGTGCTCGAACAAAGGCGAGATGGGTGTCGGGTGAGACGAAGAACTGTCCACCCTACTGGCAGAGATGATCTTCTAGCCACGATTGCCGTCAGTCGAGGACAACTGTTGGGAAACTCCTCCAAAGCTACGCTGCCCCAGGACTTGTGATATGACCGTTACATTACTGATCAGCGCCACTATTGACTAGTACACCGGACAATCCAGGTGGGAAAATTCTAATTATCTATTTCTCTCTTCACAACATGGTGAATGCACAGAAGCCGCCAGAAGCTCGCTCGTGAAGTTTTGACCGTAATACTCTAGCACAAACTCTCATGTTCAATTATGTTATTGCATGTGTGAACATTACAGCAGTAGACCTAATGAAATATCTTATAACCGTTTGTAATGTGTAAGAAATTACACACATACACACATATCCGCAGTTTGCTGTAAGATCTAACTTTTCATCTAATTAAGACCATTAGGGAGTTAATTGTCTTGTGCTATCATGTCATCTGGTCATGGCCGAGTGTTCGGCGGGGGCTGTCTGATGCTTTAGATGAGAAACTATTTTCGTTCCCACATATACTTAGCGCTTTAACGATTAAAGTCAGGGTCGTTTAGCAGGTTGAGTCTGGGGGTGGTCACTTACATTCTCTGGTGTTAATTACCCAGGCAAATCTATACTTAGGAGCTGTGATTATCAGTTTACGCTGTCATTTATATTTGTACATATCTATACATATTATGGTGCATTCATTTACTGTAGTTGGAATGGGTTTAGGAGGAAGTTAGTACTGAAATGAGGGATGTTTTGTTATTTATGTCGTGTATGTGTTTGTGTGTGTAATTTTACTATATTTTGCTGGGGGAATATGTAATGAATTTAAAAAAGGAAAAACCATAAATGTGCTTACTAAGACAAAAGGCTAGCCTATTTGAAACTATACAACACTTATGGATTAATGAATTGCTTTTATGAATGAGATTATTGCTACCATTGACTCATACATAATCAGTCAGAAATTTTGCAATTATGTTAATATCAAATTCACTTATTTTTTTGACATTATGAATATTAATTGATATACATATATATATATAATCCTGCCATTAATTGTGTGCCTACACAATCGAGAACTTGTCATTTTATGTAACATCTTGCAGGTTTAATAAAGCATACGCTTGTTGGTTAAAAGACTTTTTCATTTGCAAGTCCTGTCATTCACCTGGGGGGACATGTCTGTAATTTTAATTGGGCCTTGCACACTTTTGCTTCCTCTAGGTTTTCCACCTAGTTCTAAATATGATGTCTCTCCCCTTTACACAAAAAAACTTAATAAAAATAAAATCAAATAAAATAAAAAAAAAAATTCAAAATAAAAATTACAAAAAAGAAAACTTAGAAAATTAAAAGGGAGCTCTGCAAATGTAAGATCAGAGCGTAGAAGATAAAATAAAGGGGGGTTTCAGTTTGTACCCCTCAAGCAGTGCTGCCATCGCTTGTATTGTTTTCACTTGGCCGCTGAGTCGTGCTCTCGCTATGCCTCCTTCATAGTGGAATGCCAGTTTGGTTACGAGACTTTCTTTCGGAATCCTTGGTTCGAGGTTTCTTGCTAGGTATACTTTCCCGAGGAAGTAAGCTGTCAGTGTCGTTCCTCGACTTTCCTCGTACCTCCCGTAGCAGATGTTGTCTCTCACAATGTTCTCGGTGCTCTCTGGCCAGTACTTGGCCTTAAATAGTTCCTTGAATAAGGCACTACAGCTAAGGCTTGGCGTAGCTCTGTATATCGTGACGTGTCGCCGTCCACTAGTTATCCATTCACTTTCTGAAAATATTCGTCCATATGTCCTCGGATAACTGGCCATCTGGTCTCCCAGTTTCTGGTTAATATTTCGTCTACTAATGCTAGAAACTCCATCGGGTTCCTCTTGTACGCCTTGAAGTTCATGGCTTCCCGATTGTCCGCATGTTGGAGGCGTGATATGATCGTTGGTCGGTTACCGATGGTCTCGAGTTCCTCCCTTATTTGGAATTTCCCAGCGTTGTATTTCTAAAATAATAATTGTGAATTGTAAACATGCAAAATATTGTACTCTTAAAAAAAATACGTGACGTTAAAAGTAATATAAAATTTATACTATAGGATTAAACACACGCTTACGCGCGTGCATGCATGCAAACACGCCAGGGTGTAATGTAAAAGGTTAGTCTGGCCGCCATTTTGCACTTTTTAAAGAAAACTTTATATATCAAGGGGTAACAGAGATATCTTAATGAAGTTTGGCACATATGTTTACATTAATGGAAGTTAATGAATTAAAAAATAGTCCTAATTTCATAATTAGGACTACGGTTCCTTCAGTATAAGAAAAATTTATTTGAAGTTATTATTACTTTTTAAAATTGCCTCACTAATAGTAGTTTATAACCAAGTAAGGGATTGGTTTTTAGCGAAGTTAGAATTAATTACTTCTAACAAATTTAAAAACACTTGTGTGATGGGTGTTTTTTCTGCCCAGTAATGATAATCATGGACAATAATAATTCCATTTCATGTAAGACTTCTTCATCAGTGAATACATCAGGGACAAAATAAGTGCGGATCAATTCCAATTTTGTGTAGAAAAGTAAACAAAATGCCCGTCTCTGTTCATAGTCAACATTTTCAAGGACTTGTAGCCTACACTTTGAAGATAGTACGGCTTTAATCTTTTGTGAAGATTCATCTGTAATAAAATCAGGAACAGTAGCTGAATGGAATTTTGACAAGTTTCCATGTCATACACAAGCAGTGGAGCAGTGTGTGAAGGTGGTGACAGAAGCAAAAACAAATCGTTGCCAAGTCAAGACATGGGTTCATCAGAACGACGGTTCTTTTACAATCTATCATGCCACGCTTTTCGCACAAATCGGAGTTTAAAATAGCTAGTACCAAAAAGAATGAGTAAAAGGCTATTGGCATAATGCCATAGCTTGGAACAATTATCATTAACTGTTTTATGTCGTCTAAAATTTGCAATTTTAATGTTAAAAGTGTGTTTATCAGGTACAATGCGCGACCAATAAAAGTAGAAATATCTATGCTTTATTTTAAATTTATTTATCTTCCCTTTGCTATTCTTTACTTATCTAAAGCTGTATGCCTACCATTTGACTTACATCGAAAAAAATTTGTTTTTTTAAGTGCAAAAGATTGTTAAAATTGATCAGTTTTTATGATTTTTGGGGTGATGCGCAACCAGAAGATATCAACCAATTTTTTTTTTAATTTACTTGTGCCCTAGGGGCAAGTTTTCCGCGGTATAGCGAATCGAACAAAAAAATTTCATCCCACCCTAACTTCTATCGCCTCTTTAGATATAGTTTTCTTTAAAAACACAAAATGGCGGAGAGACGGAGGAAAGTGAGACTTTTTCGGCCTAAGGTTAATAGGAACTTTTTTTCTTATTCTGATGCATAAATTCGAGTATGTATAGTGAGGACATCTTTTACATTGCATCCTGCATGGGCGCGTGCACGCGCGCACACACACACACACACACACACACACACACACACACACAATGCTTTAGTAATATAATGTAAAATATGAGATATAAATGTTAGGAATCGGCATTTAAAACCAAATTAAAATCTTTAGTACACATAATATCGCAACATCCACATATTACTGTACTACTAATAAACAATTTGTAAGGCACAATATTTTGTTATAGTATATTTATATATACTATGTAAAGAAGGTATTAATGAAGAAGAGAAATGTAAACATTTGCGTTATATATTGTTTGTTTGTGATTAAGCTCGTTTAAAAGTATGTTCTACCACACAGAATGCGTTGTTTAGTAAATTGTGAAACTTACGTTTTTAGTCAGCGTTTTGGGTAAGAAAAATAGAGCTGTATCCCATGGATATGAAATTTGTATAAACGTTTTTATTACTAATGCAAACAATCCATAAGGAAGACGAGTTAACGTGAATAAGGTAACGACAAGACTTGGCGTGCGTCTCCCAAAGTGTCTGCTATGATGATTACAAATAATTGTATATATGGTCCAAACCACCTTAAGTTGAATATTAGAATTTGAATTAAAATTAACTTTAGACTATTTACTACAACTTTTATGCTTACTATATGTCTGTCTCACGAAATAAAAAATTTCCTCACAGACCGAAAATTTTAATACACACACGGACGACATTAATTAATTATAGAGATAAAAAATCAGTAAAAATTTTATTTATTGCAGTTTGGCTTTTAAAATGTGCTTATAACAAATGAAATTTATTGTAAATAAAACGTGTTTAAAATTAACTCCATAAATTTAATAATAGAGTAACAGTCACTGTGTTGATAAACAAACTTAATCGAAATAAATAAATAAAAATACAAGTGCCAGAACTTACCTGCGATCTTTTCGCTTACTTACCTTTTTAAATTTTAATCAGAAATTCAGAGTCGCCACGACGTTTTAGGCTCTACATCGAAACCTTAACACTCTACTTTAATAAAACAAAAGGGACAATTTTGCAATCTGACTACACCCGAATTCAGAAAATTCCCGGGAACGTTAGACGAATCTTTCAGCACAGAACACTAGGAAGTGGTAACGACGAAATAACTAAACTAACTCATGGTTATATAAAAACAAATTTTTTAATTTCTTCTATCTAAATTACTTTTTCATTTTTTACATATGAAAACCAAATTAAAAATAAAAACGGCAATAAAATAAAACATTTCCTTAACCCTTGTTATTCTAATTTACCTACTTCTTCCCATTTTAACTCTTAATATAAGTAAGACAAACCCAGCTTGCCACATTCTCACATTCATACCTTTTACCCCTTTTATATAACGTAAAATATATTTTATTGAATACGGTTACATGATACGGTGGCGTAGTCCACGACCGCGTGGCACCTTGAGTGTATATCCGAATGTTATTTCACCTCATTTTGAATTGTCCTCACTTCACTCCGCTTTTAATGTACTTTCCGTCGCCACAGCTGATGTTGTAAGTCGACTGCCCGTTTTTCCACTTTACGTGCCGGCAAAATTAAACTGTGTCCAGTCGGCGGACGCACAAACGGCTCACGTCCGACACTTATAGATGTTATTTTCCGACTGACTGAAACTGCGAGGCGCGTCGGTTCAAGCTACATCCGCCAGCTCGAGCTGTGATTGGCTGAGCCGCTCACGTGGCCGGTTTAATTAACCACGTTGTTCCATTCTGTTGATCGACTTTGGTGTCGAGAGTATTGTAGAGGCCCACGGGCACACTCTTACAGCTGCATTCCAATGTTTTATCTTTCTCGTGCCTTGCTCTGACTGGCACGGATTTGAATACAGAGTGTCCAAACAAATCAGTCCCGAATACTTAATAAATGGAATAAAAAATATACCCTTCAAAATAGCCCCGTTACAATACCCCCCAATGAGAGATCTGCTGAAACAGAAGAACGCTCATTGCTAAACCCCTAAGAGGATCGGTGAGAATATGGTGCCAACAACCCCCCATTAATTCTTAACGCATCATGGGTAAACTACCCCCCTAGCTCGGCGACCATGGCTGCACCTGAACAAGATTACTGGACTTCTCTACTCGAGATCCCAACACCGTAAACTCGGACAGATACTCACCAGAGTACACCTCACCTTCTAACATTCCATCCCAAAATCATAACCCTGGTCTTACACCATACCAGATCCTCAACCGATATGTTCCCCCTTACATGCATACTGGGTCGCCTTTGGCAAAACTGGGCGCATACACATACTCATAATATCTTCTAAATAAACTCTTTAAAAATTTTAAGATCGTTTTTCCAAATAAAAATATAGCAAACAAATTAAATTTAAATCATTAAATTTGGTTAAAAATTTCATTTAAGTTCAAAATCAACCTGTTATATTACCATTACTTTCATCAAAACCAAAAAATAAAAAAAACTTTTACATGAATCTACCCTTCTCTATCAATTTTCTTCACTACTAATAACAATCATAAAAAACACAAATTGAACATCTTATTAAATCATAAACCCACTTATCCTAACATTTGGTTATACATACGAGGGGGTACCCAAAAATAACAGGATTTTTTTTTAAAGCTATGTATTTAATTTTTTTTACAAAACAACCTTATCCCCTTTCTAAGTACTCTCCATTACACTTAATACATTTGTCCAATCTGCGATCCCATTCCTGGAAACATTATTCAAACTCATCTGTTGTGATGGCCGACAGCTCCTGCCTCGTTTTTTTCTTTACCGCTTTACGTCGTCAAAACGTTGTCCTTTCATGTCCTTCTTCATTCGCGGAAACAAGAAAAAATCGCATGGAGCGAGGTCAGGTGAGTAAGGGGCGTGGGGCAAGGGAGTCATGTTGTTTTTTGCTAAAAACTGGCGCACTGAAATGGACCCGAGGCACAAATTTTGCAGTGACCCTTCTCATCCCCAAATCTTCTGACAAAATTCGCTGAACCGAGCTCCAAGTTATTCCAGATAACTTACTAATCTCTTCAATGGTCCGTCGTTGGTCTTCAAGCACGATTGCATGAACTTTTTCAACATTTTCGTCAATTCTGGAAGTTGACGGACGTCCAGAACGAGGTTTGTCATCAGTTGACATTTCACCTTCTTTGAAACGAGAAAACCATTGGTACACTTGAGTTTTTCCCATAGCACCTATCCTTGTAAGCTGTTTTCAACATCACAACAGTTTCTGCGGCGTTTTTCCCAAGCAGGAAGCAAAATTTCACAGCAGCGCGCTGTTCACTTAAATCCGCCATGACAAAAAACGAGGAGCAAGCAAAACTGCTTTTACAAAACGAATTACTGTGACCGGACACAACCTTCCCAGGCGACAAGAATGACGGCACTGAACTCGGAATGAGTTGCGCTACGCTCGCCTAGCGGGAGAAATGCGTACTACGTAAGCTCCGCCAATCGCAGCGCTATTCCGGTTATTTTTGGGTACCTCCTCGTACATACTAAACAATATAATTCAATAAACGTACTAGGAATACACGTAAACTATAATATATTTGAAATTCAACAGCATCTATATGGCAGGCATAAAAAAATAAAATTTTTTTTTGGTTTTTCAAAAAAAATTTTAATTTACTAAAATATCTTTTTTATCAATCTCAAAAATGAAATTATTTAATTTAATTCAGTTATACCATTGCGTGAATTAATTATTTGAAAATGGTTCTGTCTCTAATATCAGTCATCAGCTGATCTCTCTGGGTCAAGTGAATGACCTTGACACATATACACTACACAAAGCTACACTGTAAAATACATGAAACATCTTTAAAATTTCTTATCTTCAAACATAATACCACATAATAAAATAGAACATTCGAAATTAACATGGTTATTATTATCTTACAATAAACAATAAAATTTTACATTTAAATTGACCACAATTACACATTTTATAGCTTTATATTATTCTCAAATTCTATTAAATCCATCACTTGTTTCAATTATTTTTATATTTTGACTATGACTTTCTTTCTTTAATATTTTCATCCTCAGTTAGTTTGGGTGACTCTCAATTATTTATAATAATTCAACTGATAATTGGGTGATTACATATAACACCCTCCTCTGACTTTAACACTCACTAACAGCTTTAACTAATATGACACCAATCTATCAAAACATCTACCAACCATTCGCTACCTCTAACTTCCTACTCTAACTCATTTCGCATCATTTTACTCTTATAACAAAAATATTCTCTACCCCTTTTTTCTCAGGATGTGTGTTCTCTTCCCAATGCTCATTCCCTTATTTGGTTCCTGGACCCTCCCTAGGTAACCCTTTCCGGCACATGTCGGTTCCCCTCCCGCCACAACGCTTTTCGTTGAGGACTCCTTATCACACCAACCCCCCCTACAAAATTCCTTTATCCACTAATTACTCTCCCATTACCTCACTTTCATTTAGAAAATATCTCAATTTCTTTATTACCTCAATATATCAATCATTACTCTACATATTTTCCCCATAGCTACTGTGTCACTATTACCTCTCAAATTCTACATTACGTTTATTCACAACAACCTTATTTTGTTCAACTCCCCTTCTAAACTCAACTTGGACTGATTTAAATGTCCTAACGAAATATTAATCACCCAAATTTTAACCTTTATCACCTTTTACATTACATTTACCATTGAAAGTTCAAAACTAGCTCAATTCATTTTACCATTTAATTCAAAATCTCTTAAACACATTGAAAATACTATATTCAAATATTAATTATATTCAAACATTTAATTACATTGATAAAATTGTGCATATCACAACATTTCACTTAAACTTTGCTATTTAAACATTGAACATTTTACTTCATTTGAATTGCATTATAAAATTCATACTTACAGTACATCACTCATCACTATCATAGACAAACAAATATAAACATCAAACACCAATAACTCCATGTACCTTCTGAAACATTTTAACAACCATGTTATTCCACAACCTAAACACAAGTTAACATTTATTTGTTTATTAATTATTATCATCAAATTATTATTATCAAATTTAAATCTCATAAAATAATTTAAATTCATCATCACAATTCAATTATATAACATTTTAAATCAATCAAAAATATTTAAACATCTCAAATTACTTTAATTCCATCAATTATTTAAGAACACAACATATTTTAATTACCTGCTTTCAAAACAATTACCAGTCATTTAGCATCAACTCTCATTATTTATTTAGTCTATTAAAATATTATTATTATTATTACCTCAATTTCTACTACACACACATATTGTTTACATTACATACTTGTTACAATACAAACACAATTAATTTCACTAAAATTTATTTACAATCTCTTGTCATTAATTTTTCTGTTTACCACACTTCCTTTCATAATCTAGCCATGTCAGAACCATAAACTAAAATATTAAAAATGTTCATTGTTTGAGTCTATATTTACCCTCCATCATTATATAAATATCTAACATATTTAAAACATAAATCATTTTTATCGACCTTCAATTTGTTATTTTAATTATTATAATAACTATCTGTGTTCTCCAATAGTTCCATTTGGAATTCTGGTCTTGTCACCGTCAGTGTTTTTGTTTAACATTCTATCATCATACTCATTTACTATATCAATTACATCAAATAAGCGTTTATCATCTACAACAGTATTATTCAAATAACCATCCATCTCTATTTTACAAGGTAAGTATTTCATATAGTTTGTTTTCTCCCATCCTAATCTCTCTATCAACTCTTTATAACCTCTATCTAACTTAAATACTTGCATCTCACCATCTACACACAACTCTTTCTCTAAATATCTCTCACCCCAACGCCATGTCACATTTTCTCTCTCACTCCATACAGAGGGTACTGCTACATTAAAACATTTCCTGATTTCTCCAGGAACAACAAAAAAATTTAAAAAACAATTACTGGTAGACCACTTATCTACCCAGTATCTTCGTGAAGACTTTTCTTCACCCCCCTTAACACCACGAAAAAATTCTACCCTCTGCCACCCTGCTACTTGTACACTCTCTTCATACTCTCACTCTAACTGATCAACATTTGGTTCTACCCCTTTGCAACCCATTACTCTCTCACTCTCAGAATTGTAATTAACCTCATTATCATCACTCTCTGATACCCCATTTTCAATTACATTACCCCTTTCAACATCATTGTTATCACTTGTTAACTCTTTATTATAACTACCGTTATTACTCACCTTGTTAATTATTCCTTCACTACTTTTCGTTATATTACTACCACCACAAACACTTACCTGTTTTAATTCAACTTCTGTATTCTCCTTTAATTGACATCTATCTCCTTCCCACTTCTCGTCTCGTTTATTCATCTTTGTGTTTAACTCGTCAAAATGTTTATCCATCCTATCAAAACCCTTGTTTATAACACCCCTTAGTTCATCAAAACCCTTATTCATATTATCATATATTGTTTTCAAAAGATTCATTACATCATCCCGTGAACGCTCTTTTTCTGCGGTTTCGTTTACCTCAGCCATGTTTAAACAAAATTATTTATAATATACCCTTTATATAACGCCCACTATACCCTTCTAACACACACTAATTATTCAGTTAAATCAAAATACCCACACATAAACTAGTTATCCAAATAGAAAAGTAAACACAATAATTTCCCAAGCACGTTACGCTACCAAAACATAACCTAGTTCAACGTAAATATACGGTAATTTCTACAAATACGCCGTTACCAAATCCTATTTTCTGTGCTTTAAAATAGGTCTACCTCGTATAAAATTATATCAGGATCCTGGCAGCGAGTCGCCAATTGTTGATAAACAAACTTAATCGAAATAAATAAATAAAAATACAACTGCCAGAACTTACCTGCGATCTTTTCGCTTACTTACCTTTTTAACTTTTAATCAGAAGTTCAGAGTCGCCACGATGTTTTAGGCTCTACATCAAAACCTTAACACTCTACCTTAATAAAACAAAAGGGACAGTTTTGCAATCCGACTACACCCGAATTCAGAAAATTCCCGGGAACGTTAGACGAATCTTTCAGTACAGAACACTAGGAAGTGGTAACGACGAAATAACTAAACTAACTCATGGTTATATAAAAACAAAACTTTTAATTTCTTCTATCTAAATTACTTTTTCATTTTTTACATATGAAAACCAAATTAAAAATAAAAACAGCAATAAAATAAAACATTTACTTAACCCTTGTTATTCTAATTTACCTACTTCTTCCCATTTTAACTCTTAATTTAAGTAAGACAAACCCAGCTTGCCACATTCTCACATTTATACCTTTTACATAACGTAAAATATATTTTATTGAATACGGTTACATGATACGGTGGCGTAGTCCATGACCGCGTGGGAACTTGAGTGTATATCCGAATGTTATTTCACCTCATTTTGAATTGTCCTCACTTCACTCCGCTTTTAATGTACTTTCCGTCGCCGCAGCCGATGTTGTAAGTCGACTGCCCGTTTTTCCACTTTACGTGCCGGCAAAATTAAACTGTGTCCAGTCGGCGGACGCACAAACGGCTCGCGTCCGACACTTATAGATGTTATTTTCTGACTGACTGAAACCGCGAGGCGCGTCGGTTCAAGCTACATCCGCCAGCTCGAGCTGTGATTGGCTGAGCCACTCATGTGGCCGGTTTAATTAACCACGTTGTTCCGTTCTGTTGATCGACTTTGGTGTCGAGAGTATTGTAGAGGCCCACGGGCGCACACTTACAGCTGCATTCCAATGTTTTATCTTTCTCGTGCCTTGCTCTGACTGGCACGGATTTGAATACAGGATGTCCAACAAGCATGTCTGAGTGGCCGTAAAGGGTGTCCAAACAAATCAGTCCCGAATACTTAATAAATGGAATAAAAAATATACCCTTCAAAATAGCCCCGTTACAACGGGTTGATTGAAACGTTGCTCTACATCTACAAGTAAACATAAATTTATAAAATATTTTTTTATGAAGACGGTAATTGTGTTACAGACATGTAATTTATACAGAAATGTGCAGCACAGTGTGTAGAACATCAATAAAATTTAAAACTCTTTAAAATATGTATTTCACATTTAGTACGAATGGCAACATTGGAACGACAGAAAAGGACAGAAGTATAGAACACATGGGTATGATGTAAGACAGAGCGCGGCAGCTCCCATACGAGCCAACACTGTAAATTAAACCTGAGACAGGGATTAGACAGGACGAGATGGAGACCTCTCTTAAAAACCTTGACACCCGATGGGTAGCTGAGGATGACGACTAAGAAGAAGAAATCACTATTGAAAAATCTAAATATGGTATAAAATATTTTTTACGTTTTTGAACCTGGTGTTCAAAGAGGATAAGATCTTATCCTGGACTTCGTAAAAACGTTTCAGATCCATTGAATTTTCTAAGACTTCGAGGTCTTTAAATGAAGTTCATACAAGTTTATGTACTATATAAGAAATATGTAATATGGATGCAATTGAAGACTTTGCGCTACATTAAAAAGCTGAGATCAAGCAGGTAAAGCCTCATTTACGCATGTTGATGCTGCCCCCGAGATTATGCTTCCTGTATGCAGTACACATCTTGTACTCTGGCTTATGGCAGGCCTGAACACTGTATGTGTGAAAATTAAATTGCCCATTCTGGTACCAGTGTGGTGAAAATTTTGAGACAATCGCAAGAATTTTGAAAAATTCTTGGTGTCACATTACAGAGAATTTTAACTAACATCTGAAGTTGTGGAAATTTCAAAATATTGGATCATTAAAAGAGATAAAAATGATAGAGTAAAATTCCGAATGTTTTGAATTTTTAGTGTTGACTGTGTTCTACAATTGTTGTATTACTAAAGAAATAGAATAATTGGGATTTTTGTAATTTTTCCCATAATTGAAAAATTATCTAATATCTAAATACTGTATTTAGGAATATTTATGGTACAATTCATACAAATCTTAGAAATAAAACAATACAGCACAAGGATTACATTTTATAAGACAATTGCCCACAATTTATAAGACAATTAACCACAGTGATTTATGCAAGTGAGGCGTGGGTCATGACATAAAAGGAAAGCGGCAAGATTCAGAGTGCTGAAATGCAGTTTCTTTGAAATACTTTAAAATTATACGTTACAAGATAGAATAAGGAATGATGATATAAGAGCAGAACTTGAAGTAAAGGACATAAATGAAATTATTACAATTTACAGAAGACAATGGTAGGATCATCTGCAAAGGGTGACAGAGGATCGATTGCCGAAAGTGGCACTGAAATATAAAGCCATTGGTAGAAGAGACATGGGTCGTCTGAGAATGAGATGGGTGCCGGAACAGGTTTATATAGTTGTCTTGATTATTCATCTCTTCTTTCACAGCACTAACACTTATCTAAAAATGAACTTTTTCTTGTGAAACTTGCTGTTTTTCGTTGGACGCGTCCAACGAAAAACAGTAAGTTTCACAAGAAAAAGTTCATTTTTAGATAAGGTTTATATAACCTAATCCTTGAAGAGGAGAAGAAGAAGATCTAATATCGAAATTTATGTAATAATAAATGTGTACTTTGTTCAAAACAGTGAGTGAATTCAGCAGCTCAGGGAGCTTACTAGTTATAATAGCCTAAGTATAATATCCCAGATAATTAAAATCAATTACATGTTCCAATACTATTTGGTTCTTGCTCAGCGTTCTCCACACTGCTCCAGAATAAACACAAGTATCTGTATAAAATTAAGACTTTATAAATATATTTTGTTGTAGGTGAATTCCCATATCATATGTTATGTTTATACATCACAGGCCACATTACAGTGTATGTTTAAGCTACACACATTATATAATATTTCTAAACGTGAGTACACGGTATGTCTAAAAAAAAGAAATCAAACTTTTGAAAAAGCAGGCCGATGTACTGATACTCTGTAGGGTTTTTTGTTTTGTTTAGAAAATATATTTTATCTGTGATGCACTTTCTACATTGTTTCAGTTCCATTCTGAAAGCGTGTATGTTGTGTTTTATGCTTGTGGAAATTTTTTGATAAAAAGAAAAGAAATTTGTGTGAAATTCATTTACCACCAAACGCATTTGACTATAAGAAAGTAAAGTAATTTCTAAAAGTTCATTTTCATACGATTTCAACACACTTTCTGCATGTCATTGAACATGCTCTCTGTTGTTCTCATGTCACAGATCTGTGACATTTGCACAACTCATATTAACGTGTTAAGGGGAGCAGGTCGTGGGTGGTACTCCCATGTTAATCATATGGGGAACACATCAATGCTTAGGTACCATTATTTAAAATTCTATTGAAGCTACTGACTTGAAATTTTTAACATTTACTTAGCATAGTACCCTGCTCAATTTCATACTAAATGAACAAAATAGCTGAAACAGGTTTTGAGAAAAAAATTATTTATTTTAGTTTTATTTTGATGCACATTTTTAAAAAAATACACAAACATTTTCAAGTATGATAATATATTTCAACAAAAATGCATGTTATTACTCATCATACCATAAGGAAGACTTCTGCCAAATTTGAAGTGATGGGTTTAATAGATTGTTAACAAATGGTACCTAAAGACTAAAAAAACTGTATTTTCGGGGAAACGAGTTTACAAGTTTGTGAACACTTTACACTTAAACTAAAATGGTCCAGAGCAATATTCTGCACTGTCACTGTCCTTTCTTTTCCTCTTTATTAGCCTGCTTCTTATTCTTTTTGTGTTCTCTCATCTCCTTGTCAGCTTTTTGTATTCTTTCCTCATAAATTTTCATCAGGCCTTCAACCAATAGTTTACCTGATCGGAAGCTCAAGGTTTCAAGCACATTTACTTTTGCTACAGAACCATCATTAAAACAGAGGACTGCAAATGTTGCTCCTAGTTTATAAAATTACTGATGCCTTACAAAAACTGTTTTTTGTACCCTTTGCTAATTGACTCCATTTACACTTTCATTGGGATTTTGGGATTTTCCATGAAGGCAACATTTTAGTAGGTTGACATTTTGATAAATCTGAATATTGGCTTCACAACATCCATAACTGCCTCTGGATCCATAACTTCTAATGAATGTTTATGTGTGTATTTTTCACATTTCTGTTGAACTTTATTATATTTATACCAAGTTTCACTGTGGTTAGGACATAATTGATGTTTTTTCTCCTATTAAATGTTGAAGTAAGTATATGAATGATTACATTTTCTGATACAGAAAGAAATGGAGAATTTTTTAGCATCATTTTTGAAAAATTATTTTTTTTTTACCCTGCCCACGACCTTCTCCCCTTAACACTTTCTGGTCTAAGCCCGAGTATGTATGTCGGGCAGTGTGCTTTTGTCTAGCGGACGGAACCGAGTATAGCTCAGCCCGTGTATTCGCTCGCCTTGCTATCGCATTACGGATACGTATCGGGTTCAGACGACACGAAATGCTTTATATGATTGTATACAGTGCTCTCTGGTTTCAGTTTTTGTAAACACAATCGCTCTTAAACAGCTGATCCAATTTGTTTGCTGCGTGGTTTCTAACCTCTTTCATTGTGCGTTTATTGTTAATGTGTGTTCATCATCGTTTTTCTAATTAAAGTGAGTGAAGTATTCAACGAAATTAACGTAAAGCCTTTATGTATGCCAGAAATGTATGTTTCCAAATGTACCACAGAGTTGCCAGTTACCTCTATATTCCAATACTTTTATTTTATGAAAAATTGACATTTTGAAAGAAATAGTATTATTTTATTTGTAACTTTGTGTGTATATTAATGTAATATTTTAATAAAGTAATGTCTCAGTATTTATTTAATATGTAACTCATATAAACGTATAAAAAGTGTTAAGAAATACAGAGCCAGGAAAGTTGGCAAAATTGGCCAGACTGGAAGGACTATACAGGTAACTATACGCTCAGACTGGAAAGTGTTAATACAGAGTGAGCATGGATTGGGAGAGGTTTAGTTTATGCTAGCATGTACTGAAACCATTACAGAATTTCTGTGTACTTTAGTTTTGTGTTTCCTTACGTTAAAAACAGATGCATTTACAATAAAAATAAAAACGCACAAGCAACTAGGGCATATAACATAGAAAAAATCTTAGCACTAAATGTGAAAACAAGACTGATTTTTAGTGCCATAAAATTTGTTCCACGTTTGGTGAAAGATGAAAAAAAGTGCCTCGAAACAGTAGAGCAGTGGCGGCTCGTGGATTCGAGGATTGGTGAAGCAGAATCGGTGGCCGTCCCCCCCCCCCCCAATCATTTATGTGAATATTTTTCTTCCTGTTTTGGAATCATGAATAACATATGGAGACAAAAGAAAAGTATGTTAATAAAATTTACAAATAAAGTAGTTAAAAATAGTAAGTACTTACAGGCTTGCATTTTATTTCTTGAACACAAGGTCAATTCTCCTCTCTTTTAAATATGCAAACTTGTCGATAATGTCGTCATAAAATGGTTGTACATTATTTAATTCGTTTAACAGTTCCTTTTCTATGGAAATTTTTGATAAGTTAGTAAGTCTGTCCTCTGTCATTGTATTGCGCAGGTATGATTTTATTCTTTTTAAACAAGAAAAACTTCGTTCTACGGAAACGCTTTTGGATGGAATAGTTACTATTAAGCAAAACAGTTTGTAAGCTTCTTTAAAGATGTTCCTGTTGACAGCTAAAAGTTCCATCAAATTTAGTGTTTCCATTTGTCTGTATTGCTTATCCTCATAAATAAGCTGTAATTCGTTTTTCAGTCTTTGGAAATCGGTAAACAGATTAGGGTAGCACACCTTTAAGTTACTTAATGCATCCGTGGGAAAGTTTTCAAAATACGTTACGAACTTTGAAGTATCCATTAATGTAACAAACTGAAGCTTTTCCATATCATTAAAACGTGTGGCTATTTGTACTGAAAGGTTATCTAAAATTTCATAATACAGAATTTTGTATTTTTCAAAAAGTTGATCTCGTGTGAGTGTAATTCTTTTCTGCCATTCATGGTATTCAGTTGGAACTGTTGTTTTTGAAGCAGCTAAATCGAAAATTTTCATAAATGCATCATCAGTTCTTTTGCTATTTATGAGTGTTTGCGTATTTTTAACTTGCGAGATACAGAAATTAATGTCAAATGATTCTTTTGTAGCACATCGAAGAGAGCATCCGTGGCTCCAAAAATATCGTTAAAAACGACAACCAAAAGCGTAAATTCAAAATCATTAAATTTATTTAAGAAGCCATCACTCTGCCTAATTGATGTTTGATCATAATTTGAATCGTTCACAATTTTAGTGAATACTTCTTTTAATGAATCCCATTCGTTATATATAGTAGGCTATTCACAATTTTGGAATTAGACTTCCATCGCGTAATAATGGAAGTAGGGATTCGTCTTCCAACGACTGTGTCTACTGCGTAAGTTCGCCTAGCAGAACTGTGGAAAAAAGACGGTAAACCGTTAACAGTTGCAAAAAATATCCGACATTGCGAAATGATGTTGCAGCTTTGTTGTAGCACTAGATTCAAACGATGCGCCATGCAGTGAACAAAAACCGCTTGTGGCACTACTTCTTTGATTTTTCCCCTGACCATCAAAACACTGGGGAATAAGTTTGATTATAGTCAAATTTTTTGAGGGACTATAACACAACGTGAAACAGTGTGTCGGCAGTCCGACTGGAACTAACATCATAAAATCCCAAAAATCTTTCCACCAGCTTTCCTCCGGGAATAACGTATCTAATTATGATGCTACATTGAGATTTGTGGACATTGTCTGTGGAATCATCCACTTGAATTGAATAAAATGTACTATCTTCTATTTCCTTTGCGAAGTGCTCATCAATATATTGTGAAATACAGTCAATTATTTCATTCCGAATAGTCTTAGAATTGCCGGCAAAGACGGGTAAGATTTTTTTATAGTGTTCTTGAATATTTACAGGGCTTATCGATACGAAGGTTTCTAGCAGTTCTTTAAAATTTCCGCGATTAATAGATGATAACTCTTCGTGGTGACCGCGAAATGCTAATTCTTGTTTACCCAAGTAAAGAACTGCACGAATAGGAAGATGCATGAAATGTCTGTTAAGCCGAACGTTGTCATTGAAGTGTTTGGTATACAACCTAGAATTTTCTTTCAAAGCATCCTCGATAGTACTTAAATTTTTCTTTAGTTTTGAAAAACTCAATGCACAAAGCATGTGCTCAGAAGAACCTTCATGTTTGGAAAGAGCACGAGTAACGTTACCGAAATCATCAAAGCCGTTCTTATTCCACGCACTTGATTTAACACTAATAATTAAGCAGGGCATACAAAAAAGTTTATTTAAATAATAACTGCCACGCAACCACTCGAACGTTGAATACCAATTTTGTTTAAAGTTGCGATTGTACACCTTGCCCTTTATTTTTGCAACTTTATTTACTTTCAATATAGGCATAGGTTTTTAACAGCTTAAAAGTTCTTCTTATCATCATTATTCCATCTTGAAAATGGTGTTTCTAATAAAACACATACTGGGTCATATGAAGGAATCATTCTGTAAAAACTTCACACACGATCAAATACAACGAACAAAACAAACGCGCTGGATAGGTAAAGTACTGTATACGTACACAACTGAGAAACAGCACAGCGAGACTGCTTCACGTGGGTGGGGGAACGCTGAGTACGGCTATACGTTGTCATGGCAACCGTCATAAACCAAGCATTGTTAGTTACGTATTAACTGATGCAGTATACAAGTTGCAGAAAGCTGCTTCTACGGTCTCAGCACTTTCCGCCACCAGTAGGCTTACGATCGCAGCGATGTCCAGCTTCTGTAACCTATTTCCATAGCGTGTAAATGTTATTTTAATTTTTATACAGACGAAATTTAATTTAAAAAAATATTTTTAAACACAAAATTGAAAATAATTTTGTGTAAAAAGAAACACACTGAACCAGTTATTTTAGGTGAAGCAGCGCTTCACCTGCGTCACCTGACGAGCCGCCACTGCAGTAGAGGTCTTTTAGATTGATTAAACGAGTTTAATAACTTTACGAAGAACATCACAATAGGCGATGAGACTTGGAAGTATGGTATGATGTAGGAACAAAAGCAGTCATTTTAATGGGCAGGAGAATTCTTGCTGAGAAAAAAAAAACAATTGGTCAAACATTGTTGATCAATACCTTTTATTTGAATAGTATCACAATTTTATGTACCATGTTGTCAAGTTGTCAAACTGTCAAAAAGTTTTATTTGGTAATAACGCAACTACCCTCATGGGGCTAAATCTGATTCCTGTGTATGAAGACTAAATAAACAAATTTTGTGTAACTGTGATTTTTTTACACAAACATTTCATGTTCGCTATTTGTCAGAATTACTTCTTGGTTTTAAGGTCTCCATGACAAGCTTTAACTTACATCAGTATTAAATCCTTAAATTTGTAGTGATCGTCAATCAATTAATTTTTCCAGTGAAGGGTTTGTGAGGATTGGTCACAGAATATAAAACAAATTTTAACTTATTTGTGTCGATGTTTTGACAGTGTTTATTGTCATCATCAGGACCTGTGTATGAATACAAAAGAAATGTCACAACAGAACAATTATTTGAGTAAACGCGTTTGTGAATGTGAGTGTGTGTGTGTAAAAACAGTTCTATAATTTGTATTTAGCTATAATATATTTTACTACGCTATATGTTGAGAAGTATACGTATAAACGTTTTCTGTACCAATTCTAAAATTTAATTGTTGATTACTGCTTTTATAACTAATTACAAATACCATTACATTATGAGTAATTTAAATTGTAATATTGTATAAATTAAGTTCTGTGATATTATAATTTTCTCGTTATCTTTAAAGATGATGATGAGATATCTTTAACAAACTATCTCAACTCCTTCACATATACAAGGATACACACATACACACGCACACTCACATACACGTTCACTCAAATAATTGTTCTGTTGTGTTTGACATTTCTTTTGTATTCATACACAGGTCCTGATGATGACAATAAACACTGTCGAAACGTTGACACAAATAAGTTAAAATTTGTGTTATATTTTTTGTCCGATCCTCACAAGCCCTTCACCAGAAAAATTACATCAGTATAATATTAAAAAACTTAACAACTCCCCAATAATACATAATTATCAGTACTTTATTTACTCTAAATGTGTAATCCAAATTTCCATTGTACAACATTATATATTTTTACTATTTTACTACAACCATAAAGCTAGATAAAATAATCAACTCTTCTCCTTCTTCACATCGCTTCTGTCTTCAAGATCAGCATCATCTGTGTCACCATATTCTTCATCATCATCAACTTCATCTGCATTTTCATGATCCATCGCCTGTTCATTTTTGGGCCCACGGGCATTGTATGAAGCCAGCGAAGGCTGCTTTAGGATGATGTGACTGTAAGCATGGCAGAGGCGGCCAAACTCTGGTAACGTAAGTTGGAACGGACGTGACTTTGTATCTATTTCAGCACGTGCATACATTTCTGTACTCAGCTTCTCCCTTAAAGGATGTGGAAACAGAGTTCTGGAAATTAAACAAATCAGATAAACAAACTGACATCTGTCAATTATACACACCCATGATACTGTTATCAGATATTACTACAGTACAGTGAAACCTTGATATAACGCTCTTCTACAGACCGGCCAAAAAGCGCTTTATATTGAGGCTCGCTTTATATAAAGGTCCCAAGTTTAACTATTTAATTTGCCGGGACCGTGAAATTGAGCGTTACATCAAGGGTAGCTTTTTATCACAGGGGTGTTTTATCGAGGTTCCACTGTATACAAAAGTGTATGAGTAGAAAGGATGTAAACATATTCCTAATTACTAAACATTATTTTCTAATGATAATTGCTAGGAATTATAAGTAGAGGTTACCACATAAGTATCTCCAAGTTTTGAACTACAGATGTGAAACAAGGAAACAATACACACTTATAGAACACTTATATTACATTAAATTTTTTATAGTAAACCACTTTGTAAAGGAAGTCTACCCAGATAATAAAAAATTGAAGCCATTTGGAATTCCAACTTTTTATTATTTTCAATTAATAAAAATGAATTAATTGAAAAACTTCAGAAGGTTGACCACGAAAAACTTCAGAAGGTTGGAAATTAAGAAGTAATGATGAAATATATCAAAGTATATAAAATATAACAGAAACAATGAGAAAAGGAAGACTATTATTTTTTGGACATTTATATAGAATGGACGACAATAGGTTAACAAAGAAGATCTTCAAATATCTGTGGGGGAAGACGTCAACATCAAGTTGGATTAAAGATGTCCACAGGATTTAGAAAAAAATAATATAAACACAGAAGAAGTAATTAAAATAGAAGTTTTTCAGGCAAAAGTGTTAAAAATGGAAGGAGTCCAGGGTAGCAGAGAGAAAAACGTAGGTTCAAAGTGGACTGAAGACAGGAGAGACAGTGAAAAGATGAAAGAATATTGGAGAAAAAGAAAGGAACAAAGAATAAAGAATTGAAATTGGCATGTGGTCCTTAGATGGCCGATACGAAAAAAAGGAATTAGAAAACTGGAAAGACACATTAATGAGGCAAGATTTAAAATAAACTGGATAAAAACAGAAATAAAGTGGGCAAGAGAAATGTTCACAAAGTTAAGATACAAAGGTGCTAACATTTAAATATAGTATATTTATTTACACACCATTAACTAGGGCTACCATATTTTTCAGATCCAAAACGAGGATAACACGTTGATAAAATTGGTGGTGTCAACAGGGGGGGGGGGATTATCTGTATGTGTTCTAAATATAACCAATATTTTCATCATTTCATTGTTTATTTATAAATATAAACAGTTATTTAATTTACAAACACACGTATAATAATAAACTTAATTACAGTTTACTTATTAATTAACACCTTCTCTGCTGTCGTATTCAGCCTATTTTTCATCTCCCTGGCCCAACATGTTTTTTTATCATTTTTGTGTCTGTGTTGAAGCAGTGGTTACTTCATTTTTGTGGCTACTAAACTGATGTTGGTTTGTATTATCATACCCACAATGCAAGGATTGTGATCTTAAGACAGATACAGTGTGGTGTGGTTATTTTTGTCATCCCTCACCGCTTCTGTCATCACTAAGCCACCATGAGTTGGTCAAAAGAGAAGGAAGAGCAGTGATGTGAGGACGTACTGTAAAGGATGTTATGAAAAAAGCTTTACAAGTAGGAAAAGGGTCTCAAGAAAGATGAAAAGTAAATAAAGTTACTACGTTTTGCTCAGGGTGTCCAAAAGAACCTTTCATCTCTTTAATATGTTTTAATATCTTACATAGAATAATTTAAATATATGAAATTTTTGAAAAGTTGTGTATTATCATAACTATAGTGTACTACATTATCTTATGTTTAACTAGTTTGTAGTATTTTTGAAATAAAGTTTGTATCCCCAACAAAAAAATATAGAAAAAATTAAAAAGTTCTTATGTGCATTCAAGCCGTATGCAAGTGACTGACTGTGTGATACATAGCATAAAATGTAAGCTGATTCTTCGGTCACAATGACCGACTTGGCAGAGAATGTGTTAATTAACTTAGGCTTGCTTAGTTTGTTTCATTGGTAGGTCCTGCTTCATCGTCTATTTTGTATTTGTCACTCGATGCATCTTGATTAATAATATTACCATTATTTTTAATAATTTTGTTAAACTTACTACAACTATACCCTGCAAATATTTCACTGTTCAATAATTTCTCTTTCTGAACACCATATATTCTTAATTAAAGACAAAACCTTTTCCACTGCTGCTGAAGTCCCAGGAAAACAAAAAATAAACACCCACATTGAGCAAATTGGTATGCTTAATGAGCTCTCCTATAGAGCTAAATGTTTGAAAATTTCCACCTATATCTGTGACAACTCTGCATTTTTAAGAGTTTTATTTTTTAGTACCGGTATATTAATGTACAAATTTATTAACTCCAGAAATTTCACCACGTAAGTAATCTATGTTGCACTCTTCTTATGCACTGTAATGTTGATAAATATAGCTGAACTTCATCATCAATCCACAGTAATATGTTATCCAATAAGCGAACCCATTTAAATTTCTTTACCGTAAATTACCATAATTCAATATATGATATACTTGTATCATAAAACAAGACATCACTTGATCTGAATCCATTTTCATCAAGGTCAGCACTAGTAATTCTTTCAACTGTCAGTGATTTACTTTTTTGTTGAATACAGCATTCATTTTTACTCGAAACCAACATTTCCAGCAAAACCAGCAAAGGCTGGTGGCCCTAATAAGGACCCCCTATATATAACTTTTCAGTCTGCACGACAGTATAGGTTCGCCATGCCACGTGTGTCCAAATACTACTTAATGACTGGCTTTCTCCCCGCCGGTTCATTGCGATTGCAGCATGCTTCTGGATTTGCATGGACTCCATATGCAACCGAGGGAAGTACACACTCACTGAGGACAGGAGCTATGTCTCTTCAAAGAGACGTGCCACCTGTCTTGTCCAGGTTTGGCACAGTACTGTGGTGTTACTGACGGATGCCGTGTCAGTAAAGTTAAGTCCTTCAGACACTGAAGATGGTCACAAATGATGAGGTTGAAATGTCTGTACAAAATAAAATAAGACCATGGCCTGATAGCCCGGGGCAGTAGTTCTAATAATTAGCAGTATTTCATTAGGCATACGTACATATTATTGATATCGAATCATGTACATTGGATATCGGCATGGTAGCACATTGGATACCACTGACAGTCCCAAGCCCAGATAAAGGAGGAAGGTTGGTGGACAAGGTTAGCCATCTAACCGCTGGAGAAAAAAATGGATGGCTCAAAGAAGCAACGGACAGCCTCGGAATTGGACAATGTGCATTGGTTGGCCAAGGAAGAGGTGGAGTGACAGCATGATGACCACTGTTACAGAACAGGACAAAGTCCTAACAAGGAATTCACAGAAGAGAAGAAGGAGAATCATGCATGCCTATGTTTAATCCGGTATTCATCGATGAATTAAAGCAAATCATTTTGGAAACTCGATTAATTAGAAAATTAATTTAAATATGGCAAAAACAACGACAACCGTAATCTGGCCGAACTGAAGCCAGACATAACCTAAACTTGAGGACAGACCGGGGCAAACTAGGATGTATGGTAGCTCGACTTTTAACTAAACATTCTCTAGTACACCTACCTCTATGTTTTATTATTTTCTGACATAATCATTGCCATTGCTAAATCTTGGGGAAGCAGCTTTTGTATCCCCAAGTGATGAAGTACACTGTTAGCTGTCTGAACCAATAAAAAAGATTTCCAGTGTTCAACAAGGAGATAAATAGGGGCAACTAGCCAACACAACAAAAATACAGGCTACAACTTCAATAAGGACACCCTAAGATTCACCATACTACTATACATTGATGTCCTATAGACAGGAATTACAAAATTTTACACTACCACAACAGCCTTCAGATCAGAACACAACAGACTGCCTTGTGTGGAATTCCTTAGGCTTTCATGATCAGTGTCAACACTGTTGTAACTAGTATCTGCCAGGCTGTTAGGCCGTGGCCTACTGCTTATGTTCAAAACAGACGTTTCAATCCCACTATCAGACGGCATTTTCAGTATAGAAACGATAATCAAATTGGCACGGTGTTCGCCAATGATGGCCTCTGAAGGTGGGGCCGAAATGTCTGTTTTGAAGATAAGCAGCAAACAGATCAGCAGATAGAAATCCCAACAAGACTTTCTTGTAATGACTGCAACTGTACTTATACATCAGCCAGTCTAACCATCACATAAGCCTGTGTGTCAGAGAACAAAGACCCGAAGACATCAGCGTTAGCTCAGCATCTAGCCAAGGCTTGACACAAGATCAATGTCAAAGCTATTAAGGAGAGATCAGCAGTTTTTTGGTCAAAAAATCAATTGTTTTTTATTGTCTCAAATACTGTAATTCTCCATTTCATCCTGATTAAGAAAATATATACTTTTATGAGGTTATCTACATTAATGTGACTATAAAAAAATAAAATAAAACGTATTGCACGTTTTTTTCCAATCCCACTGTTTAGGTTTACATGTGTTTTTCTATAACCATGAATTTCAACAATTAGATTACCGGTACACTTTTCTCAAAAACTGTAAGTACTATTGAGTTCAAATTTTTTGTGGTTGAACAGTACAATGTAGCGATCAAAGTGTACTAGAATTAATCTCTTCCTTTAAAAAATTAATTTTGTAAAACATTTTTAAATATAAAAAGTCATTATTTTTGTATATTGATATTTTCTTAAATTGCTTCAAACTAGTACATCATGTTAGAAATATATGTGTTAAGGTATGGTAGAAATTTCAAAAATATATAGCTTCAATAGACCATTAATTAATGGTACGTAACTAAACCCCCTGTTCGCCAATTTAAAATGCATTGGACAAAAAAAAGTGCGGATCTCTCCTTAAACTATTGGCTACCACGGAGCTATTGCAGAAACACATCGTAATTGAACTGACTGAGATAGAAAATAAGAAGATTTGGTATAATCACCAAACGAGATAATGGCCTATAACTTAGCTTGGAAAACTGTAGTTAATATACACAGCACAGCTAATCGGAAACTGTGAGCAGCTTGTTGACTGCCTGATATGAGGATAGCTGCAAACCAATAGGAAAACATCATTCCACCTCCATGGTAATATATGATACTGTCAGCCACAAATCACTATATCGTATGTATTATGGAGTAATCGCTCTGAAGATGGCAGAGATGAATCTGCTGAAACATTTCCAGTACAGTAGATCATCGATTATCCGAACATCCATTAACCGAACGATCAATAATCCGAACTCAATAAAAAGTACAATTATGTACTGTACTGTACAGTAATGTATTGGACACGTGTAGGCGTATTGGATATTTATTGAACATAGAAAAATGGTATACTATAAATTATTACAGTACTGTACAGTAATAAATAAAAATTCTGTAGCTATACAACCTTACAGCCTATGAAGACGACGAGAATGCTACTAATACAAAATCACTGATAGCAGCAAAAGCTTTTTTTGACGCACTTGAGACCATTCTAAAATGTGCCGAAACAGAAGACAAGATAGACTGTATTCAGCTTATGAATCTTAAACGACTTCAGTCTTTAGCAGCGAGAAAACGGGTATCGGTTTGAAACACAGTTATAGAACAATTCTCCAAAAAAGGGTAAATCCATGGTACTGTATATTTTTTTTGTTTTATAATTTTTAATTAATTTTGTAGTACAGTGTTTGTCATTAACTTGTTTGACTTTTTTGACTTGTTAATTTTGTTCAAATTAACTTTTGGTTTTTATTAATTTCACTCAGTTATAATTTAATGATTTTTAGCCTTAGTAATAGACTACATTACAGTACAGTAAACAGGTTGTTGTAACTATATAACAGTATGTTAGAAATTATTTTATAATAAAAACCTTTGTTTTTCTAAAGGCAAATAATGTTTTCAATTTAAGATTTATTATCCGAAATATCGAATGTCCAAACGAGCCCTGGTCCCGAGAGGTTTGGATAATCGATGCTCTACTGTATATCCACTAGGAAAAAGTAAAATTTTCTACTTGGGTTTTTAACCCCCCCCCCCCCAGACACACACACACAATCCAATTACTAGAATATCAATAACACTGAGATTCGCTATTACCTTAACGATATGGATTGATGTAATATACTTACTCAGCTCCTCGTATGCTGAACTTCTGTCTGTAGCAGAATATACAGCGCACAACCTTTTCTACCAGTTTGAACGGTAAGTCAATAACAGGAACCGGCAACGGTGTAAAGTGTACAACACCAACATCGACATCCGGCTTAGGCACAAATACCGATCCTTAAACGTAATAAAACGAATACATTATATAACTAGTTCATTCTAATTATTCAATTATTTTAATCAAAATTACTTTTTTCATTTAAAAAGACAAACAATTTGTAAACAGAACTTGTTTACTTTTTTATATTTATTATTTAAAACGATACTTATTCACCTATGAATTATATTATTCTGGAGACAAGGTATGTGCAGCAAAAGTTGAATAAAGAATGCCCCTTATGATTGCCTGTTTGATATTATCATGAGTGGTCACATCTTTGAAAAAATAGTAGCAATGTTAAGATATAACAACAATAAAGTCAAATTTTTTGACCATTACGAAGTTTTTGCCATTTTATCACATGACTACAAGTTTTGAGTACAACTCTCGGTAAATCAAGTATAGTATTGTTTTCCTTTGTATGAGCTGAAAACAGTGAATTCAGTAAGTTTGCTGACTTCCTGTACAATAATTTTTAAGCGTATTCTAAAAATAAACGGTAGAACAGCCTTCAATTTGATTCTAATACATTTTATAAATCTATTAATTATATAATTTATTGATTTTAATGTTTTAACAGCTTATACATTATAGTTTATACGGTTTTGAGAAGGAAAGCTAGACAAGAGACGTGCATCAAATTCTATAAGATAATGCTGGTACTGCACCAGCACTGCTGTATGGATGCGAGACCTGGACTATAAGGAGGAAGGACTGGTGCCAATTACACGCTGCAGAAATGAGCTGTTTGAGATTGGTAAAGGGACATACATGACTTGATCATATAAGAAACAAGTATATTAGAAGAGAAGTTGATATAGTTTCCCTAAATGATCTCGTTCAGAATTATAGAAATTGCTAGAAACAACATCTACAAAGAATGGACAATACCCGCTTTCTGAAGCTGGCTTATGAGTATAAGCCAGTTGGAAGATCTGTATTCACACCACTCACGCCATGGCGTGAGTCATGAGGCCGGAACAGGAGAAATCCTATCCATGACTTGATGATGATGATAATGGTTTTCAAAGTTTCCTTTTTATTTTTTCTAGATGTTACAGCTTTTGGGTTTAGGCTGTTTTTAAATGATGAACTCTGTATATGTATGTTTTAGTATGCCATGTGGGCTTCAAGTCACGCGAGGGTGACAAACTGCATACATTTTTGTCCAGTGAGTGAGGAAGTAAACAAACCATGGAGTAACCTTGAGCAGACAATGGTGAGTCATCTGACATCAGCCCCTCTCCAGGATTCGTGGCTTAAGTCTCACTTATCGTCAGTGCCGGCTGGTGTTATGGTTGCAGCATTGCACAACCACCAATATAGAATAACTAAACTATAAAATAGTATACGAAAACATTAAGCAGCTAAAGTGCCACAAATTTCAACGGAGAGCGTATTAGATTCTGTGCACCAATGTTCACATACAATTCAAATGTGGCGCGCAGACTGGTGGTTATAGGCCGGTTGCAACTTGAACAGTAAATGGCAGAGCTTACTAAGCAAACATATGGGAGGGCGTGCGTTATTCTTCACAGTTGCTCTATGTTCCCAATGTAAGCCTGGTGGTTGCAATGTTTCTGCAATGTTCCTCTAGTAGTGTCGTAGTGCATCCTAGTTGCATGAAATCAACACAGCCTTCTTGATTTACAGGCCTAAGTTGTGTCAGGTTTAGTGTTTACGTTGGTTCAAGGTAAACGTTATCTGTTGTTTGAGGTTATAAAATTGTAGTAACAATTTTGTATAACTGTGATTATGATAGTTTAATGTCTATTAATCCCTCTCCCATCCACTCGACCAACTACTGCAACCACCAGCCACCACTGCTTGTCGTAGGTAACACAATGAGTGAGGAAGGGTGCAACTACTGCAACCACCAGCCACCACTGCTTCTCGTAGGTAACACAATGAGTGAGGAAGGGTGCAACTACTGCAACCACCAGCCACCACTGCTTCTCGTAGGTAACACAATAAGAGAGGAAGGGTGCAACCACCAGCCACCACTGCTTCTCGTAGGTAACACAATGAGTGAGGAAGGGTGCAACTACTCGTTTTTTATGATCAACTAAATTCTTTATAAAAATTTAGTAAACTTACGACTCTTCTTACCTTCGGGTCTCCTCCAGGGTTCTATAGATGAAACTGTTGGAGAGATGATTATTTAGGTTTGAGTGGCGAAATAATTACGCTAACACATTTTATGCTGACTAAATCAAATATTTGTGTTTATTCACTATCAAAACTTCAAACCCTTCTTTTACGTTCTATAAAAGGCTGTAAAAACTATTTTATACTAAATCATGACATCAATTCTTACTTCTATTAAGTTTTTTCACAAACTGTTATGAATGATATCTCTAGTTACAGGTGTATATTAAGACGAACCAGTACGTAATCTTTACATTTGTCCCCCCCCCCACACACACACATACACTCTTTCTTTTACATTTATATTCTAATAAACCCCATTTATAGAGCTCTTGGATTATTTGATTGGTGGTTATACAAATTGTAGCTGTGTCAAAACTTCAGGCAATCGTTTATGTTAAGTACTCATCCTTTCTCCATCGTTTCCGAGTTGTTACGCCATTGCTGTCAATTCACTATATTCCACTTAGAAGTTCCGAAAATTGTCTTCTTCAACTGTTTCAATATTTACCACTGTTGTAGGTTGTTTCAATTATATGTTGCACTCAAATTCACATTTGCGAAGTTACATTTTTAGTCGGCCGACCGTATTTTTGCTCAAGCACTAATTTACTGGAACCGGGCGCTGTTTTACTGACCCGCGCGGTTCTGTAGTTTCTAGTCGACTGGGCCAACGACTGCAGCTGTTGCCTCCTGATAAAATTGGCTTGTGTCAATTACAGGTTTTTCTGTAATTCACAGACAGCACAAGCTGTAGGTAGTTGCACAATGCGTCTAGACAGACTGACTCCAGATGCAAACACAGACTGATGTTTCATTACACTTGTTAGCATGTGGGTAAAAAAAGAGGTGCCCCTGAGGTTGACTACTGATTGAATTAACATTTATTAAAATTATTTATCCCCCCGATCTGTCCCGTTACAAGGGGGACACTTGTCCATTGTACAATACATCATAATCATCATTAAATCTCTCACTGATGAACCACTAAACCTGCTGAAATTTTGAGGAGGTTCCAAGAACAATTTGGGGAACAAACTCTTTCAAAAACTCGAATATTTCATAGGTACAATAATTTTTTAAATGGATAAAAACTGTGGGAAGGCCAATCTGTGGTCTTAAAAATATGTAGACTATACTGGAAGATGCATGGATAGTCTATGAAATTAGTCTATTTATATAATAATCCACTGCGTACTGAATTTTAATGAAACCTAAAATTCAGTTTTATACAAAACTGTTGAGAGATTTTTTTTTAACAGAGGCCAAGAATTTGCATGTGTGATTCTGGTTGATTAATTTTAACCAAAACCTTATTCCAAATATTACGGACCAGTGCTATCAGAAGGTCTGAATGCTTCATGAATTTTAGTTTTTCAGATAAATTTTTATATACACATATTTATTAAAAACAATGTGAGGATAAATGTACTATTGTCAGTTTTAGTAACATCATTTCAAAACGTGGATCTAACAGTAAAGCTTTATTCTAAACTTTTGGACTAATAATATGAGTTTTTTATATATCATAAATTCATACACAAGTAAGCAATAATCATACCTCCAATATTGAATTTGTGCTGGACATAACACCAATTCTGGCACATGATGGACAGCCTGCAGCGCTGTTTTGACATCACACTAGCCACCATTCGTTCTGCCACTTCTTTTTGGAAAGTTAACGTCATCGGAACTCTTCCATACTTCCATGCATTGGCCCTAACACAATACGTATTAAGTATTATTTATAAATATTGGTTGTATCTTAATCTTTTCTATAGATATACTCTGACACATCACATCTTGTGTGGCCAGAACAATGCACTGGCACTGGACAATACACATTATATCACCTAAGACTCACAGTCAACGTAATAAACAAACACCTGAACTGTCCCAAGAAAGTAATTGTACTCAATTGCACGTGAAATTTTGTGGAAAACAGCGTAATCATGTTACCTATTACTTACTGTATTACAAAATTCTGTTATTTGACTAATACAACTGCTACATACCAAATGATTATTTTAACATTTTTCAATCACACATAAATATGTTTGGTACATCATATACATATTTATTTAAATCTCTGTGTATAATTTGAATGATTCCACTGAACAATTACCAAGTTGTTGAGCATGAGGCACAGTATTATTCCCCTGTATTTGTGGTTTCGTAAAGTAAACAGAATATAATAAAATACTTACACTGAAAAAAAGAATGGAATCATTTACTATAGTACAATATCCTCATTTTAACATACATACAAAACTTAAATGCTACAATGAAAAAACTAGTGTAGATGTATTTGGATATACAGAACATCACAGAACACATTTAGTAGACCTCCATATAAGACAGTACCAGTATTGACATTAATACAGAAACATGTTATAAACACAGACTAATAATTAAATTCGCGCGTGCGCGCACACACACACACACACACACACACAGAGAGAGAGAGAGAGAGAGAGAGAGAGAGAGAGAGAGAGAGAGAGAGAGAGAGAGAGAGAGAGAGAGAGAGAGAGAGAGAGAGAGAGAGAGAGAGAGAAACAAATATTTGATTCTTCTGTGTTAAAGTGTTGGTCAATCAAATACTATGTATGTGACATAAAATACAGTTGAGAAAATTGACACAATGTAAATGCACAAAAACATTTCATTTATTTTACATTACATACATTTTCCCAATTAAATTAAAATAATTTGTTAAACATAATAAAGAAAACAAGTCCCCAAATCAAATGTTATAATACTACTATGTGATTTAAATGCTCAAATAGGCAGAGAGAAGAAATTTGAGAACATTGTAGGGCAATATCCAGCCCACAGAAGAACTAATAAAAATGGTACGAGACTAATTAATTTATGTAAAGGTTCTCAAAGGTTATGAAATTAATGTCTTCTTTCTCCAGAAAGGTTCCAAGAAAGGCTAAAACGTGGATATCTCAAAACCCGATGTTAGGAGAATTTCAGTTAGATCATGTAGCTATTTCTCGAAGAAATATAAAGGAAATTATGAATTTGAAAGTAATAAGAAATGGGGAATTTGATTCTGATCACTACTTGTCTAAAATTAAACTCAAACTCCTACCTAATAAAGTTCATCAAAAATTACAAAAGATATTAAAGTAATTAAAGATATTACAGACAGACTTGCCATAACGGAAGAATCAATAAGAAAATATCAAGAAGAAATTAAAATAGTTAAGCATGGTAAATGGCAAGAGTTAACTACAGAAATCAATAATGCAGCAAAGGTAACATTTGGTTTAGTTAAAAATAAAAGGCAAGTATGGTGGAATGAATTGTGTGAAGAAGCATTAGCAGAGAGAGAGCAAAAAAATGGAAAAAGTGGAAATGCTCAGGGAAACCTGAACACTACGAGCAATTTAAGGAACAAAGAAAGGAAGCAGCAAGGGGATAAGGGGAACTAAAAGATCTTTTGAAAAATTAAAACTTGTTGTCATGCAGGAAAATTTTGTAAAAAAAAATAATTGTCGAGATTTCTATCAGACTTTTAAAAATAAACTAAAGGGTTACCAAACACCAAGTGTTTCTTTTAAAATGAAAGTGGTAGAATTGGCCTAAGCAATGTGAAACAATTGCAAAATATTTTGATCAACTTTTAAATTGCCTGGAACCGATTCAGAGAACTGTCAGACATTTATGAAAATTTAGAAGATACACCTCCGACTATCGAAGAAACTGAAAAAGTAATTAAAACTTTGAAAAATAATAAAGCTAGTGGAGAAGACTCCATATCAGGCGAACTTTTGAAATGGTCTCTACCTAAGATCAAAAATGATCTACAATTAATTTTTGAAGAAATTTGGAAAACAGAAAAAATCTCAGAAGAATGGAAGGTGTCCTTAATACATCTGCTGCAAAAGAAGGGTGATAAGCAAAAGGTAAATAACTACAGAGGAATATCTTTACTTCCAGTTGCATATAAAATATTTTTAAAAGATTCTATTGAAGAGAGTAGAAAAAATGTTGGATAGCCATTTGGGTGAATATCAGGGTGGCTTTACGAAGGGCAGATCCTGTCCAGAACAAAATTCACTCTGAAGTCAATAATCCATCACAGGCTACTGAACTCAAAGGAGATTGTAGTAACATTTATTGATTTCAAAAAGGCCTTTGATTCTGTTGATAGAGAAATTATAGATAAAATAATCCGAGAATTTGGTGTTAAATCTAAATTGGCAAATTTAATCTATGGAACCCTTACCGACAGTCTCAAAAATAAAATTCATGGGAGATATATCTCAGCCATTCAAAATAAATACAGATGTAAGACAGGATGATGGTTTATTCCCAATTCTTTTTAACTGTGCCCTGGAGAAAGTAGTGAGAATTTGGAATGAAAAATTAAAGGATGCAAAATATCACCAATTATGTTGGGAAGAAGGAACAAACGTATTAAAATAAACTGTTTGGCATTCGCAGATGACTTTGCTATACTTTCTGAACATCTTACATCTGCAGTAACACAAGTTAATTTTTTAGAGAACATAGCCAGTAGAACAGGCTTAAGAATGTCTGCAGAAAAAAACTTTCTCACAAACATTAAAAATGCGCCAAAATTCCTGGTAACAGATATTGCTTGAATACAGAGGGTTCGAAAATTTAAGTATCTAGGAGAGATAATTCAAGAGAAAGGCTTGGAAAAATCTGCTATAGAAGAAAGGATTCATAAAATGGAAAGGGCATATGGTATAACTAAAGATATTTACAATAAAAAATGCATATCTAAAAATGCGAAAATAAGGCATTACAGTACAGTAGTGAAGCCATAATGCCTATATGCAAGTGAATGTCTAGCATTGAATTATAATTTAGACAAACTAAAGAAATTGGAAAGACAAATTATTAGGGAAATATTAGGCCCACGAAAAACTTCAGAAGGTTGGAAATTAAGAAGTAATGACAAAATATATCAAAGTATAGAAAATATAACAGAAACAATGAGAAAAATAAGACTATTATTTTTTGGAGATTTATATAGAATGGATGACAATAGGTTGACAAAGCAAATCTTCAGATATCTGTGGGGGAAGAAGTCAACATCAAGTTGGATTGAAGAAGTCCAAAAGGATTTAGGAAAAAATAATATACACGCAGAAGAAGCAATTGACAGAGAAATTTTTCGGGCAAAAGTGTTGAAAATGGAGGGAGTCCAGGGTAGGAGAGATAAAAACGCAGGTTCAAAGTGGACTGAAGACAGGAAGAAGAGACACAGTGAGAAGATGAAAGGATATTGGAAAAAAGAAAAGAACAAAGAGTAAAGAATTGAAATTGGCATGTGGCCCTTAGATGGCCGATACAAAAAAGAAGAAAGAAAACAAGGTAGGTCCAAGTAAATCGCTAACATGTGTCTCAGAATCTAAATTGTCATTAATAATAAGGAACATACCGGTTCAAGTTGTTATATTATTTAGAAAGGTAAAGTTAAAAAAAATCAATTCTGGAGTAATTGCACACTCCACCAAATGGAAAGAACATTTAAACAGCTAACCTGATAATGGCACTGCCAAGAAACTTTACAGAAATTCAGAATGTCCAAAAACAAGATAGCACAATTACCCTGTGAGACCAGGACAGGCATAATCTATGCCTACTCCCTAAAGTAGATAATGATTAATTTCATTATTTATCACTGAGAGAAGAATATTTGATTAAGAATATCAAACTGAGAATTCGTATATTCGAGTTTTTGATTTTCCAAAATTCAAGATGAAGTAAATTTTTCCAGTTGGGAAAAGATGATTAAGTTTTTTTACGTAACTGTAGGAAAATTGTGTCGACAGTTGTAACCTGTGAGAATTCAAGCAAAATACTGCCCCTAGAAGATAGTAAAAGGGCAAATGTCAAAATGTTGCTGCATATTAAGACTTTGTTTTGGGACAAATTTGAAATTAGTCTGATTGGAAGTTGTAATTAAAAATAAACCTCTGCCCAACAGTCTGTACCAAGGACCAAGGCCAAGGCATACTGTGCGGCTTTTGTGTTTAGTACGCGTTACCAGCTGCTAGTTGGGGTATTCACAGCCAGAAGTAATTATACACAGGAAAAAATCAAGAAAGATCAGTTCCTTTCCTCATGCACATTTCTTTGGAGATAATGGGCTACATAACTGTAGCTGAAATTAATCAAATGGAATATTGTTTTACAAAGGGAAGAGATAGCACTAACAAGCAGTATTGTCATATAGTACGTACTACCTGTGACTAACCATTTATGATTGTGTTATTTTCTATGTCAGGCTTATATCTGCATAAAGGTAATGTAAAGCAATGTTGTGGAAAAACAATTACTTATCAAAAATAATAACATTATAAACAAAAAGTCACCCAATTATATGGTAAGAACAGTCCAACAAAATGCAGAAAAGAATTCCCCTACCCGGTTCACCACTAAAATCAAACTGGGTTGTGAAAACATCAGTGGCGAAGCTAGTATGAATGAGTAGGTAGGAGGAAAATCTTATGTTATTTTTTTTATTAACTAGTTCCACACGGGAATTTCCCTGCTTGGTTCTGTGTATGAATTTAATTGGGACTTCACAGGTTAAAGTTTTCAGCAGTGTCCTGTCAACATCACCAACATTTTCCCAACATTTTTCAATGCAATAGGACACTGTGTTTTCTGATCTAATGTGCTTGACTACAATATTAGTTTCCACAATAGTAGTTTGACTATATGTAGTTCAGTGTTGCACAAAAACAGACAGAACTACATATACCACAGACAGTTTTCTGTTGTAGTACAGCACAGAGATTATCACTATAGATGAATATTTCTCTCTCTAACGAAAATGAAAATAAATGGAAAGGGTCTTTTTGAGTATATTAAGCAACTGAACAGCCAGCACTAATGACACCAACACTGAAATAATAAGAAGAATATATCTCGCAAATAAAACATACTATTGATTAAAAAAGCACCTAGCATCTACCTTCATCTCAAGAAGCACGAAATGGAAAATTTACAAAACACTTATCAGGCCAGTGGTGACATACGCTTCAGAAACCTGGACAATGACAAAAAATAACGAGAGACTTCTAGGTTGCTGTGACAGACGTATTCTAAGAACAATATTTAGAGGAGTACAAGAAAATGGAATGCGATGCAGGTGCTATAATTAAGAAGTATACCATCTTTACAAAGAGCCGGACATTGTCAGGATAATCAAAATACACAGGCTAAGGTGGGTTGGTCACATAGAGAGAATGGAGGAAGGACAGCCTATGAAACATATTTTCTACCAGAAACCAATGGGTAGTAGAAAAAGGGGAAGACCCCAAAGTAGATTCAAAGACCAGATAAGAGGAAGACCTCGGAAAGCTGAACATAAGAAACTGGAAAGCCAGGGGATGCAATAGGGACGAATGGAATCGCCTCTTGGAACAGGCAAAAACCCAACAAGGGTTGTAGAGCCATAGCTGATGATGAAGCAACTGAAGAACAGAATTGTATGACTTAATATTCAAAACTTCATTGTTCTCTGTACTGTTACGAAAAATCTGTCTCAGATCATCTTCTTCTGTGTCCCAGCGAATGAAATCCGTCCTATTCTGAATATATTTATTTATATTATAATGTCTCTGCTTTTCTAAGAAACGTTTTGACATCTGTTACTCCATGTAACATTCGATCAATTTCACCGCCAAACAAAAGATATGTCTGAAAAAAGAGGTTTGAGTTTCTGAACACCCTGTCAATCACTAATGTCATGCATACCAAGAAAACTGAACTTTCTCGCCATTTAAGCGTTAAAATGTTTAATTCTTTTGTTTTACCGTTTTTCTTTGAAAGTCCAAGAAGAAAACTGTTCAGGACTACTTTTTAATAAGTTTGGAAGACTTGACAAGCCCTTAAGGGGACGTTTTGGGACCTCAATTAATATTTTATTTAATCGAGACCACAACTAATTGAACCTCCAAATTTTATAAACTGGTTTTGTTATTTTATGGTATTAACGCCATTGATTGCCTGTCAATTCAGAGGAATTGGCTGGGGCACTTACAGACAACACACACAAATGACAAGAATACAATGACAAGAACTAGTCAACTTAGTTACCCTCAGTAGCAAAGGTGAGAATGTGAAGGTGGGTGGAGCAATCACCACCATACTCTTGACCTATACCACAGTAAAAAAAAAGAAAAAATTCAAGTTCGGCTCACTCGCTTTAAACATATGTCAACTATCACCAGTTCTGTATTGTACATCCGCATGGTATTTGCGACCACAATAACGATAGACAATCTATATGGTTTATGTGTAATTTTCAGGGTAGGTATTGCCTCAACTGCCTCCATGTAGCTTCGCCACTGGAAAACATCTAGCTACTTAGGCTGATTTACAGGCCTAAGTATCCATTTTATGTATATAAAGTAATTTATGTATCCATACATGACTTTCAAACACTGGCTTACTACTTATTTTGGTTGTTTTCATTTACAGTGGAAAACGTTTAACGCGAAATGACGGGGGACATCTGTGTTAACCAAATTTCATATTAAATGGATAAAAAAGTGAAACAAAATGAGATAAATGAACAAATACTGTATAGACTACTTAGTGTATTATGTAGTAAAATAAAGTAATAAAGAATATTCAGAAGGTGCTTACATATAGGACTAAACGTTTTATTTATCCTCCTGAATAATTATTTCTGGTAAATTTTCAGGAAAAATATGGTTAATTTTTCTTAAAATTTAGTATACACGCATTTAATATACGTCACTTACTCTTAAGATTTAGGTTTTTTGTTCAGTAATATAGTATCTTTTAAACTTCCTACTGTGACAATTTTCAATTCTTTTTAAAATAATCTGTTATTTTCTTTTGCACACAATTCTGCTGTAGTTTATTACCAACAAATTGTTCTAATTTATCATTGTGATAAATTACACCTTCACATTTTCACCTTCTGAGCTGGTTTCTAAGTATCGACAAACATGGATTAGCAACAAAAGCATATCAGTAGTGGCAAGAACTTGTAAATTTTTACTGTCATTCTCCGTGTCAAGTTCATCATATTCACTGTCGTCATTTTCAGTTTTTAACTTCCACTGTTTTGGGGCGTGGATGTATGGATTTATTTATTATGTGGTTACTGAAAGCCAGAAACAAAATTATGATAAGAAAATTTTTCATGTTAACCGATATTTTGTAGGTAAAACTTTTGTGTTAACTGTACAATCTGAAACTATAAAATAGAAGCAATGATCAGGACCTGAGCCATGTTTCGTGTTAACCAATATTTTGTGTTACTTGTTTTCGCATTACACATTTTCCACTGTACTTCCCTTACTGGCACTTGGCAAGTCGGTAGTATGTGAAGCCATATGCAGTGTGGCTCTGTCAATGTTAGCCGGTCACTTCCTACATGTTGTACTGTACATATCACTAAGAGAATACAACAACTAATGCTTCATCTTTCATTTATTGAAAATATTCCATTAATCTCTCTCTCTTCTGACACTATGGACCCTGTTGAACCCTGGCCTGTTCAATGATTCTTCTCCATTCTTCTCTGTCCAGAGCCTTACTCCTCCAACCTGCCACTGGCATCTTCCTCAAATCCCCTTCTACATCTTCACACCATCTCCCCCTCAGATGTCCTCTCCTCCGTACTCCCTCTGGCTTATACCAACTGTACATAGATTATAAACAGGGTATGAGAGTTTAAAAAGGGCGTATTTACTACAGACAATGGAGGACTTTGGAATACCCAAGAAGTTAATTAATATCACACACACGACAATATGATAATCAATAAATAGGGTGACAAAACAGGGAGTTCTATCAAAACAGTTTAAAGTGGGAAGGGGGCTAAAGACAAGGTGATCCACTTTCCTCAGTGCTATTCAATCTAGTACTGAAGAGATGTATAAGAAAGATAGAAATAAACCCTGGAGGAAATATCTATAACAGATCCTGCCAATACCTAGAATATGCAGAGAATATGGTAATTATGGCAAGAACAAGACAAACGCTAGTGGTAGCACATCAGGAACTGGAAAGAGGGGGGCAAAAGGGCAGATTAAAAATAAATGAAGAAAAAACAAAATACAAAGGAAGACTAAGAATAAGTCGGCAACCACAGTTTTGAGGCAGTCCAAGAATTTAAATATCTCGGAAGCACAATAACAGAGAATAATGAGACAAGCAAAAAAATCAAACCAAGAATAGCAGCAGAAAACAGACGCTACTACGCATTAAAAAATATATTCCGATCCAGGAATGTATAAATGAAAAGTCAAAAAGAAAAAAAAATTCCATTACTCACTTCTCAGATATATTCTTGAGCCAGTGGATTATTAAGTACGTGGATACACTGAAAGGAAGGTTGCCAATCAAATGGATGTTTGGAGGTACACTGTGCCAATCTTTACGACATTCTTCTTTGAACATTGCTTCCATATTGAAATTACGCACATCTCCAATAAAAAATTCTATTGGAACTGGTGAAGCCTCTGATAACATCTGAAAAGTACATGTAGATCTATGCATAATTATTAAAATACAATTCATAAAATCTTTTACAAAATATAAAACTACAGCTAACAAATAATATAAGTATAGTACAGTTTGCCTTACATAAATGGGCAGCCAGGATGTTGGATATGTGACAGTGTCATATGATAGGAAAAAAAATTCTAAATATTCTTTGTTTGAATGTAATCTGTGTTTAAAATTCTGTCTGAGGCTTTCACGGCCGGCTTCAATGTTATGAGAAATTCGGCTTGCTGGGCTGTACATAACGAAAGTAGCGGCTGTGTTCATCAACACGGCATGGGCACTGCATTTCGTAGTTCTGATGTTCAACTGGCCATATGAGCAGTTGGAGGCAGCCGGCAAAGTCTGCTGTAGCGGAGCATGCACTTGCCAATGCCGACCATCGCATACTCTGAAGAGACGAGGCTTCTGTCGTCGGTGAGTGCGTATTTTCCTCGCCTGCATATGGAGTCTGTCCAGGTTCAGAAACATGCATCTATTGCAAAGAATCGGTGGGGTGAGTCCCTCTCATTGAGTGCTCTTTGGATGTGAGTTGTGGCGAACCAATAAAAATTTTCCTTTCTTCTGAAGATTGGCTGGTGGTGTCAGACAACAACTTCGTGCGGACTCCAAAAGTTTATAAATATGGGTGTCCTACTCACAGCCGCTAGCCTTAACCACAGTTCAGTGGGATCACTGACTACGAACCCTTGGTCAGCGTTTTGCAGCCTTCTTTACTGAAGATGGGTGTCGAAGGCACGGCCGAAACGTTTGCACCAAACAACATTGGACCACGACCTTACAGCCCAGCAAGCCGAAGTTATCGTAATCTGTGTTTATTTGTGTAAATAAGTATTAATCATAGTTATATCTACAATAAATCATTACAGTGAGTGATATATATGTTAACATTACTGTATGTCATGTACACACCATTGAATTTGAGTAGCTAAAACAAAAAAAAAAAATGAATGAATACAAAGGGTAAACCTTTACCCTATGAATGAGCTATTGAATAACTGAAGAGATTGAAAGGGATAAAATCATACAATCTAAGAAATAGGGAGGTAGAAAACAAAATTCAAGACAGCAGAAATAGTACAGCCGAGTGGCTATGAGATTGTTTTAAGAGCAGGATGCAGCTGAAGAGACATACGGAAAATGCAAGGAAGAATAACCAGAAGGAAATGGCATGGCGGGCGGAGAAGTTAAAAATACAAGCAACAAGGAAAATGGCATGGGGGATGTGTCTGAGCAACAGAACGACAAGTAATTATGACTTGCATAAGAAGGAAACTGGAAAGGGAGTCTGTAACACAAGCACAGAAAACCAATTACAACGGATCAGGAGAAAAATTAAAGTAAAATCAGCTGAGAAAACCAGGAGCTAACAGGAAACGTCTATTTTGTAAGATGTTGAAATCAATAAGGAAGCATAAGACATCAGAAACCAATACAATTAAAAGCAAAGACTGATAAATATTAAATTATGATAAAGAGAGTACAGAACAAAAAGAAATGAACAGAGTTAGTACTGAACATGTATTTATTATGGAAGAATTATGGGAAAGGGATATGGGTGACAAAATAACTGTGGAGTTGATTCTGAAGATATGTAGTTGATGGAAAGAAGAGTGGCAAAAGTCTCCTCATAATTCCAGTTTTTAAGAAGGGCAAGAGGAGACACGTAGACAGGAGAATTTGGTCCTTGTTAGAAAACACACTTGATGAAATACATAGCGCACAAGGCACTCCTGGAGGAAAGGAATATATGCACTTATGTGAATACACTCACATATTTTTAGAGGAATCATTTGGTAGTGTACCAAAGGAACAATTATGAGATATTTTAAAAAGAAAGAAGTGTGAACACAAAATTGTTTTTAATTATTCTAATAATTTATAGGTATAATGTTAACTGTGTGATAAGGAAGAGCAGAGAGAGAGGTACTTACGCAGAAGGCACGGTAAGACAAGGTGGATACCTGAGCTTGTCTTTTTCCATAATGTTCATGAACGAGATCCTGGGAATATGATTGGCTAGAAGTAATAAATTAAAAGTTGTTCACTGGTATTTGAACAGGGTTGGTATCTTGAACAGTGCCTTTGCAGATGATGTAATACTGACAGCTAGAATGAAGAGAACTGTGAGAATTTGAATGTATGGAATTCAGTACTGGAAGAGAAGTGTATGAAAATTAATAAGGATAAAACCAAAGTAATGGTAATTAGCGCAACACAAAAGAAGATATAAAAATAAATGTTGAGGGAACTAAAACTGAACAAGTGAGATAATTTCAAAACTTTGGCATTGCAATAAACGACCAATGATCACAAAACGTGGAAATCAAAGAAAGAATTGGAAACTGATGAAAATGTATGAATAACAATTTCATAAATAACGAACAAACATTAAAACATAAGACCTATTTTGACGTTTGGTTGTGAGACAAGAATACTGATAGGAAGTACAGACTGTCGAAATGAAGAATATGTCAAGAGCCTAAGGGGGGGAGGGTCACAATGAAGGACAGAATGAGATGTACCGAAATAAGAAGAAAAGTAGAGATACACCCATATCTTTAATGAAATAATCATATTGCATAGGCTTCTTGAATCTCTTTAACATATGAAACTGAATTTTATTTTACATTTGGAAAACTGTTTTTATTTTATTATGTGTAGTGTTATCCTTATACGTTTTCTACATATTGGTGTTATCTTTTTTTTTTGGAAGGCAGGTTCTTTTATCTTTGTTTTTCTATTATACATATGTGACTCTGGATGTTCAAAACTATAGCTAAAACACCAATAGGCAGGTACAGACGTGATGGATACTTGTTTGTTTGATACTTGCAAACTACTGCAAGTTGCTATTTGTACTTGTGACTTGCTTACTTTAGTGAGACAAATACCTACTTAGATGGTTTGATTAAACCATGACTAACAACTCTGCACCTACTGATCTGTTTCAATATTAACAAACAGATTTCAACAATTTACACTGTCCACAATCAGTATATAGCACTAACATGTAAATAAAAGGCATGTTTTTAAGTAAGGTCAGGTTTCAGCATTGCCAGCAATTTATTTTTGGTAAACAGATGGCATGCATATGTGTAAAGTGAAGTGTATTCATTCTTAGGCTCGGTGCTGATATAAACAAAACCATGTGTTGGTAGTTAAATCATATTGGTCAGACGAGTAGCTGCATCACTAAATTCTGTGCCAGAGATGGATTATCTTGCAAAAGAGCATGCACAGAGGTCATTGTTTCATTTAGTACAGTTTGGTTATGTCAAGTGTTATGCAGTTCATCTACATTACTGTAAACAGTATAAAACTCTACATAAGACTTAAAATTTCAGCTCTAATGGTCGATCAGAAGTTTCAACCATGTTCTCAACTCCAAGCCGATCACCTATAATTTCCATAATCACGAAAATCTTTATGGAATGGGGGATAAAATTATAGTTTAAATGTTTTTAATAAGTTCTGTGAAAAATTTCTGTTAAAATTGTTCGATTCACAGCTTTACATATGTTCTGCGCGTGCGCCAGTCACTATTTCAAACACGAAAACATTTAGTGCTTAGACCACGTGGTTTCTAGGCAAATTTTTCATTATTTATAAAACTAAATTTATACTTTACAACAGATACTCCCACTTCACATTTATTGTAACAACAAAATAGCAGCCGTCACTGTAGTCTAGTATTACCGAACAAAGTTGGGCAACCTAATGTTTGCAGGTTAGAAAGTAGATTGTTTATAACAACCAACTTTCACTTCTCCTGCATGAGAATTATTTGCGCGATCATAGAGTAATCTTAATTGATTAAAATATGTAAATTTTTGTATGTTACACCTAGATTTAACATAACTAGTTTATACAGCAGAACTATCAGGTAAGTAATTTCTACTTCTTAGTCAGGGCCGGCCTTAAGGACGGGCCAACCGGGCCGTGGCCCGGTCAGATTTTTAGAGGGCGCCAAAATAATGGATTAAAAAATCAAGTTTTTCTTTCCTTTATGATTGTTAATAGCCTAAATGTTAGTTGTTCTCTCAAGCAGGTTAAACAATTTAGTCTATTGTCAATGAATGCCACTGTTTGGTATGTAATAAGACAATCAATATAAATCTTCAAAAGCGGTGTACATATATGCATACATCCTCGGCGCTACAGCCCAGTCTGGGCCTGGCCTCCAAAAGAAATCTTCCCCACTGGTCTCTACTCCCGGCCAATGTCCACCAGTTTGCTGCACCCAGCCTTACTGCCTCCTTACAAACCTGGTCCAGCCATTTTGTATGCGGTCTTCCTTTCCTTCTCCTTCCCATCGGCAAATAATTCATAACTCTTTTTGGGATTCTATCCTCCGCCATTCTCTGCACATGACCAGCCCAATGCAATCTGTTAATTTGTATGAGTTGCACGATCGGAAGATCTTTAAACCTTTCGTACAACTCTCGATTATGCAGTCGCCTCCAAATGTCGTTTTCCTTCACAGTGCCATAGATTCTCCTCAGTACCCTCCTCTCAAACACGGATAGTTTCTGCTCATCTAGTTTTTTTAGCACCCAGCATTCCGAGCCATACATCAGGACTGGTCTGATCAAGGTCTTGTATAGGGTGGCTTTTGTATCTTTACTTATTCATTTTGACTTAAAATGTTTCACCAGTTAGTAACACCTATTAGCAGATAATATCCATTTTGACACCTACAACCATATATTTGGTTTTGCTTTGGTTTATAACCAAGCCCATAGCCTTAGCGGACAACTCCAGTTTCTGAAAGACTTCCTTTAAGCCAGACTCAGACCTACTTATGACGTCAATATCATCAGCATAGGCCAGAAGCTGTACCTCCTTGTGAAATATGTGTCCGCTAATTTGAATTCCTGATGACCTTTTCTAGAGCTATGTTGAACAACAGACATGCTAAGGCATCTCCTTGTTTCAGCCCATTCAATGTTTTTAAGGAGTTAGATAGATTTGATTGTATTCTGATTTGGCACTTAGAATTGGACATAACTACTCCAACCATAAGCACCAACTTAGATGGTATATTCAACTCCTTCATAGCTCTATATAGCATTTTCCGGTTGATTGAATCATATGCCGACTGGAAATCCACAATGAGATGGTGAGTGGCCACTCCATATTCCAACGTTTTTCCAGGATTTGCCTTAGTGTAAATATTTGGTCTGTTGTTGACCTATTCCTAGTGAAACCACATTGATATTCTTTTATGTTTTCCTCAGCGTAGGGAAGGAGCCTAGAAAATATGATGTTGGACAACACCTTATATGCTGTATTAAGTAGAGAGATGCCCCTATAATTTTTATATATGAGCAGATCACCCTTTTTATGTATTAAACACACCACCCCATTGTTCCACTCATCAGGCATTACCTCCTCCAGCCATATTCGCTCTACGAGATGGGCAAATTCCTTTATGAAATCTCCTCCTGTGCTCTTTAATAGTTCCCCTGGTAAACCATCGGAACCTGCTGCCTTGTTATTTTTAATCTTTTCTAGAGCTTCATACACCTCGTCATAGGATGGCACCAACTCCTCTCTAATCATCCTTGAATTCTCCTGCTTCCTCTTCATTCTCAGATGCCTCCATCGAAGCCTCCCCAACTGAGCCTAGCAACTCTTCGAAGTGTTCTGTCCATCTCCTGATTACGCCAGCAGTATCACTCACAAGACCACCATTGTAATCCCTACAGGCATTTGTTCTAGGCTGAAATTTTTGTCTCTTATCATTCACCTTCTTGTACATATCTTGGCTCAGCCTTTTACTCTTATATTCCTCTATCTTTTTCATCTGTCTCATCATGTACTCCCTCTTTTTTCCTCTATGAATCTTCTTTTCCATCCGCCTGGCCTTCCTGTATTCCTCTTGAACAGCCCTAGTGCATTTCCTTTGGATCATTAATTTGTATGTCTTGTTTTTGAATTCAATTGCCTCTTCACACTCCTTATCAAACCACTCATCTCGCCCATGTCTCTTCTTCAAACCAACGATTTCTTCTCCCGTGGTCAATAATATGTTTTTTATATTAAGCCAGTGGTTTTCTATATCTTGTTCCTCACGGCATTCAATTCTCCACTGTCTAATTTTCTCATTAGTAACTTCCTCGAACCTCCATTTTATTTCTTCTTCCTTTAGTATTTCTGTATTGTATCTAACAGTCTTTATTCCTTTTTCATTTCTATTATTGGAGATTCTAGCTCTCAGTTTTGCAACTACGAGATAGTGATCGCTATCCATGTTGGCACTTCTGTACACTCTTAACATCTTGTATGTCTGACTTATGGTGGCCATCAAATAGGACATGATCTATTTGACTGACCATTCTCCCACCTGGAGAGATCCATGTGCCCTTATGTATGTCTTTGTGATCGAAGAAAGTCCCTCCTATGATCATATTTTGGCCAACTGCGAAGTTCAACAGTCTGAAACCATTGTCTGAGTGTTCAGAGTGTAAACTATACTTTCCTATATTACTACAAGCATGGCTGCTTACCACTATGGCATTTAAGTCACCTATGATTATTTTTATATCATGTCTAGGGCTGCTGGCATACGCATTCTCCAGCAAGTCATAAAAATCATCTTCATATTTATAAAACTAAATTTACACTTCACAACAGATACTCCCACTTCACATTTATTGTAACAACAAAATAGCAGCCGTCACTGTAGTCTAGTATTACCGAACAAAGTTGGGCAACCTAATGTTTGCAGGTTAGAAAGTAAATTGTTTATATCACCCAACGTTCACTTCTCCAGCATGAGAATTACTTGCGCGATCCATACAGTAAATGTTAATTGATTAAAATATGTACACTTTTGTATGTTATACCTAGATTTAACATAACTAGTTTATACAGCAGAACTATAAGGTAAGTAATTTCTACTTCTTAGTCAGGGCCGGCCTTAAGGACGGGCCAACCGGGCCGTGGCCCGGGGTCAGATTTTTAGAGAGCGCAAAAATAATGGATTAAAAAAAAGTTTTTTTTTCCTTTATGACCGTTAATAAATGGAAGTTGTTCTCTTAAGCAGGTTAAACAATTTAGTCTATTATCAATGAATGCCACTGTTTGGTACATAATAAGACAATCAATATAAATCTTCACAAAGCGGTATTATTTGACGTATTTTGACATTCACATTCAGCCATAAAACAGCGGCAAGATAGGCAAGACAGCGCTTCGCTCACTGACGCGTACTGTTTGAAATTGATTCTTTTTATTTGATGTTTTCCACTCACATTGAGCATCCATGTGAAACACTTATATAGGTGAGTCAAGTTACAGCTTTATTAAGTTAAATTTAAAAAACAGGGCTTAGTGATAGTTAATGGGTTTCAAGAAAAATAAAAAAATATTTGTTAACATTTGAAAAGTTATATAGTATAAACTTTAAATTTTTTAAATAATTTCATGTAGACCTACAGAATAGTTTTTTATGTGTAGGGCTTAACCGCCGCCACTACTATAAAATAGTCATGATAAAACTTTTTAAAAGTATAATGTTATTAAATTATTACTGATAAGAAAATAAGCATCACAATTTTTTTGTGGGGGGGGGGACGCAAAATTGTGTCTCGGCCCAGTCAGACCTAAAGGTTTGGGCCGGCCCTGTTCTTAGTTTATGTATGCGTTTGTCAAGTACAAAGGTGTACATCTGTGTTGTATTAATTAATTTGCTCTGTTTACATCAGCACCCATTCTAAAGATGAATATGCTTTAGCATATTTTCTGTACCAGCAATAATAGATACTTTACTGCTGTTGGGAACAATAGACTATAGTCATATTCTTGTTAGATGCAGTGTGTAATTAACTGATTTAATATGAGTGCTAAAATAAGTAAACCTGCCAAGCGTGATGTCTGCGCAGTAATCTGATATTAGTTGCAAAAAATAACATTCACAATAAACTTTATAAGACCAAGTCTCTAGTACTTATGGATCAAATGTGGATGCTGATGTAGGTCATACGGTAGGAAAATCAACTATATCAGCATACAGAATACTGAAAGACAAAGTATCAACAGATATGACAATGAAATTCTATAACATCATGGCCATGTTATGTCTAATGTATGGAAGTGAGGCATGGACTTAACAAATAATAAAAAGAATAATAAGCAAAAGAAATAAGAATACAAACAGCATAACTGAAGATTCTAATAATGGCACGATACAAAAGAATGGACAGGAAAAGAAATAATTGACATACAAATGGAATTACAAATGAAAAGCAAAAATTAAAAAAAAGGTAAATAAATAAAAGAGTACAGGACAAATCACCTACAACCAAAATCTTTAACTTAATTCCTTAGAAATTATTTAAATATCAATAATATTAGATAATGGTTTCATTTGTTTCCTAAAGAGAGAACGAAACATCTGCAACAAGGGCCAGGAAAACATTTTGGAAGTGGAAATATGTCTGTCACATAGACTGGCCAAGACTCTCAATTAAAACACAGTTCATGTGAATACTGTGTCCCACTAAACTAGTGAATTCACTACTGTCACTAATGAGGTCAAAACAGCAGCTGAAGTAACTGAAATGTCTGGCTGTGAAAAACAAGGAACCGACGCCTACATTATATAGCCTGCTGAGAAGCAATAATAGTAAAAAGTACAAATTTTATAGATATTATCCATATCCAATACATATGACTTTCAACTCCAACTGAGTTGTCCCATAAAAAATACACTTATATAGGATATACAAAACAATAATGACTCAGGAAACACATCGATAGAATAGGGCAACAATTTTTCAAGCAAAGCACTGTATCAGGCTATAAGGCAGGCGAATCATAAAAATTACAGGAACATTGAAAGTTAAGGGCATATGCGCAGAAACCAATTTATGAATGGACGAGTCCACTTTGAAATTGTGAATGGTGGGAGGGTAACGGAGAATCCGCTTGTAAGCAAATGAAGGTGTTACCAACTTGCGTGTGATGTTTTAGTTACCCGTACATTGTTAGTTACTGTGTGACGTGCTATCTCAGTCTTGCATTTGTTATTATTATTTCAATGTATTATTAATTGTATCGTTTTACAGTCACTCATTTTTATTAGTTACTTTTTTTTAAGTTAATTTGTATTGGTAGTTTTTATTCTGTAATTAAGCGCTATCGTAATTATTTGTGTTATCATCCAGTAACGAGACTTGTTAAAATGGATACTTCTCCTTCAACTAGCAAAGACAGGAAAGTTATTCATAGTCAAGCATGGGAAGTAATAATAAACAGTTTTTTGTTGTCCAGGATTAAAAAGATTCTTGCAATTAAATTAATACGAAGAACGCGTTCCTTTATGTAATGATAAACTGTATAGTTAGTCTAGTGTAATTAAGGAGTGGAAGTGTACAATTTGCAAATTCCATTGCGATAAGAAAAGTCAGAAAGGCTGTAGTTTTTTATATCCCAGCAGTACACAATGACAGAACCAAATAAGACTCGGACATGTTTATAAAACATTCTGATATGTAACAGCAACAAATTCCGATACGTGTGAACAGTACATATCATTTGCTTGATTTATATAGTAATACAATTTATTACAATATTATTATTATTATTTGATTACGTTGGAAACAATAAACTTGTAATTCTTTTTCTAAGCCAGCTGTGTGACTGTAGGCGCGAGCGTGCACGCACACACACACACACACAGATTCGTGGTGACACATTTACAAACAAACCTTAACAGTTGTGAGTTTTTGTTACTATTAGAAACGATATTCATAGGTTGGCTGCACCGGAACAATTCTCTTCTTACATCTCACAGCAACTCCCTCCACATCGCCTTTCCCCTCTGACCGTAAGCGTTTCGCGCATTTCCATGCCCTTAACTATCAATTTTGCTAAACATACATAACTCTGTCATGTTGAAATCAGCTAAAAATAAATATCCTAGAATACAAAATTGTACAATGAATGTCTTCCCAGTGAAAGACAGGTTAGGTGTCAGAGATGAAATATTGGTTCATTGTAACTTGTAGTAATTTATTTTATGTTAATTATTCTTATTAGGTGTGAAATATTAACTTACTTCCAAAGCTGGGACAAAACGTCTGTCCTTCTCGATCAGCAATATTCTTCCAGGATTTCTGTTGATAATAGATCTTGTAATACTACCCGGACCTGGGCCAACTTCAACCACTTCCCCATCTCGTATATTTCCTGCAGCTCTAACAATTTTGTCTGTTACTCTCAGATCCAACAAGAAATTCTGCGATAACTGTTTTAAAGCCCTCAATCTATATAATCTAATGATATCACTTATGGTTGGTAACGGAGGTAAACGCACTTTATGTACAGCTTTGGGAAACACCATGGTTTTACTATTGGCTTCAGAACACACTTAACAATAAAACTTATTTATAAACTTCCCAGTCCAGAGATCAGTTTTTCTCAGTTGTGGGTGCTACAATGACAGGTTCATCAAAGTCGTCCAAAAATGTTTCCTGTTTCACAGAAAATATGGTGTAAGCGTAGATACCAAACACAGCAGCTCCTAGAGTCAATCCTGTGAGTATGTTATTTCTTCTCAGTCTCTTCAGTTTTTGTACGCGTTCAAGATTCTGTTGTTCAATGTATTTCATATAACTAAGCTGAGACTGGGTGAGGCGTGGTTTATCTTTGTCAGCATCAACTTTTGGGATATGATCTGCCATCTTCAGTTTATCTGTAAAGTCAACGTGACAAATTATTAATTACCGGTACTTGATAATATATGTGTGCAAAACATATATAAGACTTATTCAACACAAAAACCTAACTTAACTACACATCATTTAGCTAACAGTTTTAACAAGTATCAATTCCCAAATGAACAGAATGACAAAGTAAATTAAAATGTAAAAAGGTATTCTGGGCAACTCTGTATGGTATGCCTATGTATTTTTAAATTCATGCTTTTCGGTATCCAGGCCACTTATATGTATATGAATAGAGTAAAATAATTTACCTCTTTTTTGTCCGTCTGGTGGCTTTTCATTTTTTATACTACTATGCGTTTCGGGACATATGTCCCATCATTAGGTACAATCCCTTGGTAAAGTTCGTCAAATAATTAAAATATTAAAACAATTTACATATAATTTACACGTCACAATTAAATATAAAATATCTGAATGCGGGAACACACGGGATGTCGGTGGTGCGCACCACGGAACACTACTGCATGACGAACAATATTTGACGAACTTTACCACGGGATTGTACTTGATGATGGGACATATGTCCCGAAACGCGTAGTAGTATAAAAAAGGAAAAGCCACCAGACGGACAAAAAAGAGATAAATTATTTTACCCTATGTATTTGTTAGTGGGGGGGGGGGGGCATAATTCCTTCATTAAGTTTATATAGGGCTACATAAAAAACTGAAGGAAACAATTGCGTTTACCTTTTAAATGCTATTTTTTTCTTGCAAATCATTAAGAATTAATAATAACTACCTAAACTAACCTCACCTAATCTTTCATAATAGTATCCAAAAACAGCTGTGAAGTGACGATTCTTATTAAATTTTGGATTAAACAATTTTTAATTTCAGTGTTAGTCTTTGAACAGGTTTTTTTGTTTTAGTTTGTCTCAACGTGTTGCAGTTCAAATGTGAACATGTATTTTTAAAAAGCCTTTTTTTTTTTTTATGTGAACACGAACTTAAAATTAAATATAATTAATTCACTACCGACTCGGAACACAAAGATTTTTATAGGTAAAAACGTAAAAGCCTTAACCGGTTTTCGCTTTTAAAAAGCTTGTTCAGAGAGCCTCTGAAGAGGCTTTTTAAAAGCGAAAACCGATTAAGGGTATAAGGTAAAACTTTTACCTTTTTAGCTATAAAAATCTTTGTGTTCCGAGTCGGTAGTGAATCAATTATATTTAGTCAAGTAACGGACACGTCATGGGCAACGAAATCCAAGAATTTAAAATTAAAATTAACCTAACCTTAACAGCAAAAATAATTTCCCCCCTAGCAAAAAGCTGCAAGTTCAGGGGGTATACCGAGATGTTTATATATTTTTACTGAATCCGGTAAATAAACCTTAAAACGTACTTCGGCATGCAAGTTCAGGGGTATACCGAGATGTTTATATATTTTTACTGAATCCGGTAAAAATAAACCTTAAAACGTACTTCGGCATAACCTAGCACATGATTGAAACATGACGCAATTATTAAAGACATCATATAACTGCTATGATAATAATAATTTTTTATCATCACATTTATTCAGCTTACCACAGTTATTGTATAATTTTAGTGTCCAATTATTAAAATTGACATTTCCACACACTAACACACGTTTTTTAATCGCCTGGAAATTCTATCACCAGAAAAATTTACTTTTAAGCGTGGTGGCGTTACTTGCAACAACTATATCAGCGTGTTCACGTTTGTAACCGCTAGATAGCGAAGGTATGTCTTTTGCCGTGGAGTTCTTTGTTTTAAAACTCACAGCTGATTGGAAGAAAACATCAACAAAGCCATGCGCCGTAATGTTCTTATCCATCACTTCAGTTTTGCGTTTGATGTGATTGTGGTTTTGCGTTTGTGTTGTTGCAGTTATACATAATATGCCATTTATTTCCAAAGATTGGCGATCACCTGGAGAAGAATGGGTCAAAACTGAGGAAGGCTGGGAAAAAAAGAAAATACTGGAATGCGGACGTCAATTAAGTATAAGCCAACAAGAAAATATTGATGGGAGGTAAGTTGTCTGCTTTGTTTATACTGCTCAGCTGATCAACAGCGTTGATCAATAATTTGTATTCCCATTACTTTCTTTGTTATTAGTTATTGTAGCTTTTTATATGTAGTTTTCTGGAATCGGTTTACGTTTTCTTCATACACAATATGGTGTTTGTTAGTCGTCTGCAGATACGACTAAAATTGAATGTTGTAATAAGAACAACAGCTGTTCGTGTTAGACTGTCACGAGTACGCTGTAGCCAGCGTCAGTGACTTTGTAACCCCAACGTTAACATGGAGTTGCGAGAGAAATTTTAAACACTAAACCTGTTATTATTGTAGCATTTAAAGTTTGCAAAACGGTCCTTCGGATATTCACTTTGTCCATCAGTACGCATGGAATGGTATTTATTTTATATCAAAGGTGAAAACAAACCTCTTGCCTTTAAAAACATTTCCTTTATGTCTAATTATGTAAATATAACCTGTAGTTTATTTTTTTTTTATTACAGAAAAGTTTATGAAACGGTGATAATTGTATTATTTTTTGTCTTTCACTTAAGTTAAGTGACGAAAAATTTTAATATCTCACTGTTATCAAACGTAAAGATCTATTTAAGCCTATTTTTGAACGCATCGTCTCATTGGTTCAGTAGGATAATTTTCGGTATCGTAGCAAATTATAAGTGAATTTTATATTGAATTTAATTAATTTTGTTTCATGTTGATGTGTTACACAATATTTAATTTCTTAGGTAATATTTAATTTTTGTTGGAACAAAATTATTGCAGTAATTACAAATATGCTTAAACATAAGTATGTGTATAATCAGACTCACAGAGTATTGGTTTACTTAAATTAACTCAGTTTTAGCAGCTGATGCTATATCTTAAGGTAGTAGAGTTAAAAAAAAAATAATTTAACTTACAAACCATACATTACTGGATACATATATAATTTACATATGATGGAAGCAAAATGATATTAGATATTTTGCTACGGTTATAACCTAGCTCGGATACGTGGACCTCAGAGTTAGAGGACATTTGGATAGCTGACATATAGAGCAGACCAGCTGTCCATAGCAGCATAAACAATAATTCTACCAAATTTGAAATGTAAGGATGAAGTCAAAAGCTGTCGAATACAGAATTCAGGCATTATCTTCTGCACTTTGCCTGTTGTTAAGAACTTTTCAATTTTGGGTGGTAACGTATATTTTGGGAACTCGACGGCTCGAGCCAGTGACAAAGCCTCATCGTAGAATTCACAAAACGTTCAGTGTTAACGAAAGTAAAATGTGCATGTTCAGTATTAAAACAATGTTGATTGTAACAGTAAAAATATTTTTTTGTGGAAGTAACTTACTCGGACATTCCTGACTTTGTAACCTTGTGGTGTATAATACATGGTTGTACAAGTCAGTCTGCTTCAGTTATTATGTCTACTGTTTTGGACCACTGCTGGTGTTAGTGACATAATAAACACATTTTCCACCTCTAACAATCTGGTTGCCGCCTGTTGAGTTAAAATTAAATAGTAAATAATGTTGTCTTATAAAGTAGTACAATTTTGTTGTCTATAAAAAACAAATCTGTCTTTAAAAAAAACAGACACAAAACAATAGAAATGACAACTCATGAATTAAATGATAATTTGGTTATTTGTGGAATACTTGATACTTACCCAGATGAACTTCTTAGCATGTAATTATATTTTATTTTAATTCATGATCTGTAATTTCAGTTACTTTTTATTACCATATTTCCGCATGTATTTACACTCCTGTGTTATTTGTGCACCTTAATATTTGAGTCGATCATTAGAAAACAAAAAATAGGCATGTGTTGAACTATGCGGTGTCAAACAGTGAACCAAGTGAGCCAGTAGTTTGAACTACACATACCATTATTTCTTAACATATAAATTTGGGAGGTTTCAATTACCAGGTTCACTGACAGTGCTGAGGAGTGTATTAAAGTAATATGTAACTTATCACAAAAGTTTGAATTACCATATGTTTAGGTTATCCTTATATCATTTTAAAACTGAAATAGGGGTTATTAATTACCGGTATCATTTGTTTTAATAATATAAAAGTTATATAGTGCACAAAATCTTTTGAAACTACAGTGTTTGATTTCTTAAGTTGTATTTCATTTAGTTTTGTTTGTACATAACTTGCTTAAAACAGTCTGATTAAAATCCCCGCGTAATTTACACACCTTGAATATGTGTGATTTAAAGTAGGTGCTCAGATTATGAGCCAACATGGTAATTTTTACAATTAAAAATATTTAAATTAAATTTAATGTTATCTAACATCTGTTTTCCAAATTTTAACACGGATTTCCTGTTTTATTCAGTATCTGTTTCCATAATGTGTATGTCTCATTTTCATTAAGAAATAGCTCAGTCATTTTATGTAATATTACACATATGTAAATATGTATTTTTTATTTTATAAATTTCTCCTGAAAGGTTTTGTACATCTTCATAAACTTGTTTAATGTAGTTATCACGACTTGGTCATGCAGATAGTACGCACCACTGCCATTGTATATTTGATACTCTTCACCTCTGTCGGACAGATATATTAAAAGTACGATTTCTTTTATGAATTTGCTAACTGCTACAATTTTTTATTGTTCAACAAAGATTTTCGTCATCACTGACATCATCAGGTCTTAAACAACTTTGAACTGACCATTTTCAGCAGAAATATTTATTTTGAAGTTCTCTGTGTGCAATTGATGGTTTCTGTCTGGTAATATGGTTCAGAATGGTTTGTTACATTGACTTCAAATTTGAAATATAAGTTTATAGTAGTTGCTCGTAATTCAGTTTTGTACAAGAACTGAAAAAGTGAAAGTAATACTTTATACAATATAAAATAACACTATAGTGTAGTTTGTCACTACTTTAAATTGTCTTGAGAATGGTTATTAACATTATTATTATTTTTTTTATTTATTTACTTTTTTGCATCTATGGACTGCGTTTGGTTCAGCTGGTTCCTCCCTTCTTCTCCTCTGTCTTCTTCCTCTCCCACATCTCCTTCATTCTTGATCGATGTCTCTGCCTCCTTTCATCAGTCCAGACGGCACCTGTCCTTTTCGTGTGGTTTTCCTGAAAACCTTGGGCATTTTTTAATTTCTTTTTGAGTGGCAAGCATTCTTAAATGTCTTCTTAAGTAATCTGGAGTTCTACAGTAGAACCTCGCTAATCCGTGACCTGTGGGACTGGGGGTATGATCGGAACGCAAAAAAGGTCAGATTATCAGAAGAATACAAAATGTTTGTTATTTCATTAAATGAGACATTTTATGAGATATTTGTAAACACTAAAACTGTCACCAATTACTACGTACACCAATTCACACAGGACGAGTAATTAGCACACACTAGTAAGCGTGCTTACACTGAAAAAAGTGTAAATGAATTGGCTCTATCTATTGCGAGTGCCCGCAATTCTAGATATGGAGTTCCATGAATTTGATGTTTTGAACAGTGTTGGCTCAATGTTTTCGATTTGCCAGAGCTCGAACTTCAGGACCGCAGGGATGTAGACATAACAACAGCTCAACACTCTTAATACCCAACACAGTTTAGCCACCAAGTGTAGTACCCTACTTTTATTTTCATGTTTATCATGGCGACTTGACATTATTATGACCTGGTGTAGGCTAGACATTACAGTATCTGTTTATTCAGGTGCAGTCATGTAGTGTGATTCTGTAAGCTTGAGACTAAACTATAATGATAGTCACTCTTATTTGAATAGCAGTATGGTACAATAAGTGGATATTGCAAAATGCTTATTACATCATTGTGTATGGGTGGTCATAATTATTGTTTGTGACAGGAGGAAGGAACTACAGTATAATTTTTGACAAGACCTCTTGTAAACTTTTATTGAAAGCAATTATAATTGCGGTTGCAATGAAACACCAGATTTGACATCATATTGTACGCAAAAACAAAACTCTAGAAATGCGACATAGCACTGAAATGAGAGTAGGAAAAAATTCGGAAGATTTACACCAAATTTCGTATTTTCTGGAACATTAAAAAAAATCGGAAGGTCTTCCAAAATTTCGGAAGACCTGGCAACTCTGCGCACTAGACACTAGATGCCGGCTCACTGAGGCAGCAAAACAACTGACATCTATGTAAACAAGCTGGTGAGTCATCAACAAGTCGGTGCCTGAGCCGCGGTCGGACCAACCGGAGCGTCGGACCAGCCGGGGGTCGGACTAGAGAGGTTTTACTGTATGTCTTTTTCTGTTTCTTTGAACCATGTATTGGACATTTTGAGCTTTCTGAAATAGTTAAACAGCTTCCCTGTTAGTCTGTCAAGATTTATTCTTTGAACATGTCCGTAGGAAGTAATTCTTCTTTTTCTAATTACGTACATGATTTTCTCAACATATGTGTATAGCTCATTATTGTGGTGTCTTCTGTACTGTTCTCCATCCTTTATTGATCCCAAGATTTTTCTTAATATTTTCCTTTCTGTGACTTCCAGTTCTTCCATAATCATTTTCTTGTTCAAAGTCACACTCAGCTGCATAAATTTATTTATTTACTTAATTTTTTTTATGGCGTATTAACTGAATTTTTGGTGTGTCTGAATATACATTATTGGGAAACTAAATTTTCACTAAATACAACTATTTCATTACCGACTTGGAACACTATTTGTTCCGAGTCGGTAATGAAATAGTTCTATGTAGTTAAGTAATGGACGTTGCTAATCACTGCAGGGATTAAACAGAACTCTTTGATGCCTTGGCCATTAGTAATAACGATTTTAATAATAATGAAAACAATTCACTGTCATCAGTTGTTAATAAAAAAAAAAATGTTGGAAAGAGAATTTTATAAAAATTTATAGGAAATTACTGTAGTGTACAGAGTGTTCCCAAAACGTGGTGCCAAACTCCAGAAAATAATTCTACTCATTGAAGTGTAGGAAAAATGCTTTGTTTAATGTCTGTATAATTATACATTAATAAAATTATAATGATTACTGCTGAACAGAATGAGGTGTAGATTTGAAATTTTGTATCCACAGGAAGCATAGTATTTCTTACAAGCATAAAGCAAACCAATATGTTTTATTGGAAACATTCAAAATGGTGGCTGATTGAACATTTTTATTCTGAATTTTAGAAAAACCGGTACTTATACAAAAAAATTCATTCTTGGATTTCGTTGTCCATGACGTGTCCGTTACTTAACTAAATATCTCTATAGTATTGACGACTCGGATCACTAAGTTTTTTATAAGTAAAAATGTAAAGTTTTACCTTACAGCCTAAACCGGCTTTCACCTTTAGAAGGCTTCATCAGAGGCTGCCATAGGTAGCATTGTCCGTCTTGTTGTTGGCGACACATTCGATCTACCAGGTGTATACAAGCTAAATTGCTCAAATTGCAATAAATTCTACATAGGCCAGACAGGACGTAGCTTCAAACAGAGATACATTGAACACACAAAAGCACTCCACACCACTACAGAATCCACCTTTGCAAACCACCTCATTGAAGCAAACCACACATATAAAAACATCGACAATAACATGAACATTCTACACGTACACACAAAAGGCCGAAAACTAGACACTCTAGAACAATTAGAAATATACAAACACACAAAAACAAATAAAAACGACATCCTAAACGAACAGACACAATTCAAATCGCACGCATTATTCGAACACATCTCACCGCACACACACAGCTTCGATCTTTCGAAAAACTATCCCGTCGCCAACAGCGAGTATCCCGTTTGTTACGAGTATTGATTTTTGTGAAATTTAGAATTCAGTCAGCCACTATTTTGAACAATTTTAATATAATATTTTGATTTGTTTTGTACTTGTAAATAGTAAATGGTAAATGCATTGTGTATTCCAAAACTTACATCTCATCTTGTTTGACAGTAAAGAAAGAGTAGAGACATACAAATGGAAAACAAAGCACTTTTTGGCATATGTTTATAGGACATTTTTCCTTCCAGTTTAGCAATTTGAAGAAAATTTCCATTAGCAGAGGAATAAAACACATACTTGCATTAAAAACTTGCAAATTCAGAATAATACTGCTTGAATACTCTTGTAATAATACTGCAAGTTCAGAATTTTATGAGTAGGAGTACTCTGATAGACTTGGGAAAGTAAATAAGCGTTTATAGGAGAGAGAGAGAGAGAGGGGGGGAGATGCATTTAAATACAGTCTGTTCAATGTGGTGTGTATTAAAAGAATAATTTAGTATGTTACATATACAAACCTCCACGTTTTTTATTATCAAGCACACAGTAGTTTTGGGTATACAAGATTTTTGTTAATTATAAATTACTGTCTTTACTTGAAAATAAAACACTCCTACTTCTTTTTTGGGTAGTGGTTTTTTTTTTTATGGAAATATTAGACTGTCAGTACATAATATAAGTTTAAATCTATTTATAACAGATTGCAGAAATGAACATTTTTCAATTGTACATGCGTTTTTAAGAAATCCTATTCCCTGTGCATAAGAGAAAATGCCATTCTTTCCCTTACAGGAATACAGATAACTGACTTTAGTGTTGTATTGTGGGTCTGAATTCAGGGACGCTATAATATAACGTTCCCAAACTCAGGGAGGATATAATATTAATATACAGATTGTTTTTGTAAATATTGTAGTCATTACTAAATTTTTTCTTGTCCTGATGTACTTAATTCTGAGACCCAACTTGTATAAAAAATTTCCAAGCATGAGTCTATCAAAAACGAGGGTCTTATTTATGAATATACACTACGTTTAACTTAGGCTTTAAAGCTTAACTTATGCTTTAAAGCATCTATTTTTTTATGTTCTTCTTCTCCTCTTCAAGGATTAGGTTATATTCTTGGCACCCATCTCATCCTCGACCGACCCACATCTCATCTAGTAATGGCTTTATAGTTCAGTGTATATTCTCACTTTGCTTCAACTTGTCTTGGGTGAGATCCCTTCCTTTAATCTTTTTTGTCTAGTCTCTCTTGACTGCCTCTTGTTCTTTTCTGACCCCGATGCTTTTAGAGTAATCGAGGGCTAGGGTGTCTTCCATTTTCAATTCTAATTTCTTAATTTTGGTTGGCTTAGGATCTTAGAGTGCTCACTGATGCCAATAGGTGAGCACTGGAAATACTAAGAAACGTTCAGTATCAGAACAAAGCCACCAAATCCTATCTCAGAAAGAGAAGGCTGAGGGCAAATCTCCGGCACCCTAAAATGGGGGCTTTTCGGCAAGGTATGGTAACCCTGACAGAAGAGTCTCTGGGTTTCCTGGTAGGGGGTTGTGCAACAGACCAGGAACCTGTTCATGTAAAACTTCTAAAATACTTGTAGTACCCAAAGCAGTCTCGGAGTAAGATCTATTTTTTATGTATGTATTAAATTACGTGAAAACAAAGAAAAATTCTTTTTAACACGTTTAACATATTTTGTGACACATTTAAATTAAATTATTTAACTCATGAATGTCTGATTAGCTGGTGGCAATGCTTCGTCGTAGAATGGGTAAAACGGGTGGTGTTATTTAAAACGAACCATTTTTTTATTTTTTTAAACTAAAAAACCACGTTTTTAATTCTGTATATCATATTGATGTTTGTTGTGATCTCGTGTGATTACTACTGCAGGAGTGATTAAGAAATTTCTGTTTACAAACCGTTGTCTAGCAGAGGTCACGTAATGTTGTTCCTAATTAAACTAGATTATATGTTTTGTGTAAGATTTTGTGGTGTATTTTTGTATACATCTTCAAAATTATGTATTATCAAGAGGAACAAAAAACACAAAATCGGCAGTAAAAATCTATTTTCATGGGTCAACATTAAGCTGATAGTTGTTTTTATATAAACAAGTTGTTTGTACAAAACAGCAGTCCACAGCTCCTTTGTGTGTGTGTGTGTGTGTGTGTGTGTGTGTGTGTGTGCAGAATATATATGAGTTGAAGTCTGTGACCTTGAGACACAGGTGCTCTACAGTTCAAAGCTACCTACAGCAGAAAAGTGGTTTGAATTGTTTTTATACAATGGTATAGTTAAGTTAGTAGTACCTTCCAATTCTGAAGAGATGGCATTGCTGGCAGTTCACTCGTGTCATATTCTCAGAACCATTCCCCCCTCCCCCTACACACAAAACTGGAGACGTATAATTACGGATAATTATATTTTTAGTGACTCAGTTGACTAAAATAACTTTTCTTTTTATAAATATCTCTACACTACTCTTATGTATTATAGTGTATATTCTTTTGTAACATGTTTTCAGTTTATTGATATGTTTACATTCGGTTTACGTGTTTTGTTTCTCACTGGTAATTTTCTTGTATAATGGATAAAATAAAGTTGGCACTTATTCCAGCGTGTGACATAATTTGATTTTACTGTTACATATTTTGAAACCTACAACTTGTCACCAGAAATGTTTCTGTTCATATAAAGGATGGTTATTAGAAGACATTTAGATAAATGCTCAAGTATAAACAAAAGTATGTGACACGATTGTTCCAGGACATGCATTTGGCATTGATATGATGTTATGCTTACAAAGGTTACACCATCACATGGTAACAGGATTTGGGTAGACTTTGTGCGAGAAAGAGGGAGAGAGAGAGAGATTTGTTATAGTATTTAATATTTCTCCATAGTATCCATTAAGGAATCCCCACAGGATTCCCAATGCACGCACGTGTGCGTGCACACACACACATGCACACACATCACTCACACAGGGCTCCACACACAGGGTTTCACAAGGGGGGACAAACGAGCAGGGGTGTTTTTATGAGGGGGACGAACAGGACTGGATTCCCCCAGAAGATCGAAAGTTGATGAACAATTTTGTTAATATCGTAATTATGAAGCTTTTTATTAATTCTCAGCTGTGTACACTAATACAGTAGTAATTCTTTTTTAAATATAGACCTACAAATAAGTTTATTACACAGCATTTGCGTGTACGTTTGAAATATGAAATACAGAAAAATCAGTTAGGGTAAGTCAATAAGTATGCTATAAACAAAGTTTCAATAGCGCTTATTTTTATCGTGTTATTATTTTAGTATATTATTGGGATTGATTTCAGTATGTTACTAGAGGTTTCTCAGTCACTTTAAAGATTATAATGTTGATTAGTCTTAACTTGATTTTTTTTTTTTTTTGATGAAGCCTACTCGACCAAAGCCCCCCCCCCCAAGACCAAATTTTAAATTCGCTAGTGTTTCACAGGATCTTCTGTTGTGGCATCCAGTGGGTTTATTATTTGTAATGGCAGTAGTAATAAAGTAATAAATAAAGTAATAATGTAAGTATTAATAATAATAATGAAATAAATAATATGAGAATGAGAAAAAGAAGACTATTATTTTTTGGACATTTATATAGAATGGACGAGAATAGGTTAACAAAGCATATTTTCAAATATCTGTGGGGAAAGAAGTCAACATCAAGTTGGATTAAAGAAGTCAAAAGGATTCAGAAAAAAATAATATAAACACAGAAGAACCAATTGAAAGAGAAGTTTTTTGGGCAAAAGTGTTAAAAATGGAAGGAGTCCAGGGTAGGAGAGAGAAAAACGAAGGTTCAAAGTGGACTGAAGACAGGAAGAAGAGACACAGTGAAAAGATGAAAGAATATTGGAGAAATAGAAAGGAACAAGGAATAAAGAATTGAAATTGGCATGTGGTCCTCAGATGGCTGATACAAAAAATAAAAAAGTAATAATTATTCTCATAATAGGTAGGTTATAACTATTTTTGCTTATTGTGTAGACTTTATTAATAGTCACATAGAGTTTACTGACTATTGGCAATGGCAGATTGTTACAAACACTCTCAGGGCTTGACCCCAATTTTTAATTAGTATTGACTACTTGCTTTGAGTGATTAATGACAGGGACATTATTAATCACATTAGTGGTTTCTGGTATTCTAATAAAGAATATGCATGTAAGGTATGACAGTAATATCAATGAACTTATTGTGACAAAACGTTTTGTATCTTTTATTGAATACGCTTGCGAGCCACTTTAAATAAACTTATATATTATTGCTAATGCATATTGTGTACAATCATTTTCAGAGCTGCTATCGTATTGGTTTTATGTCATCAGTGTCTTCAGAATGTGACTTTTTATACTGTTTTTGTGACGAGGAAAAAGTCACATCAATTGTATAAGCTGCATATTCCAATTCAGTGATTTTTCGTGATAAAAATGTGTTACAGAAAATGCTGTGTACCCAGGTGCATTTTCTTGATTGCTGGCAAAAGGTTAGGGACTTTTTATCTCAGAGTTTCCCAAGTAATTTTACAGAACTCTTGTTGCATGTAGTAGGCTTCCTTCAATGTGTTGCCCAATTGATATAAATTCTGTCATAACAGATGCCCTGCAGTGAGTTCATAAAGTTTATTGTCTGACCTCGTAGCTATGTTGTAAATGGTTTAAAGTGTTATTTGCTTGCTTTTAGCACTGCTCTGTCGGAATATACTGTGTTATTATATGTGTTTGTAAGGTTTTGTGTTTTAAAACTACAGCAATTTCTCATCAACTAAGGGTTTCCCGACCGCAGAATACACTTACTTGTAAACACAGATCTATAAATGTTCGATAGTTCTCAGCTGTGGCGTTCAGATTTGTATACATGTGACTTATGGTAACCTCCAAATCATTTTCTGCGTATGTGTCTATTCAGAATCAACATCACGTAGTTTGAATGAAGTCAGTCAATTGTGTGTTTCTTATAGTAGTGTGGTTAAAAGTATTTTGTCTTCATCTATACAGTAAAGCGTCACTTGCTTGAATGGAGAACATAGGTAGGTGAACATAGGCGTGTGCAGGACTTCAGTAGTGGTGGTGCCAATAATGGCTTCCGGGGGGGGGGTCCTCCCCCGGAAGATTTTTGAAAATTTATTGCTTAAAAACGTGTTTTAATGCTATCTGGAGGCCATAAAAAACATTTTGAAAAGCGAGGTTTTTTGAATGCCTTCAAATAAATTTTTACTTTTTTAAGGGACTCAACTCTTTGGACTTCCAGACCGATCACATGTTTAACAAAGTAGCTTTAGAAATATCAATTTAGACGAATTTTGTCTTTTAATGAATGATCCAGTTAACCTATCTGGTTAATTTGTATAACAAAACGGAAACAACTTTGATTTTTAGAATATTTATTTATATCCAATGTACAATATTAGTGAAAAAAAACAGAACTGAAAAATTGATTAATTTATACTGTAGACAAATAAAGCTCCAACAGGTTCAAGTTTAGTATTTAATAGTTAGTAGTGTCCAGAACAAAATATAAAAGTAAGGAAATATTTTACATTACATTACAGGGTCATCCGACGGTCGAATGCAACACTGTTTTTGAAGTTGTCAATTACATCGCATGTTCTTGCGTTAGCAGCCAGTTCTTGTTCCACAAACGGAATCATCAAGTTTTCACGGAAATTATGCAGTTTCTACGTAAAAACATATTCTGCACGTAAAAAAAAACAATACAAACAAATTCTCAATCTAGTGGTGGTGCCACGGCTATTCTTCGTTGGACACGCCTATGTAGGTGAATACACACTGGCCCTGTGGCATGGGACTCCTACACTTGTAGATAGAAAGTGTGTAAAGATTCAATTGACGTCAGGGGCGTATTTAGTGTGGGGGGGACGAACGGGACAGGACCCCCCCCCCCCAGAGGGTCGAAAAAGTTGACGAATTTTGTTGCTGTCTTAATTTTTAGGCTATTTTATTATTTTTGCAGCTGTGTACACTAATATAGTAGTAACTATTTTTTAAATATACAAACAGGTTTATTACACGGCGTATATGTTTGAAATATAAATTGTTGTATAGGAAATCAATTCGTTCAATAAGTGTCTTCTAAATAACGTTTCAGTAACACGTATTCTTAATAGAATTGATTTCAGGATGTTATTGTACGTTTTTCAACCACTTTAAAGATAGTAATGTTGGTTAGTCTTAACTTGTTTCTTCTTTTGTATGAAGCCGAATCTACCCCCCCCCCCCCAAGACGAAATTGTACGTTCGCCACTGGTTGACGTGCAGGCAGAAATGCAGGTATGAGTTAGTAAAGTGCAAAAAAGAAGTAATAAAAGAAGGCGCTTTACATATGGTATGATCATGTTCAAAGGATTAATAACAAAGACGGAATCAGAAGTAGAAACAAATTGAAGACAAAGAATGCACTGGAATTGTAGAATCGATTATAATGAACATTAACAGGAATTTAATTCATATAAATTATATTGTTTTGGTATTAGTGGAGATAGTAAATGTAGTGGAAGTACTATTGGAACCCTTTTTTAAATATAGGTCTACAAACAAGCTTATTACATAGGATTTGCGCGCACGTTTGAAATACGAAATATAGGAAAATCAGTTAAGGCAATCTTATAAACAGAGTTTCCTCAGCTGATATTTTTCATGTTATTACTTTAATGGGATTGATTTCGGTATGTTATAACACGTTTTCGGTCACTTTAAAGAGTGTAACGTTGATTAGTCTTAACTTGTGTTTTCTTTGTATGAAGCCGGTTCGACCGGACTCCCCCCCCCCAAATACCATATGGTATAGTGACAAACCAGGTTTTGGGTTTTCTCTGCTTTCACTGGAGCTTTAGTTGACCATCTCTCCTTGTTATGATTTGTTCCACCTTGTGGGTCACTGACGAATTTATAGAACCTCATCTGCACTGTTGTTGATCTTCGTCTGTACCGTAGGCAGGAGCCCTTACTCGGGGCAGATGAACTCTGCTTTTTGATGAGAGCCTCCCCCTTCTCCTTGTACAACGGTTGTATGATGAGACCCCAGGCTTGGACTGGTATATTAAAATTACAAAACGGTAGCTGTCCCTGTTCTACTGTGTGGCAGTGAGTCGTGGATTTTGACTATGAGAACAAAATGTAGTCTTTCGAGATGAAGTTCCTACGATGTTGGAAGAATGAAAATATATTCAAGACGAGTTGAGTTCGTATAACTTCGTTATAAAGGAAATAAAAGATCGTAAGGGAAAACAAAAAGAGTACTTAAAAAGGATGGACAACGAAAGACTTCCTAAGTAAGCTCTAAATATAAAGCAAAAGGAAGAACAAGTGTGATCCTCGGGGATTAGGGGATCAATCCCTCCTCCAGAGCTATTAAAATTTCAGTGAAATTCCATAATCACTTAACTTAGGTCTGTTTCTAAGCCAGACGAGTATGTTAAAAGAAAACTTATAAATAATTATATGGTAAGAATCTTGAATATCTCATTTATCAACAGGAAAATGGGGAGTTCCGGCTGTTTCTATTTAGTAACCAAAATCTCCCTGACCTCGTTACGAGCGCTGTGCTGGGAAAGGCCATCTCACTGCTTCCGACCTCGCAGGATTTCTGTAGGGGTTTTCCCCTAGATGAGTTGGTCTACGCCGACCTCCAGAGTCGTATCCATCCCTCAAATTACGATGAAAGGATTAGTGAGGATAGGTAAGGGTAGGTAGGGACTTTGGGTAGATAGATGCGTCGTTGTGGGGCACACTTCGTCTGGCTCGTCGGTTGAGACCTGTCCGGCAGGGGAGGCCCTACACCGGTATAGCTCTCAACCTCATCAGAGCACGCAAACCTCCTCGCGCCCGCACGGAAAGTGCTACAGTAAGGAGTTATCCCCTGAAGAGGCGCAAAGACCCAAAGGCGGATACAGGCTAGTGAAATGAGCTTTTTTACAATCAGTACTAGGAGTATCACGAAGGGACCGGCTAAGAAATGGTGATATAAGGAACATCATTGAAACATACAACCTAAACGAAAAGATAAAGCAGTACAGACAGTATTAGACAGACCATGTTGAAAGCATACATAACAGGATACCAAAAGAAATTTGGGTTTGTAATCCGAAAGGACGGCGGAATATTGAAAGACCAAAGCAAAGATGGTCGGACCAATGAGTGCGCAACGGATCGTAAGGTCCACAGGGTGAAGAAGAAGAAAATGGGGAGTTCAACCTTCGAGTTAGTGTCATCACCCCAGAATCTTCTCTTTTCCCGAGAAGCTCCTGGTTACGTCATTGGTGGCAACAGAAAACATGGTCAGATACTTGAAGACCTAACAAACCATGTAGCGAAGATGATGATATCTATTAGTTTAGTGACTGGCGGCGCCAGTGGCCATTGTGCGCTGCCACACATGTCCAACGTTCAGGGCCCTGTCACGGTCTACAGCTGTCGATGTGCTCCAATTACTACCGGCCAGTAATCCTGCAGAATGAACTGCGTCAGTCCGACTGCTTTTTATTACGTAGCAAAGTAACATTTCCTTCTTACGTCCTTCAGGTCTCCGTTTAGGAATTTCATACATGAAGAGCTAGACATACGAGGTTCGATCAAAAAATTCATGCAGTTATTGTTTATTTAAAAAATTATGCCTTAATTCATCGACACTTATACTGCCCCCTTTCAAAGTGGCCTTAGTCGAATGTAACACGATTAAGCCAGCCGTTTTGCAGTCTTCAAAATGTTTCAAGATTGCATTTTTTGGTAGAGCCGTGAGCTGGCTTAGCGATTTTCGTTTTACGTCTTCAACGGTTGCGAAACGTAGTCCTTTCGTGGAAATTATCACTATTGGGAGGAGGAAAGATCGCGTTGGGACACATTTAGTTGAATATGGCAGTTGCCGTGTCATCATTATGACGTTTTCTTTTGCCTAGCGTGTCAAAATTCTTAACAAGCAATGACGTGTGCCCAGCCGCATTATCGGGCTGCAATTTTCATAAATTATTCTTCCGTAAATCTGGCCGTTTGTACGAATAGCTTCATACAAACGGCGTAAAATGTCCGAATAGTAATCTTTATTTTCCACTGCGACTAGCGACGAAATTTCGTGGAACACAAAATTATAATCTTCATCTGACAACCACGATCTTCAACTCATTTACGACAGTCTTTGAAGCATGCTTGTTCACGCACCGCAGACTAGCCAGAAATCTTCTGAATACGTTTACCAGGACAGAGCAGTTTATCTCACAGTTTACATAAAATTTAATCCATGTTCTTCAATCGTGAATTGTAGAGTGACAAGAAATCGCCTAATAGACCTAAGGTCGCCTTACTCAATTAGCTGTGAAATCTAAACTATTAATCAAATAGGGGTAACATTTTAGACGATTGTCACTAACATGTGTACCAAGATCACATAAAATCAGTTTTTTAATCGGACACTTGTAGCGGTGGAAATTGCAAAATTGCACAAACTTTTATGACCAAACGTCGTATAATGAGTCCGCTGTTCTGTTGCATTTCTTCTTACAGTCATACTGTAATTATCGTTGTAACTTTTCTGTTTCTAGTATTATCAGTTTAATAATCGGTCCGTAATTTCCTTCGTTGGATTAGTTTAAAACTCTGAAAATATATTTTACTACCACGTTCGGCTAAAATTTTGTGTCTGTTCAATGTTAGTCCATCAGCATCATCCTCAACACGAGTCCAAGGATTAGGCTCTACACCTGTTCAGGAACCCATCTCCGCCTCGTCTAGTGACATCTCTGACTCCGCTCTCCCTTCGGCGGAGTGGATCGGTAAGCAAACGAGAGATGGGGGTTCTGTTAGGGCAACCTGGGGGTATCCTGGGTCCTGGTCTGGCAGGATGGTGCACATCGGCAGCAGAGTGTGCATCTAGTGTGGAGGCGGAGGAGCCTACAGTAGGGCAACGGCTGCACACATGGGTGTTAGTTAGTCTACTGCGATCAGCTGAGGTGAAAGCAACTCTCTAGGAGAAGAACAGACAGAAATCAGAGTTCCTGCTCCTCCAGACTGGGAGTTTTACAGCAGGCCAGTAACCTGGTTAAGTAAAAAATATATTATGTACTTACAGAACTCTTACGAGCCTCTGAAATCGATTGGAAAATACGGCAAAACGACTCAAGCTAATGGAAAAGGACAAATGCAAATGGATTAAAGATACTTTCAATTTTAGTTTCAAATAATAATTAGATTTTGTACATAATAGAATTTGTAAGATTCTCAAAGACTTAAACCACACGCCTGACTTCAGTCGTGTCTAACTAAATTTTTAATATGTTTATTATAGTTTTATAATCTCGTAATTTTTTTTAAAAGGAGATTACTCATCTGAATAGGATGCCAGATGGCAGGTTGCCTGATGAAGTTTTGCAATACGAGCCTATTGTGTAGAGAAGTATAGAAAGATCTAGGAAGCGTTGGCGAAGTGGACGTAGTTATTTGGGACCGAAACAGGTGATTCGCCTATTCCCTGATGAACGAAAAATCTTTTAATTTTTGGCTCGACATCTTCTGTATCAACTATTTTATTAAATTTTTTGTAATAAACTGGTCATACCCACCTACGTTATGTAGCTCTACAGCCGTGGCTCTCTTTACCACTCCTTTCTGTTTATCGGTGTCCTCTCCTACATTCGTATTTGTGGAGGACTTTTGAAGTCTTCGTTCAACGGCTCTTCGCATCTTTCGGTTGGACTTCCCACTGGTATTTTATAATTGGTTTTTCTATTTAAGCGCCTCGATGGCATCCTATTCTTTTCCACCATGGCCACGTGCCCTGGCCATTGTAAGCATTGTAATCTGGCGTACTGTAACGATCATACACTTTTCCGTCGTGGCCACGTGCCCTGGCCATTGTAAACATTGTAATTTGGCGTACTGTAACGATCATACACTTTTCCGTCGTGGTCACGTGCCCTGGCCATTGTAAGCATTGTAATCTGGCGTACTGTAACGATCATACACTTTTCCGTCGTGGCCACGTGCCCTGGCCATTGTAAGCATTGTAATCTGGCGTACTGTAACGATCATACACTTTTCCGTCGTGGCCACGTGCCCTGGCCATTGTAAGCATTGTAATCTGGCGTACTGTAACGATCATACACTTTTCCGTCGTAGCCACGTGCCCTGGCCATTGTAAGCATTGTAATCTGGCGTACTGTAACGATCATACACTTTTCCGTCGTGGCCACGTGCCCTGGCCATTGTAAGCATTGTAATCTGGTGTACTGTAACGATCATACACTTTTCCGTCGTGGCCACGTGCCTTGGCCATTGTAAGCATTGTAATCTGGCGTACTGTAACGATCATACACTTTTCCGTCGTGGCCACGTGCCCTGGCCATTGTAAGCATTGTAATCTGGCGTACTGTAACGATCATGCACTTTTCCATCGTGGCCACGTGCCCTGGCCATTGTAAGCATTGTAATCTGGTGTACTGTAACGATCATACACTTTTCCGTCGTGGCCACGTGCCCTGGCCATTGTAAGCATTGTAATCTGGCGTACTGTAACGATCATACACTTTTCCGTCGTGGCCACGTGCCTTGGCCATTGTAAGCATTGTAATCTGGCGTACTGTAACGATCATACACTTTTCACCCTTTTTATTATCAACTACGAAAAAAAGACGGTATCGCATTTAGCTAGTATGTTCGGTCGTTTATCTGTTACCGTGTAACTCTACACGACTGTACCACTCTTGACAAGTGAGGTGTCAAATCATTCGTTATGAATCTGGGAATGTAATCGAGGAAATGGATTTTCGAAAAAACAAAATGGCGGATGTAACACACACATCGTATCCTGTAAAATGTGATCAAAGCTGTCGAGTTTTGTGTCATTTTAGTTAACTGAGAACACATAAAACAGGATTACAACAAAAAAACTCATTATCATCATCACCTTTACCAAGGATTAAACCAAAAATGGTTTGTTCCGGTCCCAACCGGACAACCTAGAGCTGGTGACTCCAACGTTTCTTCGGACGTCCCACACCTGTCCGTCCTTTCGGTTTATAATTCAGTAACTGTCTGGAGATGCGGCAGTCATCCAGTCGGTTAAGACGGATGCATTGTAACCGTCATCCTATCGAGTACACTGTTCGCTTCCTGCCGTACATCGACCTTCCTTTTGTGATCTTCCCACGTGGTTGAGAAATGTCATTTCGCCCGCTCGAATACGACTGGCCTTGGGTTTCGTTTAAGTTCAATTCTCACACCCGTAGAGAAGTGTGGGGAGGACCACAGAAAAAACTCTGGAATAGGAAAATAAAATGCTACCCGACTACACAAATAAGATGGCATTATGATTGTACGGTGAGAATGAGAAGTGAGCCGGACGAGAGGACGTTCGAGGAGAAGATGGTATGAAGATGTGGAAGGAGATTTGAGGCAGATGCAAGTGGCAGGTTGGAGGAGTAAGGCTCTGGACAGAGAAGAATGCAGGAGAATAGTGGAGCAGGCCAGGGTTCTACAGGGAGCGTAATGCCAGAAGAAGAAGAAGAAGAAGAAGAAGAAGAAGAAGAAGAAGAAGAAGAAGAAGAAGAAGAAGAAGAAGAAGAAGAATGATTATACGGTATGTTCGTTCGTTTTATTTCAGTAAACCGTATGGTTTCCATGGCAACAGAATCGTTCTTCTTCCATCAGGGAGTAGGAAAATCGCGTGTACCGATCCCGAAACAATTACATTCACATCGCCAACGCTTCCTACGAAGGCTTTTGTCCTTGTCCTTTGTCCAACAGGCTTGTATTGCCAAAATTCCTTAGGCATTAGGCAACCTGCTATCTGGTGTCATATTCAGATGAGCAATCCATCTCTCTTTTCCGCAATGCGATCTTGGATATTAACAATATTCAAATCTGCGTATGTCTTCATAGTAGAGACCATCTCTCCGTGTGCAGCCTTTGACAGATCGCAAGAATCTCATTCCAATACGTGTGTCCTATTCACATTTTTTTCACCAAAAATCAAGTTTCAGAACCACAAAACAACACTGGCACAGACGTTACCTTATAAAGTTTTAGTCAAGGCTCTTTCCTTGTTTTCCTCGACAGTGGTTGACGAATTGTTCCACGTATTGACTGAAACCTGCCTATCTTATGATCAACATCATGATCTACGTCTTAAAGTGATATCACAACCAAGATAGTGGAATGTAACACTTGCTCTAAACTTCATATTATCACTTAATATAATTTAGTTCGCGCGGGGGGGGGGGGAGGGGGTTTGCCCACAAAGCATAGTTTTTACTTCTGTACAGAAATTTTCATGATGCAATTCGAACAGATTTGTTGTAACTGAAACAGCGGTTTATGAATATTAGAAGTATGTTCCGGGCTGTTTGGCCGTGGTCCAGGGTTTTCAAACAAACCAAACGTTTCGGCAGCACAACTGGCTGTCATCTTCAGTGGAATTAGAGTCTACCAGAACGCGGGGTGTCAAACGTCAGGCCCACAACATCAGGCCTACAGTACTAAAACTGTGGTAAGGCCTTCACCACAGTATCGTGGGCCCGACGTGAAAGCCTAAGAACAATATTACCGGTTTCTGAAGCTTGCATTTAATGTTTTCTATGATTATTTGATACTCCGCAAACAGGATTGTATTCACGTATGTTCTATTACTTTTTTTAATTCCTGGACTCACTCTATAACTATTTTATCAGTATATATTAAACAGTGTTGGAGTTAAGCTACAGCCTTGCCGTTTTCCTAGATTAATGTAATCTCCTCTGTCAAATGCTCTTCTATAGACAATACTATCCTTGTACCACAATACTTGCTTCTTATAACATCTATAAGATGTTTATGATATAACTCCTCTAATGCATTATGTTCTAAAGAACAATAATTCACAGAATTATTTGGATTGGGTTTGTTTTGAGCCTTGAAGGACTGAGCGAAGAAAAAGTGGTATAATCTGTGTGTGTGTGTGTGTGTGTGGGGGGGGGGCTTAAAGATTCCATTTATCGATAGTTGATAGTCACTCACGGAACAGATCTATGGCACCAGGGGAGTTGGTAGACCCAAACTACGTTGGGAAGACGGTGTGAATTATGGTGCACGCCATATCCTTGGGACCCGGAACTGGAGAGCAGCTGGACTTGACCGGCACAACTGGCGGAGGCTGTTAAAGGAGGCCTTGACTCAGTTATAGGTTGTCGCGCCACTGAAGAAGAAGAAGATAGTTGAGAATAGATATAGATATAGGTAAAGAAAAATTTTCAAGTCAGCCGAAGTTAATGTGAGTTATTCATGCCTGCCATACGGTATTATTCATATCAAGTTCGGTCTATCAGAATATTTTTTTTTAATACATTTACTCTTACTTCTGGATAGGCATGGAATGCATATGTTACTAATGTTACTGTAATATCAAACAATTGTTCACGAATTTTTTATGAACTAATGGAACTTCGGTTTTTAGACAACACGTTCTTTTTTGTTTTTCTTTGTAACTGTAACTTGTTATTAAAGTAAATCATACGTACTATGCATTATAAGATTCTCTACGAGGCCCCTCTGAACTGCTGAACCCGATCGTAATATTGTGAACGCCTAGTTCAATCAATATGTAAAAAAAAAAGATACCAAAGAGCTTATAAGGTGCAACCACATTTGGATGAAGAGGAAACGACTGGACACCAAGTTTCGCAAGCATTATTGGCTTCTGGGCAGAAAGTCATTACTGCCAGTGAGAAATAAGCTGTTAGTTTAATATACTGCCTTCAAGTCTGTGTGAACTGTGTGAAGGCTTCCAGCTTCAGGGAACTGCTTCCGAATCCATCGTCGCTATAATGGGAAGGTGTCAGACTAAAATGTTGCATGTCATAACCAGCGCACAGTGGTTCGTCAGCAACGAAGACATCTATAGCGACCTAGATCTGCCCACAGTCAGCGAAACCGTTGCGTTGTTCGGGGAAAGGTATGTGAAACGGCTTGAAGAGAACACGAATCCTTTAGACATTAATCTGTTAGATAACAGCCTGCATACAAGACGATTAAAAGTAACGTTCCTCTGGACTTGACCTTTAGACTTCATCATCATCATCACCACCACTCCAAGGACTAGACCTTAGACCTGTTCCGGAATCCATCTCCTCCTCGGTCTACCGACATCTTTCTTTCCAATAGGGTGATAACCGAAGGCAGCCACAGGTAGACGGATATCAGGCATGGGATTCAAGTTTTCACACCATCTCCTTCTGTGGTCTTCAATCTTCTGGTGCAATGATACGATGCTTAAATCGCATCTAAAATCCTCGTTCCTTCTCCGATCCAAGAGAGAAAAACCTTGCGTTCTTCTTAGAAATAAACTGGCCAGTAATCTGCTTAAGTAAAAATATAATAAGTATGATACCACCAGAACTCTTACGAGCCTCGGAAATCGGATGGGAAATACGACAAAACGACCTAAGCTAACGCAAAAGACTTTAGACTTTACGACTCTAAATACTCATACAGAGTCACTGGACGAGTTCTCTCCATGGCATGTATTCTGACAACAATTATGCTTATTGTTATGTATTAAACAGACTGCATAAATTAACGCTAAAAAATGTTGTTACGACATCACAGAACAATCTACGTGTTTGTCGAATGTGCCAGAAGAATCTCGCTTTAATGTGTGTGGCATACGTGACTGTAGACGCATTCGCGAGAGTTTTCTCGAAGCCGCCAGCCGCGCGGACTGTGACAAGGCCGCTATTAATTACGTAGTACACTGGCGCTAAGACGCAATTTGGAACGTTCTGGTCTGTGAGCGGAGGCGGCCTTAGTTTCCAGTATAGTGGCGATATATTTATAGTGCGGTTCGAGTGATTATCGAGCGATATTACTGTGTGCGTTTAAGTGGATATTAGTGAAGTGCTGTTTCATAATCGGGCGGTAGCCTATATTGTAATACAATTGTGTTTTAATATTAGTTGACATTTATTTGCGTGTGAACAATTTTTATTTGATTTGTTGTAAGAGGCAGTGTTGTTAATTACGAACTGTTTAACTGTGAAAATTAAAGCTGGTGATTAGTGACTTAATTGGTGTCTTGTATTTTGTTTTCTGTGACATCGTCGATCTTAACCTTTGTTTTCTCGCACATTCGACAAACACGTAGATTGTTCTGTGAAGTCGTAACAATGTGTAAGTTACCACTTTGACGCTCTTAGGCCGACGCGTCGGGCGCCCGGTTACTGCACGACTTGACCTTCCCATCTAAGTCGCATTGCTTTATCTACGCCCGTATCAGTTTACTAATCTGATGTCTCTGTTAAAAGGTTTTTTCTTCTTCTCTTCTTTTATTGTCTTGCGTAATCAGACATTGGCGACTGGCATTTCAGTTATCTCTATATATTTCACGGCGTTGTGGAGAGTGCAGTAGTTATTCAGCAGTTTTGGGCCTGACCACTGTCAGGTTATGGAGCCAGGATAGTGTTTTCCGACCAATCCATTTTTTACCTTCACTAATTTGATAAAAATCAATTGATTAATAACACAGTTTGACTTGGAAGCCTAATAATACCTTTCTGTGGAATATAAATACTTTAAAGTGAACGTTTAAATTAAGAAAGTAAATTTTGTATGTGTATGTGTGTGTTTGTGTTGTAGGGTTAACACATAGAAGGACACGAAAAATTTCAAACGAACGTATATTTAATTTTACAATATTTTGTTTCTTAGAGCTGGGTAGAGTCTACCATTATGAAATATCGGTATGGAGAAACATACATGACTTCCATGTTCTAAGATTTATATTTAAAATCATATTCGAAATGAAATATTTCCATAGAAACTACGTCTTTCTACTTATTGCTTCAGCATTAACCACAGTACTGTGGTCACTAACGTATACCACCTCACGTTTTCGCACTCGATTTTCACCGATGATGGCAGTCGATGGCACTGCCGAAAAGTCTGGTTTTGCAGAAAACATTGGACTACGGCTAAAGAGCCCGGGAAGCAATTTTAACAAAAAACTACTTCTTTGTTGCCGATAACGTAGTACACATATAAAAAATTCTCCCCTCCACCTTCAACTATAATTTTTAATAATAGAAAATTATCCCCACCCCGTTCACCTAACCTCTTCATTTATAGATATTTCATCTACGTTTCTACAGTGGATTACTATGAGCTTCTTATCAGGATACTTTATTTATAAAAATTAAGTACTTTACTCTTGTTAAATCATAAAATGTTTCAGGTAAACTACCCCTTTCTCTTAACCCATCTTCTCCAAAATCAATAGACCTTCCGTCCTCTACAATTCAGGGATGCATGCAAAAAAATATTTGATTCTGTTTGAATATGCGGCAGTTATCGTTCGTCATGGAAACATTTCTCTTGTTACAACATAAAATGTTGCAGGTAAACTACCCCTTTCCCTTAACCGATCTTCACCAAAATCAATAGACCTTGAGCTCTCTGCAACTCAGGAAAGGGTGCAAAAAATTATTCGATTCTCTTTGAATTTTCGGCAGTTATCGTTCGTCATAAAAAATTACCCTTTTTGAAACATAAAACGTTGCTGATAAACTACCCCTTCCCTTAACCGATCTTCAACAGAATCAACAGACCTTGAGTTCTCTTTAGATCAAAAAGGTATGCAAAAACCTAGTTGATTCTGTTTGAAATTACGGCAGTTATCGTTCGTCATATAAAAAATTACCCTTGTTAAAACATAAAATGTTGCTGGTAAACTACCCCTTTCCCTTAACCGATCTTCACCAACACCAATAGGTATTGAGAACTCTACAATACAGGGCTGTATGCAAAACATCATTTGATTCTGTTTGAATTTGCGGCTGTTATCGTTTACCATAGAAAAAAATTACCCTTGATAAAAACCCGTTGCAGGTAAACTACCCCTTTCCCTTAACCGCTTCACCAAAAACGACAGGTCTTGAGTACTCTACAATTCAGGCCTGTATGCAAACAATTATTTGATTCTGTTTGAATTTGCGGCTCTTACGTTTGGCATAGAAAATACCCTTTTAAAACATAAAACGTTGCAGGTAAACTACCCCTTTCCCTTAACCGATCTTCACCAAAAACAATAGTCTTGAGAACTCTACAATACAGGGCTGTATGCAAAACATTATTTGATTCTCTTTGAATTTACGGCAGTTATCATTCGTCATAAAAAAAATTACCCTTGATAAAACATAAAATGTTGCAGGTAAACTACCCTATTCCCAAAAGGGAAAGACCTCTTCACCAAAACCAACAGGACTTGAGAACTCTACAATTCAGGGCAGTATGCAAAACATTATTTGATTATGTTTGAATTTGCGGCTGTTATCGTTTGCCATAGAAAATACCCTTGTTAAAACATAAAACGTTGCAGGTAAACTACCCCTTTCTCTTAACCGGTCTTTACCAAAATCAACAGATCTTGAGAACTCTACAATTCAGGGCTGTATGCGAAACAGTATTTGATTCTGTTTGAATTTGCGGCTGTTATCGTTTGCCAAACAAACAAAATTACCCTTGATAAAAAAAACCGTTGCTGGTAAACTACCCCTTTCCCTCAACCGATCTTCACCAAAAACAATAGGTCGTGAGTACTCTACAAATCAGGGCTGTATGCAAAAAAGTATTTGATTCTGTTTGAATTTGCGGCTGTTATCGTTTGCCATAGAAAAAAAATCTATACACACACAGACACTTTTCGAAAAACGACTTTTTTTCATGTTTTGAGTGTAGTACAATCAGAATCTGCAATAATCTCGAACACGATTTTTTTTGCCATCACCATACTTCCATTTCCTTAAGGAACATGGAAGTAAAAATGATGTTAAGAAATTAAAACTCATTCACATTATGTGCTTTGTGATTGAAGGTATCAACATGTACCATTAAGTAAAATATCGGTATGGAGAACCATACGTGACTTCCATATTCTAAGATTTATATTTAAAATCATTTTCGAAATGAAATATTACCATAGAAACTACTTCTTTCTACTCACTGCTTCAGCCTTAACCACAGTACTGTGGTCACTAACGTATACCACCTCACGTTATCGCATTCGATTTTCACTGATGATGGAAGTTGATGGCATTGCCGAAATGTCTGGTTTTGTAGAAAACATTGGACTACGGCCAAATATCCCGGGAAGGAATTTTAACAAAAACTACTTCTTTGTTGCCGATAACGTTGTACGTGTACACATATATATCAGTGGCGAAGTTACATGGAGGCAATTGAGGCAATGCCTACCCTAAAAAATTTAGACTACCTGTAGAATAAAAATTATAAATACGTATGAACTACATAACGTAAAGATTATACATTGTTACTGCGACTGTCAAATTTATTAAACCGAAACATGGTTTATTGAGCGACCGCTAGATGGTGACAGGTGAGATTCGGCATAGTTCATTTAAAGCCAATGAAGCAACCTGAACTTGCCTCAGCGTTTTTTGTATACATCGTATGTAAGCAATGTAGTGGTGTGATAGGGAAATGTAGGGAGGGGGGATTGTCCCGCGCTGTAGACATAGAGCGTTGAGGCATGCCTCACTTCTGTGGTCCAAACAGTTAAGTTAAAGCGCCTGTGTTGTTTCTAAGTGTTTATTTTATGCGGTTATTAAAAGTGTCACTGTTATTCCGCTGAACTAACAGATGATCAAGATTGTTATTTGAATTATTTGTAACATTAAACATATATATAGAAACTAATCAAGTTTAAAAATTTGAAGTTCAATCAGTTGTATTATTGTGTATGACTAATACAAGGATTGTTCAATAGACACACGTATAGAGCTGTAAAGCATTTTTTATTCAACGATTTTAAAAGAAGTCTCCAATAACATTAAGACATGAGTTCCACTGTTGCGCTAACCTGTAGATTCCCTGCTAGTAAAATTCTTACGGCTGTTTGTGGAACCATTCGGTTACAGCAAACTCTACCTCAGCGTCCGATTTGACCCACCGTCCTTTTAGTGATTCCTTAAAAAATTTTAAGATAAGATTTTTGCCTACCCATTCATTAACTACTAGCTTCGCCAGTAAGCAAACTGATGTCCATTTTTTCGGCTTGCACGCGTTATGTTGGTGTGGGTTTCGGCACTTTCCATTTAAAAAGCGTGCAAACGTAAGAAAATAAACATGAGTGAGGCCAGAAATAACGTGAATTGTGTGTGTGTGTGTGTGTGCGTGTCTTACCTGCCTTTTTATTGCCGTATTAAATGAAAAATATTATATTACATTAAAATGAAAAAATTTTAATTTTATTGCCTGGCAACAAAATTATTTTATTTTTAACAATTACCATTGTTTCAAAAAGTTTAAATAAATTTTCAAGTACTTTACTCTTGTTAAAACGTAAAAGGTTGCAGGTAAACTACCCCTTCCCCTTAACCGATCTTCACCAAAATCGAAAGTCCTTGAGACCTCTACAATTCAGGGACGTATGCAAAAAATTATTTGATTCTGTTTGAATTTGCGGCTGTTATCGTTTGCCATAGAAAATACGCTTGATAAAAAAACGTTGCAGGTAAACTACCCCTTCCCCTTAACCCATCTTCACCAAAAACAATAGGTCTTGAGTACTCTACAAATCAGGGCTGTATGCAAAACATTATTTGATTCTGTTTGAATTTGTGGCTGTTATCGTTTGCCATAGAAAATACCCTTGTTAAAAAAACGTTGCAGGTAAACTACCCCTTTCCCTCAACCGATCTTCACCAAAAACAATAGGTCTTGAGAACTCTACAATTTAGGGCTGTATGCAAATAATCTTTTGATTCTGTTTGAATTTGCGGCTGTTATCGTTTGCCATAGGAAATACCCTTGTTAAAACATAAAACGTTAAAGGTAAACTACCCCTTTTCCTTAACAGATCTTCACCAAAAACAATAGGTCGTGAGTACTGTACAAATCAGGGCTGTATGCAAAAAATTATTTGATTCTGTTTGAATTTGCGGCAGTTATCGTTTGCCATAGAAAAAAAATCTACAGACAGCTGACAGACAGCAGACACAGACAGACACTTTTTGGAAAACGACTTTTTTTCATGTTTTGAGTGTAGTACAATCAGAATCTGCAATAATCTCGAACACGATTTTTTTTTGCCATCACCATACTTCCATTCCTTAAGGAATATGGAAGTAAAATATAAAAAGATTGCCCCTATTACTTCCATATTCCTTAAGGAAATGGAAGTATGGTGATGGCAAAAAAAATCGTGTTCGAGATTATTGCAGATTCTGATTGTACTACACTCAAAACATGAAAAAAAGTCGTTTTCCGAAAAGTGTCTGTCTGTGTGTGTGTGTGTGTGTAGATTTTTTTCTATGGCAAACGATAACAGCCGCAAATTCAAACAGAATCAAATAATTTTTTGTATACAGCACTGATTTGTAGAGTACACACGACCTATTGTTTTTGGTGAAGATCGGTTGAGGGAAAGGGGTAGTTTACCTGCAACGGTTTTTTTTTATCAAGGGAAATTTTTTTTTGGCAAACGATAACAGCCGCAAATTCAAACAGAATCAAATAATGTTTCGCATACAGCGCTGAATTCTAGAGTTCTCAAGACCTATTGTTTTTGGTGAAGATCGGTTAAGGGAAAGGGGTAGTTTACCTGCAACGTTTTATGTTTTAACAAGTGTATTTTATATGGCAAACGATAACAGCCGCAAATTCAAACAGAATCATATAATTTTTTGCATACAGCTCTGATTTGTAGAGTACTCACGACCTATTGTTTTTGGTGAAGATCGGTTAAGGGGAAGGGGTAGTTTACCTGCAACGTTTTTTTATCAAGGGTATTTTCTATGGCAAACGATAACAGCCGCAAATTCAAACAGAATCAAATAATTTTTGCATACATCCCTGAATTGTAGAGACCTCAAGGACTTTCGATTTTGGTGAAGATCGGTTAAGGGGAAGGGGTAGTTTACCTGCAACCTTTTACGTTTTAACAAAAGTAAACTACTTGAAAATTCATTTAAACTTTTTCAAACAATGGTAATTGTTAAAAATAAAATAATTTTGTTGCCAGGCAATAAAATTATAATTTTTTCATTTTAATGTAAATTATGTATGAGTTAATATAGTCTACATGTATAAAATAATATATCGTTCGTGGCAGGTAAGCATATCGCAGTTATGTAATGTTTACGTTTCCATTTTACTTCCATATTCCTTAAGGAATGGAAGTATGGTGATGGCAAAAAAAATCGTGTTCGAGATTATTGCAGATTCTGATTCTACTACACTCAAAACATGAAAAAAAGTCGTTTTCCGAAAAGTGTCTGTGTGTCTGTCTGTAGATTTTTTTTCTATGGCAAACGATAACTGCCGCAAATTCAAACAGAATCAAATAATTTTTTGCATACAGCTCTTTTTTGTAGAGGACTCGCGACCTATTGTTTTTGGTGAAGATCGGTTGAGGTAAAGGGGTAGTTTACCTGCAACGGTTTTTTTTTATCAAGGGAAATTTTTTTTTTTGGCAAACGATAACAGCCGCAAATTCAAACAGAATCAAATAATGTTTCGCATACAGCCCTGAATTGTAGAGTTCTAAAGACTTATTGTTTTTAGTGAAGATCGGTTAAGGGAAAGGGGTAGTTTACCTGTAATGTTTTATGTTTTAACAAGGGTATTTCCTATGGCAAACGATAACAGCCGCAAATTCAAACAGAATCAAAAGATTATTTGCATACCGCCCTAAATTGTAGAGTTCTCAAGACCTGTTGTTTTTGGTGATGATCGGTTAAGGGAAAGGGGTAGTTTACCTACAACGTTTTTTTAACAAGGGTATTTTCTATGGCAAACGATAACAGCCGCAAATTCAAACAGAATCAAATAATTTTGTGCATACAGCCCTGATTTGTAGAGTACTCAACACCTATTGTTTTTGGTGAAGATCGGTTGAGGGGAAGGGGTAGTTTACTAGCAACGTTTTTTATCAACCGTATTTTCTATGGCAAACGATAACTGCCGCAAATTCAAACAGAATCAAATAATTTTTTGCATGCAGCCCTGATTTGCAGAGTACTCGCAACCTATTGTTTTTGGTGAAGCTCGGTTGAGGGAAAGGGGTAGTTTACCTGCAACGGTTTTTTTTTAGCAAGGGTAATTTTGTTTGTTTGGCAAACGATAACAGCCGCAAATTCAAACAGAATCAAATAATGTTTTGCATACAGCCCTGATTTGTAGAGTACTCAAGACCTATTGTTTTTGGTGAAGATCGGTTAAGGGGAAGGGGTAGTTTACCTGCAACGTTTTTTTATCAAGCGTATTTTCTATGGCAAACGATAACAGCCGCAAATTCAAACAGAATCAAATAATTTTTTGCATACGTCCCTGAATTGTAGAGGTCTCAATGACTTTCGATTTTGGTGAAGATCGATTAAGGGGAAGGGGTAGTTTACCTGCAACCTTTTACGTTTTAACAAGAGTAAAGTACTTGAAAATTTATTTAAACTTTTTGAAACAATGGTAATTGTTAAAAATAAAATAATTTTGTTGCCAGGCAATAAAATTATAATTTTTTCATTTTAATGTAATATAATATTTTTCATTTAATACAGCAATAAAAAGGCAGGTAAGACACAGCCTGGCTGTTTGGCTGAAAATGATTTTAAATATAAATCTTAGAATATGGAAGTCATGTATGGTTCTCCATACCGATATTTATTATTATGACTACAGCAATAAAAAGGCAGCGAACACACACACACACACACACACACACACACACACACACACACACACACACACACACACACACACACACACACACACACACACACACACACACACACACACACACAAAATTCGCGTTATTTCTGGCCTCACTTATGTTTATTTTCTTACATTTGCACGCTTTTTAAATGGAAAGTGCCGAAACCCACACCAACATAACGCGTGCAAGCCGAAAAAATGGACATCAATTTGCTTCTTGTGGATCGCTGGGCAGTGTAACTGCACGTGTTTACAGAGGAACGATTCATAGACAGACTTTTCGTGTTTAGGGAATGAACGCTCTGCAAGATGCTGAGGGTCCATGAGTGACTTCGGAGCGCTCCTTTTTCGCGTGTTTGTTCTGTGAAACATACACTGTAGATTCGCAGCTTTACTCTAAGCAACGCTCAATAGGAAATGTTGAAAGTTTTTGTCCACGGTGTACCCTCACACTAAACCTGCTCTGATGTTTTAATTACGGACATCATAATATTAAATCTTTGGAAACTTGAGCACTACTTAATGGAGATCAATCATTAACTTATACAAGCCATTAATTTTATGCACATTTTTTATATATATGTGTACAATGTTATCGGCAACAAAGAAGTAGTTTTTGTTAAAATTCCTTCCCGGGATATTTGGCCGTAGTCCAATGTTTTCTACAAAACCAGACGTTTCGGCAATGCCATCGACTTCCATCATCAGTGAAAATCGAGTGCGATAACGTGAGGTTGTATACGTTAGTGACCACAGTACTGTGGTTAAGGCTGAAGCAGTAAGTAGAAAGAAGTAGTTTCTATGGTAATATTTCATTTCGAAAATGATTTTAAATATAAATCTTAGAATATGGAAGTCATGTATGGTTCTCCATACCGATATTTTTTCGTAACTAGCGGAAAAACGTGCCGTATCCTACTCTTTTTCAAGCCGACTTCTTTTCATTTTTCACCATTTCTTTCAACATCTGTTATATTTATTATTGGGTATAAGGCTTATTATTGTAGGTTAGTGAAACTTGTCATTGACCCAAATAGTAGTTTTTTAAAATTGGCAAAACTTGGAAGTCAGTTAATTACATTTCGAAAAACATAACCAGTTTAAAATTTTTGCTCCAACATTTTTTAAAAATGTTTTCGGTTTTGGAAGGGGGAGGATATATCCCCCTAGGTTCGTCCCGGCCCGACGGTTCTGGATTATCGGAAACGTGATCGTTGACCAAACCAATAAGAAATGTCAAATATAATCAGCGCTCGGGACGTGAGTAATATTTTGTGTATAATAGTTTTAGCGTTAAACGATTTCCAGTAAGCCGGCGTGTCTGGGTGAGGATAAACAAAGCAAAGCGACGACCTTGTTACGACCTTGGTCAGTCGTGCGACCCGTTACGTCACGCCCAGCTGACTACCCGTGCCGTGCTTGTAGAGATAATTGTTAGTAGTCGGTCGATCAAGTACAGGTTTACCGATCGCCAAATGAACTTTCAATAAACGATAATGCTGCGGTGTCCGGCGACCGTCGTCGTTACCTGTTGACCGGGATCGGGGCGGGGGTTTTTTTGTCACGAAATCGTGAACCGAGATTGACTGACAAATCGTATCCCCAAGCGGGATTGAGCCGTTTTAGAAATTTTAATCCAATGCAATGTTTAACACTTCAAAAAAGTCGCATATTATAATTTTTTTCTCGTGACAGACACATTGTATCAAAAAATCCCTGTGTTAAAAGTTTTACCCCTTTGCCCTACACATGTACAGAAAATGTGAGCTCTGTATCTCTATATCTCTAGTAGTTCCTGAGATAATGGGTCTTTTGTGTGAAAAATAAAAATGTTCGGAAAACAGAAATTGAAAATTAATCATCAAGATAATGAATTTGTGTGCATCGCCTAATAACCTCCTGATGCATATGAAGGTTTATCTCGGTCTTTGCAGCTTAAAATTCTTCTTCCAGCTTCCTTTTTGCCATTGCTTTCTTCTCCCGAGCTTCTTTCTGTAGTTCTGCAGTATCTTGTTCAGCTCTCCGCACTCGTTTCATATCAGTACCCAACATAATTTCAGGACAGTTCTTTCCTACTGACATGCCTAGTTGTTTCAACACTAAGCACTTGGTTAAGTAACCTCCATTAAAGCATGAAACTGCATCATAAACCCCAAAATTCAATGTTTGTAGGGAAACAAAAACAGTTTTAGGAATGCGCGATCAAATTATGTGGTTTACCGACTCATTGGGGTTTTGAGTTTTACCATGAAGACACTTTTTTAAAAGTTCTGGGTTAGCCAGGTCTCTAAGTACAGGTTTAAGCTCATCCATATGTGTAGTATAAATAGAAAGAGAAATACGAACAAAAAACAATAGTTCTGTATACTATAACAAACCGAAATATGCATAAGCTCGAGTGGGTGACATATTGGACTGAATTTATCCCTGACATCATCCATCACCTTAAAAAAAATCGTAAAAAATATTTTAGTTGTCCGATTAATTTAAAATTAATATTAAATGAAAACAGATATGCCATACAATATTTTGGAACTAAAAAATAATCGAATTTTCTTTAACCAAAATGCCTTACAGACACACCCCTTAAAGTACAAACAATATAAGCGCGCAAACGATATAAAGAATAGCGTCTAAGCATGAACAATGGCAAAACTGAATATAGCAGCTATCTCAAAAGACTAATTAATGATATGTAATAGATTCAGTTGTTAAACAGTATGATGCGTAGAATACAGAGCCCACACTCAAATGACTGTGTACGGGTTATCAAGAATGTGATCCGGGCATAACCTATAGGTGTGTCCCAAGATTGAATTATCACCTATTCCGGATTATATAAAACTAGTATGGTCCCTGAGATGCAGAACTCACTGGCTATATTGAACAAAGTACATTTATTATAAAGCCATAATTCCTGTACCGTTTCTTTAGTAATAGAACAATTGTAGAGCACACAATCATACAATGAACATTAATAATTTGAAACATTCACGTTTGGGTTACAATTCTTTTTAATCTGACACCCTGCTGGATTTTTCACAAATTAAAAAAGTATTGTATCTCTTTTTTTGGTACCTGGGAACCCAAAATTTTGAAATTTTCAAAAATGAACACTATATTCAGGTCGTTTAAATTTCCTTTAATTTGGTACCCCACATGGGCTTTTCCAATTTTACACAGTTTGGATCCCCTATCACAGTTTTGCCTCCCGCCCCCTATTTTTTGCCAGGATCAATCTCAAAAACAAAACGATTCTGTAGGGTAAAAGTATGGACACACTTGCCGAGTTTTAAAAAAATCGGGTGATGGTTCAAACTTTATCGTGCGACATACCCTAGACAGACAGACAGAGAGACAAAGTAGAGAGATAGACAAATGCAAACGGTCGAGTTGAAACTGAGAACTCGTTTCGCTCCTAACACATCGGTATTTTGCACAAATTATAATAAAGTGTAAGCAGAAATCGAGATGTGAATGACATTTTGTTTTTGCGTTAATTAAGCGGTGTACTTTCTGGTTTAAATTAAATGGTAGGTCCTAAGCAGAACCTAGAATATGGTAGATGATTTGAAAACGTTAAACAGACTGTCGAATTAAATAACATCAGGATGTAACACTGACCGAAGAAGGACGGGCCGTGAGTAATCTTTTAGTTTAGACTAAAGGACTTAGACTGATACTTTTAGTCCAGATTAAAAAGTGAATAGCAACAGTCCGAAATTTCATGTCTTGTGTCCGGAAGGACCAGTCTTGTGTTATGACCTTGGATCTTGGATGTGGACAATAAGAGCAAAATTATAGCGGTCAAAATTGATGGGTCTGTCACCATAGGCGTGCAACCGCCCTTGGGGTTTCGTTCGGAACATTGCCGGATTTAAGCATACGCTACAGCCTAGGGACCCGCACCACAAACAAAAAGAAGAAAAAAGAACAGTCAACTTGCATAGAAATTATTTGGTTCGTGTTTCAAAGAACAGAAGAAGTTGTTGGAGTAAAAGGTGGTATTATGAGCCACGTACAGGGGTAGAGTGGGGCAAGAGTGCGCTCGTAAATTCAACTCAAACTGCACTCATTGCACTGAGACTCATTTTATATTTTGACAGAAATATCGTGAATCCCTTAAGTTACGATTAAGACCCGTTTTTATAATTTCAGCTGCTGCAACACATGTAAATAAATATATTTCCAAAATGTGTCAAATGAGAACATCGCAGTACTCACATAATTGAACACCTTTATAAAAACTAAACGGGATGGCTTTGAAGAGTATGAGATGAAAGGGGCAGAATTGTCTGGTTGTACTGGGTTTACTTTCGAAGTCAGTTGTTTTTATTTCTTCTACATTTTTATTCTGTTCAGGGTCTTTTGAGTGTAATAAAAAAAACAAGTTCAATGTTTTATTATTATTTTCATAGATTCCAGAATTCCATTGTACATTGAGATACCTTGAAACCGTTAAATCGTTTAACAGAGTATTGAAAGCTTACAAAAAAAAACCAAGTGTATCCCAATTTAATTTATACACTTAACAATGATTTTATTTGCAGTTCTGGAAGATATATTTTTCAAAATTTTCCGGGGGAGGGACCCGGAACCCCCGTTTTACTGGAGGGTATTCTATACCCCCAGACCTCCCCGTTGTTGGGGGCTGGCACCACACGTTCAGGCTAAGGAAAGGACCCACTAACTCTAAATCCGGCCGTGGTTCGGAAGTCCATTTTCTGAATTCTTTTGCTCTTCCCGCCGTTGGGAATAGTCTTCTTCCCTCATTGACGACACCGTTGACATTTTCCGTCTGTCTCCTACACACGGGGGTTCGTACCGGTTACTTTCATCCGGATCCAAACGAACCCAGGTTGAGAAAAAAATTCTTATTCTTCCCCAGCCTCCTTTCTCGTTACTTGCGAGATGAGACTAGGTTTGAACCAACGTAGTTTTAATGTGTGAATCTAATAGAAAAGGCAATAATTTATAGGAAGGTCGTGGTGTATAAATAAGCAGAAAGTAGAGATATATTTATATTGATAAAGAAAACAGCGGTCTGATCGTAAATAGTCTGCGAGGCTGGAGGAGGCAGTCACCTAATCCGTAAAAAGTTCATGATGTATGATGATGATGGTTAATATTTATGAAGTACAAGGTTGAACGAGCGTGTTGACTAATCTGTACAGAAAGAGCGAGAGAAAAACAAAACTGGATGATTTGTTTTCAATCGTACGTAGTTTAATTTCCGGTGTGTATTTTAAATTGACTTAATTTCCGGTATGCCATGGTTTTCTAGATCATAGTTTATGGACATATATGACAGTATGTATGCTAAGCGACACCCTGCACAGCAACATCTTCTTCTTCTGCTCTTCCTGCTTCTTTCTCCTACTCTGACGTGACAATTTTCCAGAGAACATCTGGAGGGCAAGGAGTTGAGGTAGAGATACTTAGATTTGTCATAGTTGGGATACGGGATCAGTGAGATGGAACATGGCTGTTGAAGAGAACTGTAAGGTACAGTAGTATGACTAAGCCTGCCTTTAGTGAGTTCAGTAAGTAATCATAATCCATTAATATTAATTACAGCAGTGATTCCGCCTGAAGGCGCGTATGGCTTCCACACCTTTTTTTTGTGCCCCGCGACCGTATCTTCAAAGTCCAATTTAATAATTCTTCTTCTTCTTCTTCTTCTTCTTCTTTAACTTCCTTGCTAGGACTCTGTCCTGTTCTATAACAACGGTCCTACATGCTGTCACTCCACCTCTTCCTTAGCCGACCAATGCTCCTCTTGGAGTTCTTCACTTCATCTCTTGCGTTTTTCACTAGCCTTGTGTCATCCATTCTTGATATGTGTTCACTCCATATCAGTGTAATAATTGTTTACTTTAATAATAAATAAATGGCCAAAATAGAGATTCGACGCCCGAAAAAAGGAGTAAGAGAGGACGCCCGATAATGTTGACGTCCACGACGAGACAAGAAAATGTCTAGCTTTAGTGGCAGCGCGGCCCAGTCTCGACCATATCCGTTTTTATGGACGCGGTAAACTCGGTGTTCAGAAACGACGAGGGTGAAGGTTGCATGTACTTTGGCGGCGCCACCTGGATTGGTGCCAGGTGTCAACGGTTTGCGAACCGGACCACTGTTTGTTCACACCAAATATAAATCAGCGAAACTTTTTGTTTTGTTTTTTGTTCTTCTTTACTTGCTTACGGTATTGCAAAACTTTGCCATTAATCTCACTCAACAACAATTGTTGTTTTATGCGATGTGAACGAAACGTACATTAGCACGTTGTAGCGTATTGCGTGATGTAATTGTTTTGATCACGTAGGTTAAGTGTTACTTACTTGCTCACCACATACTGTGAGCAGTGACAAGTTAAATTTTATTAATGGCCTTGCTATATATTTAATTCAACAGAAAATTTTTTTATTTGTTTCGATTTCATTGTAAAATAATCTATTAATTAAAATTATTGTTATTAATAATAACACTTTTTATAAATTTTAGTTGTACTTTGCTGATGATTTAATCGTTCTAAAGTACATTTTCTTCTTCAATGTGGTAGGCTACTAAAAAAAATGTGGGCTAATGATTTTTATTCATTCTTATTGATTACGAACTGAAACATTCACTAAATATTCAATAGACTACAATTTTTTTTTGTAAGTTGCAATATAACTAATGCCCCCCCCCCCCCAAAAGAGGGAAAACGCATCTAATTTTAAACCAAAACATAAATCTTTTTTAATATTGAAATAACTGCACAAACAAAATTAACAACTTAAAAAAAAGAGGCTTATTAGAAACGTACAGTTACTTAAAATGGTTAAAGTATTTTCCATAAATTTATCAGATAATTTTTTTTTATGAAACTTTGGGATGTAACTGTAAAGACTTGTATAAAAGCTGGTCTTTTATTTACTGTTTCATCCTCTTTTGTGCATCTTAAGTGGTTAATTTAGTTTTTGTACGAGTTTTCTCAATACAGTATATCAAAAAATGTTTGTTTTGGTTTAAAATCGGGTGTAAGATTTTCTCCCATTTTTTATCTGATTTCGTTTTAAACGTAAATGGAATTTCTCCAAATTTTATTAATTTTTAATTAACTATACTCATATAAATTTTATTTAGAATTAAATACGGTAGACAGTTCCGTACATCGTTCTGTGTGTTCATTGGCAGTTTAACAAAGTAAGTTTACGCCGAATCTTAAAATTATGTTTTCGACTCTTAACTTCTTGGATTTTGTATTATAATTTTCTCGAAAAGTACTGGTGATACATTAAAAAAAATTTTCAGATCAGAAAAATGTATAAACCAGCAGTTTTGCTCAAAATGTGCAGTAGCGTATCTAGAATTTGTCCTTGGATGTGGTCCAGAGTCGGGTAGGCATCATACAAAAGAAAAAAACAAGTTAAGACTAATCAACAAGCCTGTTTAAATCTTTAAATAGTCTGAAATCAGTCCCATTGAAGTAATCGGTAACAACACAATAAAATTGTGTTTGTACCGCGTTTTTATAACAATGTTTACAAGATACTATAGTAAATATTACTATTGCATTAACGACTCGGAACACCAGGTTTTTTGTAAGTAAAAGCATAAAGTTTTACCTTACAGCCTAAACCGGTTTTCTCCTTTATAAGGCTTCTTCAGAGGCTGCCGTTGGTAGCGCTGTCCGTCTTGTTGTAGGCGACGGAATCGAGTTTCGAAAGATCGAAATCCAAGAATTTAACTCAGCAAGACGGGCTACAGTCCAAACGTACAAATTCACTATTTTGAAAATTCGAACATATCTCACCCCACACACACAGCATCGATCTTTCGCAACTCGATTCCGTCGCCTACAGCAAGACGGACAGCGCTACCAACGGCAGCTTCTGAAGAAGCCTTATAAAGGAGAAAACCGGTTTAGGCTGTAAGGTAAAACTTTATGCTTTTACTTATAAAAAACCTAGTGTTCCGAGTCGTTAATGCAATAGTAATATTTAGTTAAGTAACGGACACGTCATGGACAACGAAATCCAAGAAGATACTATAGACTGAATTAATTTTCCTATATTTCATATTTCAAATGTATTCGCTAATGCTGTGTAATAAACGTGTTTATTTATTTATAAAAGAGTTACTACTATATTAGCGTACACATCTGAAATACGAATAGAACAGCCTAAAAATTAAGAAATTAACAAAATTCGTAAACTTATTCGACCTCTGGGGGGGGGGTCCCGTTCGCCCCCTCCACAAATACGCCCCTGGTCTGTTGCTAGAGAAAATCGCCGATCGGAGGATATCTGGACATCTCGTTTGTTAAATACGAACGGTTTTGAAGATGACTAAAGAAAAAACAAGTCAAGACTAATCTACAGTACTATCTTTAAGCTGGCTGAAATCAATCACGTTAAAGTAAACGGTAATAACACAATAAAAATACGCGTTAGTGAAATATTGTTTATAAGATACTAGTTGACTGCATTGATTTTTCCTATATCTCGTATTTCAGAGGTGTACGCTAATGCTGTGTAATAAAAATGTTTGTGTATTTATGAAAGAGTTACTAGTGTATTAGCGTACACAGCTGAAAAAAGTAATAAAACAGTCTAAAAATTAAGAGATTAACAAAATACGTCACCTTTTTCGACCCTCTGGGGTTCGGGTCCGGTCCCGTTCATCCTCCCCCCCCTGTAAATGTGTGTACCATGAATTTTAGTAATAATCTTTTCGCTAGCCTTTACTCGAAAACAGTGCGTTTCCGGACCTATGTTTATACTATTATTATTATTATTATTCCGGCTGTACAATGTTCACACATTTTCCGGTACCAAAGATCATAGAAGCGATTGAATTCTCATCTTCCACTGCTGCTTGTCCATCCAAAGATCTTCTTCAATATCTCCTTCCTTCAATATAGTCTGAATTTCTTCTAGCCAGGTGATAGGTGGTCTTCCTATTTTCCTTCTTCCTGGTGGGGTCCATTCCATGACTCTCCTTGGCAATCTTTCCTGTGCCATTCTTGTCGTGTGTCCATACTATTGTAATTTATTTTTTGTTTGGATAAAATCAGCAATTGAATTTTTCACATTCATTCTGTCCTTAATAACTTCATTTCTAATTTTCTCACGTCTGGATACTCTTGCAGAACGTCTCCAAAAGTCCATCTCTGCTGTCATTAATTTTGTTCTTGTGTGCTTATTGGTAGTTCAAACGTCTGAGCCGTAAGTCATGATACTTCTAACAGTGGTTTTAAATATTTTGGTTTTTAGTTTCTGCTGTAATTTGCTTTTATTATTTTCGCCAATAGAACATATACCTACCGACATTATTTCCGTTTCTTCATGATAAACACCCTGTATAATTTATGCACGTGCGTGATAAGATACAAAGTGATATATTTTATGAAAACGAGTGATGGTGGCGTTGGGGTGGGGTGGGATGTAAATTACTTGTTGAAATATTGGAAATTCTCACTTAACGGCGGATATGGCGCTGCCATTAGCGTATGTAGGCTACGTATGGTGTACTGATAACGTTTATCAGAATTATATGCTGTATATAGCGTAATTAGTAGTAGTGTTACGATAGCCCATTAACCTTGTTAACTCTGGCGCTTTATTATTGTTGTTATTATTAGTTTTGTTGTTACATAATTTTTTGTATGTATACACAGTGTGGCCGGTTAGATAAGAACAGTTGCATCGCGATGTTTGGTAACATCTGATCACAATATTACATTTTTAATAAACATACACTGCGCTCTGTCTGTCTGTCTACCTTCCTTCTCTTCTTCTTTTTTTTCTTGTTCCCACCTTCGACAAAAGGCGTTGGAAGTAACCAGGTTTGGTCAGTCGAGTCCCAAATCATTCCACGTCAAGTTCAGGGGCGAACCTAGGATTTCATTTCGGGGGGGGGGGAGTTTTTCAACCACAATCGTTTTCTTAGAGAAATGTTTTTCGTGTGTTATAATGGATATCATACCAACAAATTAAAACTAATGGGAAAATAATAACTGAAATTCACCAATTTCATTAAAATCAGTTAAAAACGTACATCAAATCAACTTCCAGTTTGTCTTGGAAGCCTAATAAACCTTTATGTGGAATATATATATATATATTTTAAAGAGAACGTTAAAATTAAGAAAGTGAGAGTTAACAGCATGTATATAAATGCTGTGGATATAAATCTGTATAACAGGGTTGTAGATATAAGTTTTACAGCATCTAAAATAATGTTAAATAGTTTTGTTATAAATATAATGATTGTCAGCCTTTTTCAAAAGGAAAAATAGAAAAAGATGAAAAGTAAAAAAACTGAAGAAATAAATATAACTATATACATTGTTAAATAAATGCTCTACTTATCCTTCTTGATATTTTAAAAATTATTAAGATTATGTATGTTTCATTACATTTATTGCATGTTTCATTACAAAAAACTAAATATTTAAGTAAATTTGGTCAAAAAAGGCGCGTTAATTACGCGAGTAAATAGGATAACACTGGAATTCTTCGACTCCTAACGTCACATGACTTCAAAAATCGTCGTACGCGCCATGGTCTGTATTTTTCGTAGCCCTCGGTTTACGGCCAACCAGCGGGTAAAAGCAAACAATTCCTTCGTTGCGGAATTAAATAAATCAATCAACACAGTTGATTTCGTTGCGTACAATTTAATGCACGTCTTTCTATTTCCATTCGCCTTTTGATTTCCTCACCGTTAATTCTGTTCATCTGTGTGTGTTTTTGTTATCGTAATTTTGTTTTATGTTATTTTTGTTTCTCATCAAAATGCCGGCTCCAGTCCGTCGCGACTATTGGCTTTTGTACTGTTGTGCACTTCCGCATGCGCGATGTCTTGCCGACATAAATGTAATGTAACAGTTCCCTTCTGAATGTAATTCACAAGAAAATAGTTATTTTTAGTGCTATAGTCTATGCAAACTTTAGAAAAAAAGCATTGGGTCTAATTGGATCACAGGGGTGATGATATTTCTTATGAGCGTTGTTGCCACGACGTAATCCCAGTCCCACTTGTTTATTTATTGGTGACTAATGACTAATGAATAATATCAATTCAGCATATGGCATGGCTTTGTGCGTTCGGTAGAATGAGTGTGTTATTCAGTAACTGCAGCTTATAACCTTCAATGAAGCCGACCCGTGTCATGGTGTCGGCATTTTTCTTTCAGTGTAGGCCTTTATTTAAGTGATACAAGACTGTGTCAAAAATGCAGCTCCATAGGCGTAGATAAAAGTGCCTTTCTTAATTTCTAACTGTTGTTTGTGTCTAACTAAAGTTTGTAATTACAGACTTCAGTTATTCTGTTTCCATTGTACCGCACGACGATCCGTGAGCCCGCCGCCGTATCATAAAATATCCCGATGATCAGGCAACTGAAGTAGAGTGAAGGGAACATGAAGCAAGTGGTAGAATAGAGTGAGGTTATAAGAGTTTGGAATGGGAAAAAATGGTGTTGCGAAAACCAGATTAACGGGAATAGCTAAAAAACATTAACTGTGATAATGTATTATAAAGCAGGAGTCGTTCACTATTTTTGACGAGATACATATTTAAATTTCAGTATTAGATAATTTTACAGTTATCACAGAAATTATGGAAATCTCAATTGCTCTACGTTTTGTAAAAATGTAAAAATAGCAATTGTTTTTTTCAGTTAAATTTATAACCATAATGCGTAAATGACAAGTAATTTAGTCCTTGTTTTCCCTGTAGCCTTTGTTTGTCCGTCCGTTTGTGAAATATCTAATACTTTTCACGAACGTAAATAAGTGTTAACGATACGTAAATTTTATTACAAACGTTTTGAAGGCTGTCCAAAATGTGCAAGTGTATTGACAGATATGAGTTTTGACAAATTTGATTATAGAAGAAGACTATATAGAAACAGTCAGAGGTGTCACATACCTAGGAGCAACGATATCTGAAGATGGGAATGAAGGGACAGAGATAAGGAGAAGGATAACTATAGCCAACAAGGCCTACTTCGCGCTTGTCACCACCTTTAAGGCAAGAGTTATTCATAGGCATGTACAAAACTATCATACAACCCATCCTGTGGTATGGCAGTGAAACCTGGATAATAACACAAAGAGCAATTGAACGTCTGAAGATATTTGAAATGAAGCTCCTGAGACGTATCCTGGGCCCCATGTATAGAACTGGGGAATGGAAGATACGACATAATGATGAGATAGACTGTCACTTCAACGAACCAACGGTAGAAGTGTACGTAAAACAGAGGAGGCTGCAATGGGCTGGACATGTCGTTAGAATGGACGACAAACGAACACATGAAAGAGTCCTTATGGGGAGTATGGATGGCAAAAGACCATAAGGCCGTCTAAGGAAAAGATGGGAAGATGCTGTCCCTCTGGATGCAAGAGAGATGTTGGGAGTGCGAGGATGGAAGTACTTTGCTACTGATAGAGAGAAGTGGAGGGTCAGGATAGAGGAGGCCAAGGCTCGACTTCGGGCTGTAGCGCCATAGGAGAACGACGAGCATTAGAGACGCCGAAATGTATTTGAATAAAAGTTCTGATAATTAGATGCCCCACGTAGACGTTTACCAGTTTTATTAAAATTTTGACTTCCATTTTTGCCGTATACAAATTTTCAGGAGTAAATATTATATTCAGAGTTGGGTTAAAATTTCCTTAAACGTGATTCCCAGCATGGATTTTTACAATTTTAAAAATTCTTTAATCTTTTTTTGGGGGGGGGAGGCCATAGTGTCTTTTAGAATTTTGAAACTTCCAAACTGAACACTGTAGTAATTTTGATCTAAGGCTTTCACGGTCAGCGTCAACATTATCCAAACGAGCGTTAACCGGGCTGTCAGGTCGTGGTTTGATGGTGTTAAACCAGACGTTTCGGGGTTATTTGGCGAACAACTGCTACAATAATTGTCCACTCAAGATGGCTTCCGATGGTGAGGCCGAACAGTCCGGGTATCACTCTTTTGAATAATGAACACTGTAGTCTTATTTTGGTTAAACCTCGCTTTAATTTTATGTTTTTCTGCGATTTTTTTTTTCAAAATTTTAGCCCCTCTCATTCTGCTTTCCGTCACCCCATTTTTAGGTGGGGGCCACGAATCTCAAAAACAATAGTCAGTGGGGTAGAAGTATGGACATACGTGCAAAGTTTTACGAAAATGGTCTCTTATAGGTTAGCAGCCCATAGGCTGGTTGGCAGCAGGTCGCCATTCTTCACGCTTCTCTGCTTTTCTTTTCAACTCACAATATGATGTGCTGTTCGTATCGACCATAAGCTCTGTCATTAGTCTAAATGGGATCGTCCTCTGTGATTCTTCCCTCCAATTGTTCCTTCTATTATTCTCTTAACCAACCCATTGTGTCGTAGTATATGCCCTATAAACTTAACTCTCCTGTCTTTTAAATTTCGTAGAAAGGTCTTCTCCTCCTGAGCTCTTCTAAAGACTTCCTCATTCGTTATCTTCTCCCTCCAGCTTATCCTGAATATTCTTCTGTAGCACCAGGTCTCAAATGCTTGGAGTCTTTTCTTGTCACTTTCTCCAATTGTCCAAGATTCACTCCCGTATAGGGCAACACTCCACACGTATGTCTTTACTAGATTCTTCCTTATTTTTATTCTGATAGTGTTTGAAGTGAAGAGGTTTTTCTGTTTGTTGAAAGCAATTTTAGCCTGGTTAATTCTGCTTATAATTTCCTTACTGCTACGTCCATCACTTGTGGTAAAACAGTGGTCCATTACTGCTACGAGAACGGTAAAACATAAAAAATTATCGTCAAACATACCCAAATAGATAGACAAATGTCAAAAGGTTGAGTTAGAACTGAGTACTCGTTTTGTTCGTTCGATAATATATGTAAACTTCAATAACATGTGTTCGTTCAATAACATATGTTTGCAATATATGTAAACTAGCTGAATACTCGTGCTTTGCTGAGGATTATAAAATGATGGAAATTAAATAATCAATCCAGCGTATACTAATGTAACTTTTACTTTTAGACTTTTATTTGATTAAATAAAAAGGTTTGCGATTAATAAAACTAACATATCACAGTTTGCAGACAAATTATTATTGTTCCGTGTTTGATCGTTAATAAAGAAATGATGCAGCCTAAGAAATAATTGTCAAATAATAGTCGGAAATGTGGTCTAATGTAAGAGAAATTCATATGAAGTTTTGAACTGAAATTATGAAGAAAAATGCAACAATCTCTTTGACCGAGTAAGGAATACAATAGTTGTACCAAAATTGTTTTTGGTACGTAGAGTTAATAAAAAATGTTGATTTGTAAACGTTTCAAGTAATTCAGTAGTAATGCATATTTCTATCTACTCTATCAAAGGCCTTCTCAAAGTCAACGAAAGCTAATGCAGGGTTTATGTAAGGCCATTTTAACGGGGGAATGATATTGGCTATGATAAGAATTATGATATTGGTGGTAGGTTAGGCAAGTTCCAGACGATCTGTGGGACAGTATTTTTAGACACAAGCTACGTGGAGAGACACAAGCTACGTGGAGAGACAGATACAAAGTTATGGCGGTCCCTGTACTGTCCTATAGGTGTGAACTATGGACGACAGTTAAGAAACAAGAAAGTAAAACTCCAGGCCACGGAAATTGCGTTTTCAGTGTGAGTTTAAAGGTGTTTTAAACTTGGCCACATAAAGAACGACGTCATAAGTGAATTACAAATTTTAAACTTGAATAATAGATTAAAAGATCATAAACAACTGTTGAAAGAACACTTAGAAAGCATGCCAGATTCAAGACTGTCCAAACAAGTCTGGAAATATAAAGCTATAGGACACAGGTGTGAGGGTAGACCAAGGAAGAGATGGCTGGAAGATCTTTGAAGACGGAACAGGCAGGGTCTTGCCTATACCGTGATGTGAAGGTGATGGTGATAATGATAAGGAAAGGTTGCAAGGCGGAGAGTAAGAAGAAGGCGAAGATATGATAACGGACTTGGTGGGGCGAAATTACAGAGAATTTAAAGACACAATGCAGTAATGGACAACATGAAGAGAACCGTTTAGGTGAACCCTGCCTTCGGACAGTCTCACCAATAATGATGATTTTATAAGGGTAGGCTTTTAAACTTTTGAACGGGTTGGTTGTTTATTTAATCATCATCATCATCATCTTCACGGATTAAACGAAGGATAGTTTATTCCGGTCTCGAATAGGCAAAGGTTAGAGCTGGTCACTCCAGCGCTTCCTCGGACGTCCCACACCTCTCCGTCTCTTCGGCTTATAGTTCCAGGGTTGTTTGGGGATGCGGCAGTCATCCATGCGGCAAAGATGTTCCCACCAATTCAGCCGATACTGGGCGATCCTGTCGAGTATACTAATAATATACAGTTCCTGCCGTATACCTTGTTTATTTAATAATTTCGTAATATTTAATGAAGAGAAATGCGTCACATTAATGATTACATAAAATATGATAATGGTTTCTGCGTAGAGCAGTTCAGTACCCCGTTGTCGGGCATTGTATTCTAATTAGACGATTGACGTTCGTTAATGTCTATCCCGGGAATAATAATATTTCTTGTGACTAATACGCTGTACGGTCTGTTTAACAATTAGCGTGTGCTGCAGAAAGCGATCCATCCGAGTTGCACCTAGTTGATAAGTGAGAGGGGTTGTGTAACACGTAAACGACTGTATTCAAGTGAAAGTGCGATAATGATGCGATAGCGACACTTTGGTGTTGATGTAGCGTAGCCTCGTATACAACTAGAAGCGGGCCGATATACCTATAACAGGTTTTCAGGAACGATATTTTTGTAGAACGGATATAACAGTGACTGAAAAGTTGAAATAAATACCTGTTCCGATTCAACGATAACTGAAAACTGAAAAGTCGAAATACCCGTTCCTGCAATTACTGAATAACACACTGTTATTCTACGGCACGCACAAGGTCATGTATTATGCAGAACTAATATTGTACATGTCATGATACATTAGTTATAAACTACTGGAAGTGGGATTAAATTAGGTCGTGGCATCAACGCTCATAACAAAAACTATCAATGCCCCAATGCCCCAGTTAGACACGATACTTTTTTTTAAGGTTTGTACAGATTATAGCATACAAAAATGTATATTTTCTTGTGATAATTACATTAGGAAAGGAACTGGTAACATTACATTTATATCTGCAAGACATCGCGCCTGCGGAAGTGCACACCAGTACAAAAGCCAAAAGTCGTGACGGACTGGAGCCGACATTTTGATGAGAAACAAAAATAACATAAAAGAAAATTACGATAACAAAAACACATACAGATAAACAGAATTAGCGGTGTGGAAACCAAAAGACGAATAGGAATAGAACGACGCGGATTAAATTGCACAGAACAAAATGAACTAATCATAGAAATTGGCGTGGAATGATTTGGGACTCGACTGACCGAACGTGGGTACTTCTAACACTTTTTGTCTAGAGGTGGGCGAATATACCTATAACAGGTATTTTATAATATTTTTTTGGAACGGATATAACTGTGATTGAAAAGTTGAAATACCTGTTCCGATTCAACGGTAACTGAAAAGTCGAAATACCCGTTCCGATTACTCGCGAGCTCGCGATTCCGAGTCGCGAGCCCCCCCCTCGCAACTAACGAATAAAAAAAACGTTTGGGTACGTGTATCAGTAAGTGTGTACTCGCGGAAGAAGTGAAACTTCTTTGGGTTATATCCATTATTTTTTGTTTATCCATTATTATTATTATTATTATTATTTTTTTAACTGTATACTTAAAATTTAATAGGATGGGAGAGGTATCAGTATAAGAAAAAGTTTCATTTTTAGTAAATTAAAAATATTTTATTATATACATTTACAGAAATTATTATTATTATTATTATTATTATTAATCTATTTCGTTAATATTTAGTGATATTTCATCATACACTTTTGTAACCAAAGGCTTATGGTTACGAAAATAAGAAATGTATGTTTTACATTCAATATTATCCAGAAACCTTGTGAATACTGCATCAATTGTCGTATTCGATTTTGTCGTAGATATTTTTTTATCATCTTGTATAGACAGGTTTAAATTATCTTTTAAAAATTCAACCAGTTTTATAGATTTGTCTAATGCAAAATTGACATTGAAATCTCCACTTAAAATCATAGGTATTTTATGATAATCTTTACGAAGTATGGCGGCACCTTGTGATGTATACGATAATAATGAACGATGGAGAACATCAATAATATCATCTAATGTTTTATTAGGAGAAATATACACTGCTACAATCACAACTTTTTGCCCATTTTCCATTTTACATTCAGCCATACACAAATCGCCAACTGTAGATGCCATTGAACCATAGACATCAAATTGAGTAACGGAAAAATCCATGGATCGAGTTATAATGTTAATAATATCGTCAGAATTTTGAAATATCCCGACACCTCCCGCTCTAATATTTGGTCGTTTATATTTCACAATGCAATTGAAATTAAGAACAGATACGTCATCTTCATTGGCTAGCCAAGCTTCTGATAAAACTATGACATTTGAATTTTTCACAACTATATCTTTTAGATCAACAGCATGAGCTGTAAGACTTTGGCAATTAAAAGTGAATATTGATAAACCTTTTCTGTTATTGATGAAATTAACTAAATTTTCATTTATAGTTTCTAGTTTGTTTAGTGAAAGTCGTTTAAATTCCTCTTGCAAATCAATTGTTGATGATCGTCTTCGGCCATGATAGAATATCTTCTCATTGTTCTGTGTCGTAATATGTAATCCTTCAATATTCGTCACACGTGATAAAGCAACGTATAATAATGATTGAGAATGACGTCGATCGTATTCATAAACAATTTTTAACATATATCTCATTAAATTATGTAGGACTAGGTAGATTATTTTTTACATATCGTTAACTAAAAATATTCGTAACAATAATTATATATAACTGTACGTTTCCTCATTTTGGTATACTACTAAACACATATACACACACATGCATGCATATAACACATAACGCGTAACGAACATTTTTCCTACCGTGCCCAAAGAAGTTTCATGCATATAACGCATAACGCATAACGCGTAACGCGTAACGAAATTTTTTCCTACCGTGCCAAAAGAAGTTTCACTTCAACAAGTAAACGAGTACTACGAGTATTACGAGCACACGAGTACAAAGCCACTTTTTGGTGCTGAATACTTCATTCTGCGCATGTGCCGATTGCCATAAAAGTACGAAACGAAGGAAAACGCCAAGGTTCAGAATATCTCTATACCGAAGACACGAAGCTGTTTTTAATAAATGAAAAAATTTACAGGCATTGCACAAATGCAATGCACAGAGAAGGGCATTGAAAATGCTTTAATAAATCTAAAAAAAAAAATATATATATATATTTATGTTCATTCACCAATCAATAAATTCATTCTTCATTCACCAATCAATGAATTCATTCTTCATTTACCAATGTACAGATTATAAATTAAATGTAGTCGCATTCATCAGCGAAGTTTTATATGTGTACTACGTTATTGACAACAAATAAGTAGTTTCTATGGAAACTCACCGGTTCCCATTTTCGATAACGCACCAGCGATTGGCCGCAAATGTGCGACACGTCCTTACAAACATTTTCAACGTTAAAATTCATACTGATGTTACATTTATTCTCGTGTGTTATGCAGATATATAATACAGATTATAGGCCTAATGCAAATACTAGCCACCAACAAGGCCGTATAGTACTGTTTGTTAGTGTGATTTCGGAGATGATTTTAACTTCACTACGTATCTCACGTAAATTTTTTTGACATTCCCAGTTGTGCTATTACTTGCACTTTAAATTTCGTTACTGATTAGTGTAACCAAAATGGAATCAATAATTTAATATTAAGTCTAAGTCAGTTTTTTCTCCTATTGAAAACTTAAATTAGTATTCCCAAATAGAGATAGGCCTATAAATTTTCTTGTTTCTTATTTTCTTTTAAACAGTAACAGCTTAATAAAGTCACAGTGTAAAGTAACACTGATAGTTTCAATTTGTTTCTTATAACAAATTATATAATACTAGTATATGTATAATAGCATACACATATATAATAACAGGTATTTGTACGTGCTATTTTTTTGGAACGGTTTCATTCGTACCTGTTATTTTCAAATACTAGTTTACCACACCTCTATATCTAACTGCGTGAAACAGTCACACAAACTGTCCTTGGGAAGTATGGATTTGAGTGTGTTTGTCTTCCCCACCTTCTTCTTATCCTTCGCAGCGTGAATTAGGCATTTGTCTGGTTCGTCGTCAAGTACTGTACGTCTGTATCGCCGCCCTTAGCAAACGCGGGGCTTCTGTAACTCCCCGTACTTCCCCGAAACCAAACTACAGTGCGGTTCACGCCTCCCACTGATCGTTTAATCTTATGTAGATAAAATCAAAATAACACTCACTGACCGATCACGAAATCTCCGAAATTTGGTCTACGAACATGAAATTTGGTGCAAAAGTACTTCTTAGGTCATAGATGCGTGCTAAAAAAACTTTTTCAGAAATTTTACTTCTAAGGGGGTTTCGGGTGCGGATTTCCCTTCATCATAGAAAATAAATTTTCGGATGAATTTTTTCAACCAATTGCTGTCAAACCTTGCAGGCTGGTAGAAAATAAGTTACATAAATAGATAACCGGTTCATCTCCTATAAAGGCTATTACTTTTGTTTTTGATTCAGATATGTTACAGTTATATTCTTTTCCTATTTTATGTAAGATGTATAATGCTCGCTAGAGATCGTCTTCTGAAGTGGCGCATATAGCTTGGTCATCCGCGAAAAGAATAATTTTCAAGCTTTTATTTCGGTGGAGATGGATTTTAATACCGTCAGGGGATTGTTGTTTCCAATTTTTGAGGAGATCATCTAGATAAAGGTTAAACTTTAGTGGTGACAGACAACAACCTTCCCTTACGCCTTGGTTTGTTTCAATCGGGATAGATTCTTCTCCGTCGTCTATGATTACCGCGGTGTGGCTATATAAACTCTTTATGGCCTGAACTAGGTGTTGTGGTATAGGGTACCTTTATTTTCAAGTATGTCCCATAACTTCGGTCTGAACACTCTATCAACAGCTTTGTTGAAACCGGTGAAGGCAATATGTGTTTCTAAATTCGTTTCACGTCGTTTTTCTATCACTTAATAGAAAGGATTAAAGAATACAGAAGAAAATTGATTCAACACATAGATAAAATGGAAGAAAGTAGAATATCGAAGATAGCGAAAAATTACAACCTTAGAGGCAGAAGAAATGTTGGTAGGCCTAAGAAAAGGTGGACTGTGGAATAGGAACAGGCCGCTAAAGCCTAAAACCGTTAAGAAGAAAATGATGATGATGATGATAAAAAGATAACTACAGGGATCCAGTGCTGAGGGTTGCTAAAGACTGTTACATACAATTCAGATTTCGAACACAGCAGCTTGATGATGATGAAATCGTTGTGTTATGGAACGATATATAATATATATATCCATCATTTTCTATATAAGTAACTCGATGTTTCTAGCAGTAATTATATAGTTTGTGATGTTTTCAATTTGTTTCTTCTGCAAGTAGTATAATACTACTACTAATACTACTATAGTATAATACTATAATATATATATATATATATATATATATACATATATGCATGTATATAAATACATATATATATCTGACAGTCGTGGAGACTTGTGGCCTTTATATTGTGTACTTCCGCATGCATGGCGTAACATTACCGGCCAGACTGCATTGAAATGAGAAATTACCGTTTCTCACGGAACAGCAACATCCTCCGCGAAGTCGACCGGAAATTGGTGTATGAGCGCTTTGCAAGTAATGAAACGTTAATTAATTATTGACAGTCTGCGCGACCGATAAACTGGTTTTGCAAGTGTGCAACTCTTGGAGAGACTGGCCGAGTCTTTGGCTGCTGCTGGTTGCGGGTTTGCTTATATCGCGCCAGTGTTGCTGATTGACGGACAGTTGTCCCCCTCCGTTTCTCGGGTATTTACGTGGTCGATGGGCATTTTGAAAAGAATACAATTTTTGTGTGTCGACAATTTCGGCCAGTCTAGCGTTTGCCTTAAAAAAGTTATATTACGAGGGTCAAGATTGAAAAGCTGGGGATGAGACTAGCTTGAAAGTTGGACTTCCTGTTTTTCTCAGGACAAATGAGAAATTCAGGATTCTTTCCATATAATATTATAAATATATTTTATAGAATATACGTAAGTCTGCAAATACGTACGTTATTCACCAAATGTTGAGTGATTGTAATTATTAATAAACTTTATTTTATTAATGTACATCTCTTATAGGTTAGCAGCCCATAGGCTGGTTGGCAGCAGCTCGCCATTATTTATGCTTCTCTGCTTTTCTTTTCAACTCACAATATGATGTGCAGTTCATATCGACCTTAAGCTGTTTCATATAGTCTAAACGGGATCGTCCTCTGTGATTCTTCCCTTCAATTTTTACTTCTATTATTCCCTTAACCAATCCATTGTGTCGTAGTGTATGCCCTATAAACGTAACTCTTCTGCCTTTTAAATTTCGCAGAAAGCTCTTCTCCTCCGGAGCTCTTCTACAGACTTCTTCATTCGTTATCTTCTCCCTCCAGCTTATCTTGAATATTCTTCTGTAGCACCAGGTCTCAAATGATTGGAGTCTTTTCTTGTCACTTTCTCCAATTGTCCAAGATTCACTCCCGTATAGGGCAACACTCAACACGTATGTCTTTACTAGATTCTTCCTTATTTTTAGGCTGATAGTGTTTGAAGTGAAGAGGTTTTTTTGTTTCTTGAAAGGAATTTTAGCCTGATTAATTCTGCTTATAATTTCCTAACTGCTACATCCATCACTTGTGGTTTTTACTTCCTAGATATTCTTGAACTGCCTGGAGAATTTCCTAGAGTTATTCTGACTGGATCTTCTTCCTTCCGACTACAGACTAGGACTTTGGTCTTTTGTTCATTTATTTTCATATTGAATTCATTCTTCATTACTTGATCCATTGTGTCAAGAATCTTTTGTAGATCTTCGTTGCTCTCTGCAGTCACTGCTGTGTCATCTGCGAACCTAAGCATGTTCACTTTTCCCCGTGTATGTTTACTCCGAGATGGGTGTCTTCGCTTACTCTATCGATCGCTTCTTAGATGTACAAGTTAAACAAACATGGAGATATTAATGTACTGTAATTATTTATAAGCATCAGTTTAACTCACGCAATTGGTTTAGAAATAGATCTACATTATAACTGATTATGGAATCCGAGACTTTTAATAACTCTGGGGGGGGGGAATTGGTTCCCTGATCACCCTCCGAAGTAGTAACGTCACTAGGATTTCAGATTTGAAATTTGAAAAAAAAAACGGGACACTACCTCCTCTCCCCCTCCCCTACCACTACTCAGCACGTCACATACATTACTCCTTTTCAACTACTCCAACACGAAATGTGAGAAAAATAGTTTCTGCATGTTGGAATCAACATTTTATATTGTGTAATAAAGTAACTGATACTAAGAAGATTAAACGATTTCGTTCTGTTAAAAATTAAAAGTCTTTTTTCAATTCAGCTTTAAAATAACACTTTCTTTTAGACATTTTACAGCTCTCACTCTCTGGCCAACCAAACACAACCCGTGAATGATCGTCAATAACCATGAGGTTTACGTTTACGGTACCCGCTGAGCGTCCCGCGTCGACCGGCTATCGAAATCAATGCTGTGAAAGTGCGAGATTCGATATGCATTACAACTAGTTCACCCAAAGCAGGGAACAGACCACAGATTCATATAATTGAATGTCTTCTTCTTGTTGTTCTTCTTTAACTTCCTTGTTAGGACTGTGTCCTGTTTTATAACAACGGTCCTACACGCTGTCACTCTACATCTTCCCTGGCCGATTAATGCTCCTCTTCGTGTTTGGTTGGCTGTCTCTTGCCTTTTTCACTAGCATTGTGTTATCCATTCCTGATATGTGTTCATCCCATGTCCTTCTTCTTTCCACAATCCAAGAATTAATATCTATTATATTAAACATTTCAGGAATATATCGTACCTATCGTAACCTGCCTGTTGTACCAAAACGTGTTCAGAAAACTATAAGAGACACGCTCACGGAATTGTTGACGACAGCTTTCGAGAACGAATATTGTGAAACGATTGTTAGCTACGTGGCTTCGATTCCCCCCGCAAATAAAAGTTACAGTACTTACTCGAAAATAAGAACCTCCCTCGATTATGATTATGTCTATATAGTTTGGGTGATAGTTTTTTTTTTTTTAAGTTTGTGTTCATAATTTAGACCCGGAAAAATCTACTTTATACATTTTTAAGTCTAGTTCAAGATGACAGAGAAACTGAGTGTTTTCAGTTTTAGGTGTAGGCTATAGGGAATTCTATTCGCTTTGCCAAAAGGAAAATTGCATCACTTTCCTTACGAAAATGCAGGTGTCCCGATTTTAGTGATGCATTATTCTCGTGAACACCGAAATACTACAATACCGGTATTGCTGCTGTAGTACAATTTTTCTTCTTCTTTAACTTCCTAGATAGGATTCTGTCCTGTTCTATAACAACGGCCCTACGTGGTGTCACTCCGCCTCTTCCTTGGCCAACCAATACTCCTCTTGGTGTTTGGTTGGCTATCTCTTGCCTTTTTCACTAGCATTGTGTCATCTACGTATTCTTGATATGTGTTAATTCCACATCCTTCTTCTTCCCGCAATCCAAGAATTAATATCTGTTACATTACACGTTTCTCTTATACTATTGTTTGGCAACCTATCGTACCTTGTCTTTCATAGTACCTTCCGTAATACAGTCATTCTATAGTTTGTCGTTTTCTTTGAGCTGTTACTGTATCTGGGTTGGTCTCTGATGCATAGAATATTACTGGACGTAATTGTGTCACATTGAATTGGATTGATTGAGTAGCACATTGGATACCACTGCCAGTCGCAAGCCCGGATAAAGGAGGAGGGTTGGTGGACAAGGTTAGCCACCTGTCCATTGGAAATATATGAACGGGTCAAAGAAGCACCAGCGGACAGCCTCGGAATTTGAAGGATAATTGAATGTAAAACATTATAATTGTTTTAAAATCTAGTTTTGAGCAGATTTAAAAAATTATGGGTAGACGTTTAATGATTCTTGAACAAAAAACGGGACATTTTGTGTCCCTATAACCTTTTTCCAGGAACGACGGTACGAAGAACAAAAAAGGGGCAATCCCGTTAAAAATGAAACGTCCTATCACCGGACGTTAATGATGATGACGGTGATGTCATATACAGTATTGTGTGTTTTCGTAAGACAATACAAGGTCTGTTTATTGGGCTACTTGACTCGCCAGAACGGAATTAGTTCAACATACAAAGGACATTTTCATTATAGTCCGCTCGGCGTATATTGCATAAACTATTAGTATCAGTATTGCATGCTAACTTGTATATCAGTGTTGCCAATGTCTGTCTGTGAAATTACCCTCCGGGATTCCGAAAAAAATACCCGGCGGAAATGGTGACAACGTGTGTGTCGATCACAAAAGCTTTCAATTTTAGTACTGACGTGAAACAAAATTTTTAACAAGCGTTCACTCTCAAAGATAAGCATAAGCACCCCCATAACATGTGGTGTATCAAAGATAATTTTAATTAAGATCTGAATGTAGTGTTAAGTTTTGGTAATTTAAAAATTCGGGGCCCAACAAAAGGAATCAAAAATTTGAAAAAATTATGAAAATCCAGCAGGATGTCAGACTAAAAGACTCAGTAACCGAAATCAGAATGATTCAGATTTCGTTACGAACCAATAACGAAGAGTAATGGGGATTTTTGTTATTCTTCCCATAATTAAAAAATTATCTACTATCGATATTTATGTATGTACTTCGTTCAAAATACTGAGCGTGTTCTGCAGCTCAGGGAGCGAGTGAACGCCGGACTGCGTTATAAGCTCTGCAGTAGCAGCAGCAGGAGCCTTGGAGCTGTGCATGTATGCAGCGTGTTTACGCAAACCTTTAGCTCCTTACATTTATTGGTGCGCTGACATTTCCATTTGTCCCAGTTACGGCACCGCAACAACAACAACAACCATCGCTCGAGCCGACAGTTTACCACTTACAGAGTTAATGACACACACGATTTACAGACCAGTGCTTTTCTTATACGAAGGGAGACACCTGCTTTGTCAACGCCGGTGTAGACGTGTATATATAATCCTGTGTTTGCAACCTTTACTAGGGAAACAAGTGCGAGACTGTTATTATATTCCAGTTTTATGGAGCAATCAACTAAGGGCCCCTATTTTTGAGGGGATCAATCCCAAAAACAATAGAGTTCTGTGGGGTAAAAGTGTGGAAACGCGTGCAGAGTTTTAAGAGGACTCCGACGTCCCCATTTAAAAGAGTGTTGTTGTTGTTGTTGTTGTTGTTGTTGTTGTTGTTGTTGTTGTTGTTGTTGTTCTTCTTCTTCTTCTTCTTCTTCTTCTTCTTCTTCTTCTTCTTCTTCTTCTTCAGGGATTAGGCAATGTGCCTGCTGTTCCCACTTCACATTATCAGATGCATTTCTTTCTTGGCCTTCCTACATCCCTTATTCCAAAAGGCTTGTAGGCTACTTGTTTACAATTACTGGTATTCTGTCTTCATCCATGCGACGTAAATGCTGTCACCATTTTCCCTTGAATTCTTCAATTTTCTCATTTAGATTATACATATTCAATTCTTCCCGTATATCTTCATTTCTTGTATGATCCCTTCTTGTGCATCTTTTAACCCTTCTTAAAAATCTCAACTCTGCTGATTGTATGTTGCTTTTATCTCTTTGTTTTGTAATCCAGGCTTCACTGCCATATAATAGCACTGGAACAGCCATTTTTTTTTGTAGAATTTTAATTTTGTCTCACGTCTCGTTAAAACAGTGTTAAATTTTGAATTTTCAGGTTTGATTTTCTCAGACAACATTTGAGATAACACATTCAAATTTTAACAGCCAATAGACAGAACCTTTCCTTTTAACGGAGACCACATTTTAAATTAATTTTGAAGAATATACAGGGTGGGCCAAAAGTCACTACCCATTGTGAGTTACTGAGTTACTCAATTGTTTCTCAAATTGTTTTCCATCTTTGTCGGTAAAACTGCACTCTAGTGTTTACACAAGAAACTATCAGACACAAACCAAAGGCGCGTAATTTAAAATCGATGGGAAGATCACAACCAAAGTTATCTTAATGTTTACAATGAGTAACTCACAATGGGTAGTGACTTTTGGCCCATTCTGTATATTGATTTAAAACAATCATTCTACAATACAAAATTTTAAATTGATTTTTGTGTGATAATATTTTTATTTTACTTTCAAACTCGATAAAATGTGGTTAAATTACTCAGAGCCGTGTAACATGTACGTGTACGAAGTTTTGAATGTCTACCTTGAACGGTTTGGGAGAAAAGTGTACATAAATATGGAGAAAGTTAATCCTGAGAAAAGCAGTAATAAAATTCAGTCACCATTTACTTTAGACAAACTCATCGATTCCATGCCCATAAACGTCCTTTTAATTTTCTTCATCTTCTTCCAGCTTCATTTTCCCTGTTTCTTTGAATCAGTCTTGGCTTTTCACTAATTTTTCAGTTTGTTTATTTGGGCCTGCATTACCAGTCAGATTGCATCACCACTAAATATCCAGTTATAAGTTACCGTTGCGCCCAAACGTCATCATCATCATCATCATCATTATCATCATCTTCTTCTTCTTCTTAAAGGTTTTAGGGTTTAGCGCCCTGTTCCTATTACAAAGTCCTCCTTTTCCTAGGTCTAGCAACTTTTCTTCTGTCTCTAGGGTTGTAATCTTTCGCCATCTTCGGTATTCTACTTTCTTCCATTCTATTGATGTGCTGAATCCATTTTCTTCTGTATCCTTTAATCCTTTCATTAAGTGCAAAAATATCTAAATCACTTCTTGCTTCTTCTTGGCTATCTCTTGCCTTTTTCACTAGCATTGTGTCATCCATTCTTGGTATGTGTTAATTCCATACCCTAAAGTTATGGCTGTTAATTCCAGACATAAAGTTATTTTCCGAAAAACGTCTGTGTGTCTGTATGTACAATTTTTTCTATGGCGAACGATAACTGCCACAGATTCAAACAGAATCAAATAATTTTTTGCATATGTGCCCCAGTCGTAGAAAAAATTCTACACACAGACACTTTTCGAAAAATGACTTTTCTTCATGTTTTGAGGATAGTACAGTCAGAATCAGCCCTTATCTCGAACACGATTTTTTTCGCGATCACCATACTTCCATTTCCTTACGGAATATGGAAGTAAAATCAACTCAAGTAAAATAATATACAGCAATTAATAATTTCCGCGTGTATACAAAGCATCTGGAACGTATATTATTCCGTAGTCTAGACCATCGGTGCCGAGCGATGTTTCCATCCGCGTATTGCGGTCCGTTTTTACGTTGTTTCGTGTTCACACTGAAAAAAAAACACATTTTAACGGTAGCGGCAAAAGTATAAATTTGTTTAATGATTAGAGGTTTGCATCGATTTCAATAGTCAGAATTTACTTCGTTAGGAACTTTATTGTTGAGAAAATTGTAAATAACGGATAATTATTGTGTAGACGTTGTGTTGTGGCCCCTTTCTCTTGTTGTTAACAACGCGGACGGATGTGGACGCAATCCGTTGCTCTACAGTATTTTAATTGGACTTTGTTATACGGACTGGCCTATTGTAATTTCCCATTGCCCAACGAAAGTGAAAGAACTTAAATACTAATTAGTGTTGTGACATTAACTGTGTGTTGTTTGGCTCGTTATAAGTTGTGTCGTTTACGTGAGAGCACCGGGCAACCCCTCATTTCCTACCCTTCGTACACCACGTCTCTTTTGCTCCACGTCTCTTTCTCTTTGTCTTTTCTCTTTTACATCCGGCGTGCGTTTCTGTTGTATACAATATTGAATAGGATGTCAGCCATCGTGCAATTCCAACTTTGTCGTGTTTACATGCTGAACCGCTACTTGTCGTATTCCGGACGAGGCCTTTCAGTGTTTCGCGGTTCAGGCAATGGCGGCTGGTGTTATGATTGCAGCGTTGCACAACCACCTATATAGAATAACTAAACTACAAAATAATATACGAAAACATTAAGCAGCTAAAAGTATCATAAATTTCAACGGAGAGCGTATTAGATCCTTGCGCGGTAATTCAAAAGTGGCGCGCAGGCTGGTGGTTGTAGGCCGTTTGCAACTTCAACAGTATACGGCAGAGCTTACTACACAAAGACGTGGGAGGACGTGGGCTACTCTTCACAACTGCCCTATGTTCCCAATGTTAGCTAGGCGGTTGCCAAGTTTCTGCAACGCTCCACTAGTAGCGCTGTAGCGCAACTTTGTGTCATGAAATCAGCACAGCCTTCTTGATTTATAAGTTATGTCGGGTTTATTGTTTACGTTGGTTCAAGGTAAACGTTATCCGTTGTTTGAGGTTATAAAATTATAGTACACATTTTGTATAACTGTGATTATGATAGTTTAATGTCTTTTAACCCCTCTCCCATCCACTCAACCAACTACTGCAACCACCAAAATTTGCAGTAACCGCCACTGGATTTAGGACTCAAAAATGGGGAGGCCTCGTCCGGAACATGACAAGTAGCAGCTCAGCAAGTAAACACGACGATGTTGAAATTACAGATCAAATAACAAGACGAACATCGTGTAATTCTCATAAACACAACGTTTCCCGACCACTACATGAGCCCGTCATCGTATTCAGCTGCTATAAAAATGATCTCTCCCAACCTTTATTAGAACTAAAAAAACGACAGATATCTACGATGTCATTAGAACGAGCGTTAGCCAGCCTGTTAGGCCACGGTCTCATGGCATACGACGGAGGTATCGAATAGAGTGTGTAGTCAAATTTGTCAGAAGGCGAAAACCAGAATGCTGAAACCAACACTGAACACTGACCATGCTGACCAGGGCAAGACCGTAATCCCCCCCCCCCCAAGGGTCGAAATAAGTTGACAGATTTTGTTGCTCTCTTAATTTTCAGGTTATTCTATTATTATTTTTATACCTGTGTACTCTGACAGTAACTCTTTTCTAATTATACAAACAGGTTTATTACACAGCATTTGCGTATATTTTTTAAGTATGAAATATACACAAATCAATTCAGTCAGTAAGTAAAAATATCTTCTAAATAATATTTCAGTAACGCATATTTCTATTGTGGTAATACAGTTTACTTTAATGGGATTGATTTCAGGATGTCATCACACGTTTTTAAACCACTTTAGAGGTAGTAATCTTAACTTGTTTTTCCTTTTGTATGAAGCGGACTCGACGGGACCCCTTTCTCAAGGCCAAATTCTGGGGAAACGGAATCCTGGTCGATCACATAAGAAAAGGGCGGGGGCTTGGGACCGAGCTCTAGCGAATCTCCTTGACGCGTGAAAGAAAACAGCAGGCGATTAAACCTATATCCTTCTTCTTCTGCACTACATGGCTTGGGCTAAAGCCAGTTCCTACTTCACAGTCTCTGACCATTTTTTCAGGGTCTTCCACGATGTCTCGTGCTCACTGGCCTATATTCAAACGCTTGTTTAGGAATACGCGTGTCTACCATGCGTTCCACATAGGAGTTCCAATTCTGCCTGTATTCCTGTATTGTCTCCAGAACCGACTGTAAATTCAGGCCTTTCTTTAGTTTCGTAGACGATCTCTCAAACTACAACCCTTCACTGCTCTTAAAAATTTAATTTCCGACACCTATATTTTTGAAATATCTTTGCAGGAGAGTCCATGTTTCACATCCATACATTAAAGTCGGCACAGCCACGATCTTATAGAACTTTGGCTGGACCTCTCTCTGCGTTTTATTCTTGAATAGTCGTCTTATTGTTCCACAGGTATACAAACTTTCTCTCGATATCGTTATCCTTCTATACGAAATATCACATCCCAAATAATTAAAATGTGCTACCAGCTCCAAAACACTTATTATCGATTACAATTTTTTTTTCGTACTGGGTTCTAGGAAGGCCATCACGTTTCTCTTAGTATTTGAAATCTTAAAGTGTATTCCTGGAAAATTGTATGCAGGGTATAAATAAATCTCTATCTAGGTTTATTCATTAAATCCTATATTAAAAGAAGAGCAAGAAGCTTAGGCTTGAAGACGTAATTTTACTATCTGTTTGTCCTTCGCGGCAGACAGCAAGTGCGGGTCTCAACAACAGACATGTATCAAAAAACCGCGTATAAATTAATCCAAACTCCACGGTTGGGAACTAGCCGGGTATAAACAGATTTTGCGGTTGACCGGTTGATCGCTAGGCTATAGTATAAGAGTTGTGTAGACGGTAGCTCCGTGTCGTAATACGCGTTAATTAGCCGAACCGAGACCGAAGCAATGTGGGACGCGGTTGTAGGCGTCCTCTGTGTCGTCAGTCCAGTTCGTCTGATATAACCCTCTTTTTTTGTTGATCGACGACTTCCGTAAAGCTCGCATCATTGGACGAAACAGTACTTATCCTACGTATTTGCTCGTTTATTGATAAAGCGAAACCCGTCTGATGTTTCCGGCACAGCGTTCGCTTGTGTGTCTGGCTATCGAACTTCAAAAACTTTTCTTAGGCTCTCACTTTTGGCGTCAACTTTTTTGGAATTGTTATTTGGCGGTCCGTTAGGCCGTGCTCTACTGCTTGTGTTGAAGACAGACGTTTCGGCCCCACCTTCAGTGTCGGAAACAAATGGCACGGTGTCCGCCAATTCACTTCCAGTGCTGAGGTGGAGAACGTATGTTTTCCCTGAGAAGGCCCACTCGAATAAACTTTCCAAACCAGCACGATCTCAGCTGGAAAGCAGCAGCAACCAGGTAGCTCTTGATACTGATTGTTGGTTGACGCTGCTTTCCTAGGGTTACCATATGACTAGGTGAAAAAAGAGAACAACCTGAAAATTTAACAGCACGATCGTTACTTTACGGATCCAAAAAAATTTGAAAGTAAAAACATTATACGTTATGGATAAGAAGGTATTCATGATTAAGTTAAGCATTTTTACAGAGTTTATAGAATGTACAGTTTAATTTTTGGAACTGATATATACGTTTCTGGTGGACGGTATAAGCATTCAGCTTCAGTATCGTTCCGGCATTTCTTAAAGCTAGAGTGATCTTTTAATAGATTTCCGGTTCACACTTTCGTTTTGGCATATTAATAATAATAAATTCTACATGTCTACAACTTATAACTACCACTAACTATGCTCACAATGTCCATGAGAATAAGCAACTCAAGTCAGATATCAATAACCTTAAAAACTCACGAATGTAGACTCCTATTAGAATTGCAGAATACGCGGGAGAGAGCTGTAGGCAAGGCGAGCAGCATATGAGACGCCGCTGGGAGCGGTCTTGCGCATCACTACATTTTTCAGTTTTAGGTTCCCTGTCTTTTTAAAAAATCCTCCCGGACAGGTTTCTAACACTAAAAAAGAAGACGTATGGTAACCGGTGGCGAAGCTAGTAGTTAATAAATGGGTAGGCAAAAGTCTTACCTTAAATTTTGTTGTAGAGTAGTTCAACACGGCGAGTTTTCTTGCTTGCAAAATTGTCAACTACACGGTCTTTGAACAACTGGTCACTCATCAATTCCTTCACAAATTTTTTTTCAATAGCAATGGTGCTAAGAGAGTTAAGTCTTTCATTAGTCATCGTATTGCGCAAGTAGTTTTTTATTCCCCCAAAGTACTCATATTCCTTTCTGAAGAAGCCGTGGTAACAGGAAACGTTAAAATCAAACGAATTAATTTCGAAACTTCCACGTACACTGGTTCTAAGTCATTAAGAATTATAAAATGTAAAATTCTTTGAGGGAACAAATGTTTTCCAGTATCTGAGTAAATGTTTTTTTAATTCATTTTCCAGTCTTTAACTATTGAAAAAAGGGTATTTATTTATAAGGCTGTTCAGTTTAGTAGAAGGAAAACTCTCTTTGTACGAAATGAAGTGATTTGGATCCAACAACTTAACAAACTGGATACTTTCGAAATCACTGAACCGTACCTCCAGCTGCATAATCAAAGTGTCAAAAACTTATAAGTTAACGTTTTCAGCAGTTTCCTGTTACTGTCATCTATATTTACCTCGCTGCTTATTTGGTGACATTTTTCAATACAAGACGACACAGTGTTTTCTGATCTCATGTCCTTGAGGATAACAGTAGTTTTCTTAATTTCAGTGTTGCACAGAATTATATCGGAGATAGTTTTGTGTTGCAGTAGAGAAAAGAGATGGTCAGTATAAACGAATATTTCCCTATAAAAACAAAGTAAGTAAATGAAATGGGTCTTTTTGAGTATGTTAAGCAATCCAACAGCAGAATTGTACGAATCACTATCCCATCCTTCATCATTCTCTGTAATGTCCTCAAAAATTTGTCTCAAGTCACCATAGTGGGAAAAGATGGTATGAACTGCTCTGGAATGAAAGTTCCAACGGGTAGTAGATGCTTGTGGAAGTTTAAATCCTCTAGATTCTAAAACCTGTGATCTCTTTGAGGATCTACAAAAAAATGTGTGAAATGCTGCGAAATTACCTCGAAATCCAAGCTCCTGTTTCCCGAGAAAACACACAATATCAACAAGTCTTTCAACAACAAGCCTATTTTGTTTCACGACTTCATCATGTTTAACAGCTTGAATTCTAGCCTCTTCAGAGAGAGTATGTTCAATCCTCACGCGTCCCAGCAAACGGTACCGCTCTTCATTTTGAATATGTTTATTTGATTTCTGGTGTTTGTCTGTCTTTCTAAGAAAGTTTTTTGTTACCGTCACTCCATATAAAATCCATTCTTTTTCACCAGAAAACAAGATACATGTATAACAAAAAAGTCTGTTGGTTTCGGAACAGCCTGTCAACCACGAATATGGCTCGTACCAAGAAAACTGAAATTTTCTAGATACTTTACCATCAAAATGTTTAATTTCTAAATTAGGCGTAAATCTCTTGTTTTGAACACCACATTTTTCTTCGTACCTCCAAGAAGAAAACGGCTTACTTTTTAATAAGTTTAAAAGACCTGACAAAGTATTAAAAGGACCGCGTTCACTCATTTCGGGCGACACACGAATATGTTATATTCATACACAATAATATAACTAATTGAACTTCCAAATTTATAACTTGATTAGTTTCTATATATATGTTTAATGTCACAAATAAAATGACAGTGTTGATCGTCTATTAGTTCACCGGAATCACAGGCACACTTTTAATAACCGCACAAAATAAACACATTATAAACAACACAGCGCGCTTTAAAACTCGCACAACAGCAGTGAGACATGCCACAACAGCAGTGTGTGGAGCGCTGGACAATCCCCCGCTCCCCGCACTGCCAAGTCTCGGCCAACACATTGCTTACATACGATGTATACAAAAAACGCTGAGGCAGGTTCACGTTGCCTCATTCGCTTTAAACTAACTATGTCTGCTGTCACTTGTCACCGTCTAGCGGTCGCTGAGTAAAGGATGTAATTAGTAAATTCGACAACAGTAACAATGTATAATCTTTACGTTACATACTTCATACGTATTTATAAGTTTTATTCTACAGAATTTTTTAGGGTAGGCATTGCCTCAATTGCCTCCATGTAACTTCGCCACTGATGGTAACCCTTACTTTCCAGCTTAGATCGTGCTGGTTTGAAAAGTTTTTTTAAGTGGGCCTTCATACACAGTCTCCACCTCAGCACTGGGGTGAATTGGCGGACACCGTGCCAGTTGGATGGCCGAATCGTTTGTCTTGCACACAAGCAGTAGACCACGGCCTAACAACTCATCAAATAATAATTCTAACAGTTCAAGAACTTTGTGCTTCAGCGTCACAAAGGTTGGTAACAGATTGTGTTTTTGTGTCAATTGTAACTTTCAACAGATGTAAACGAACGTAAGCTTTTATTTTTACGAACGTTTAAAAACGTTTTACCGTTCGGAGTCTGCATTTTTATAAGGTCCTGTATACCTGTAAAAAAATCTGTGGACATATACTCCGGGCATATGCAAAGAGACGACAGAGCAGTCCCTTGGTTACTGACTATAGAGGAAAATAAAAATGTGGTAAAATACTGAACTGGCGGTTATTCGCCGGTTCACCCCAGTACAGAGGTACACTATGCTAGTGAGCTAGCTCCGATTGTGGGGCCCGAATGTTTCCCGTTAACAACTGTCGACCACGGTCTAAAAACCCGGCTGTTGATAATTTGAAGAATATTGACGCCGACCGTGAGAGCTTAAAATACTATAGAGAAAGATAACAGAATGGAAGAACAAGTGGAGAAAAATGTATATTGTTACGACGGTCTACTTGGTCGTCGTAGGTACAGTGGAAAACAAAATATAAGGCACCAATTAAGTCACTAATCACCGGCTTTAATATTCACAGTTAAACAGTTCGTAATTAACAACACAGTCTCTTACAGCAAATCAAATAAAATTTGTCCCTAATACACACGCAATAAAATGTCAACTAATATTAAAACACAATTGTATTACAGTATACCGCCCGATTATAAAAAACAGGACTTCACTAATAACCACTTGAACGCACACAGTAATATCACCCGATAATAACCGAACTGAGCGTCCCTGAGTAATTGTATTTATATCCCGCCGAAAATCTAGATTATTCCACATACTACGTATTACCTCTAAACTACGGCGTAATTGATTGGGGCCTTGACACAGTGCGAGCGGTCGCGCAAATTCTGACACAGTCTAGCAAATGCGTCGAGAATCACGTACGCCGCACGCATTACATTCCGGATCCCTCTGGAACATTCGATAAACACGTAGATTGTTCTGTGATGTCGTAACAATATAAATTAACAGAGAGAATTGTCGAGTATGGAAAGACACGAATGTGTGTGGAAGAGATTCTCGTCGCAGGTCACCGACGTCGTCGTCACCTCCAGATTTTTAGCACATCCAGCAGATCGGTAGCATCACTTTATCAGCTGACCAGGACTGTAGTCTGCCCGATGGTTGGATGATTTTTACCCCGAATGGAGAACTGGGATGCTCTGCCGCATGAGGACGCACTTGTTACATTCTTCACGTCTTTGTCACGGAACGTTGTTCTTCATATGTTCTCTCTACATAACGGCTTGTCATTATCGAATGATTGGCTGATTTACGTTGTGCCTGTTAAAATGAATATCAGTTATACGTTTTAAATTGATTATTATAGGAACGGCTGCTTAACGGTTTTTCAAAGTAGCGTACCTTTTATTTAGATTTTGTTTCTTATTGACAATCATTGTATTGATTTTTTTACGTATTGTAAAAATCGTCTTAATTTTATTCCCTAAATCTTCGTCGGTCTGGTGACCTCATCTTCACACTCTCTGTAAGTTTGTTGCGTGTCCTTTCTTATTGTCAGATAGTATTTCTGCGAACGCAAAATAAGAAAAGTAGCCGATAATAAAATACTCGTAATAACTGTGTCATAACCTATAATAAAATACCCATAATAAATGTCACAACCTGTAATAAAATACCCATAATAAATGTCCCATAGCCGATAATAAAATACCCATAATAAATTCTCTTTCTATACATAGAATACAAGGGTTAGTTTAAACCAACTTTTTCTAGTTCTATTGGATTGTTTCTCACCATCTTTGCATTTAGTCGTGCTATTCCTTTTTTTCTTACAAATTTACTTAGTACATTGTTTCACGCCACGTCTTCCATCCATCTTTTTCCCTTGCGGGTTTGCTTACCAAATCCTCTTTACCGGTATTTTGCTGGACACTCTTTGGAGATGGAGATGACCCCACCATCCAAATTATCTTAGTTCGTTAAATGATTTTATCAATTATAATACTCCCTAAATTGTAGAGAACTCAAAGCCTGTTGATTTTGGTGAAGATCGGTTAAGGGAAAGGGGTAGTTTACCTGGAACATTTTATGTTGTAACAAGAGAAATATTTTCATGGCGAACGATAACTGCCGTAAATTCAAACAGAATCAAATAATTTTTTACATATATGCCTGAGTTGTAGAAGACTCAAGGCCTATTGATTTTGGTGAAGATCGGTTACGGGGAAAGGGCAGTTTGCCTGAAACTTTTTTTGTTGTAACGAGAGTAAAGTACTTAATTTTGATATATAAAGTATCCTGATAAGAAGATCTTAATAATCCACTGTAGAAACGTAGATGAAATATCTACAAATGAAGAGGCTAGTTGAACGGGGTGGGGGTAATTTTCTATAAATGAAAATTAAAGTGGAAGGGGGAGGGGATAATTTTTATGTGTACTACGTTATCGGCTACAAAGTAGTAGTTTGTTGCTAAAATTCCTTCCCGGGGTGTTTGGGCGTAGTCCAGTGTTTTCTACAAAACCAGACGTTTCGGCAGTGCCGTCGACTGCCATCATCAGTGAAAATCGAGTGCGATAACGTGTGGTGGTAAACGTTACTGACCACAGTACTGTGGTTAAGGCTGAAGCAATAAGTGGAAAGAAGTAGTTTCTATGGAAACATTTCATTTCGTAAATGATTTTAAATATAAATCTTAGGACATGGAAGTCATGTATGGTTCTCCATACCGATATTCTTCATGTTTTGAGGGTAGTACAATGAGAATCGGCCGTTATCTCGAACACGATTTTTTTCGCCGTGACCATACTTCCATTTCCTTATGGAACATGGAAGTAAAATGAACATGTTATCGTCGACTGCTCTTGAGGACACGGTGGAAGGAGAAAGGAGAAGAAGGAAGAGAAAACGATGTTAACAGGGAGGTTATAAGAGAATCAAAGGACAGGTCTGGACCGGGAGCGGTTGGAGACTACAGTAGTGTACGGGACCTACCCATGGGCAGAACACCAGATTATGACGATAGTGATTCTCAGCCGTACGTAAGTGCAGCTCTCAATAGTGATGCATTGGAGGAGTGTCACAGTTCACAGTCGGGCTCACCTGCAGTACAGTTAGCTGTTGTAGGCCTACGGATGTGGGCGGAAGTTAACAGTTCCGGTATTTTGACCCCACCAAGTCACGGTCGGTCACTTGTCACGCTTTGTTTATTACCGCACTACGTACACTGAATTATCCTTTCCTTTTTTATACTTTATTCACAGAATGCTCATATTGGTACTATTTCGACTGGGTTATAGTCCGCGAGCTAGAGAACTATTTTATAATTTTGTTTCCAGTACACAGATTGTGTTTTTAATTTTATCGTGAAAATGAAAGTCTGTCATTTTGCCATCGGTTCTGAAGGTGCTGAGAGAATAAAAAGGGGTAAGAAAAATATTAGGAGCCATACGAGCTGTATAAAGACAATGATCTGGCCACCACCATCCGACTGCATAGATTGGAATGGGCAGGATACATCATTAGGATGGAAGGCAACCGAATACATAGGAAGGCACTGTTTAGTCAAATCGAGGGTAGAAGGCCTGTCGGAAGACCCAACCATCGTTGTGTTGACGCAGTGGCGAGGGATACTGATAATTTACTTGAAATAAAACGATGCACATCGATCGCTAAGGACAGGGAAAAATGGAGGCTAAGGTTCGACTTCGAACTGTGAGGCCATAGAAGAAGAAGAAGAAAAATATTTGAAAAAAATAGTACACTCCCTGAGCTGCAGAACCCGCTCACCATTTTGAAGGAAGTACATTTATTATTACATAAATTTGGTTATTAGATTATTTTGTTGTGTGGTTTTTGTTCTATTGACTGATTTTATCACGAATAAGATAAAAGTAAAGTAGGACATTCTGCGATTCGGTCTTGAGTGGGGGCAGTGAGAGTTACCTGTCTTCAAAGAAGGTCTCCGTTTCCCCTAATGTGTTTCCTTCCTCCTTGATGATATTGTTATGTGATTCGGGGAGAAATGACACAACAGAGGCTTCATAAGATTTTTCCATGATTTCAATTGAAAGTGGTTTGAGGTTAGGAGTCGATTTACATAAGAAATGTTTGTAATTGCCGACGCTGTGTCGGGCTTATTAATTGATCGATTCTGTTTGGATATCATCGGTATAACGGGTATTTAATTTCATCATTAACTGTGCAGTTTATTAAAGTTCAGACAGATTCCTGTTTGATATTTTAATATCAAATATTACTTATACAGATAATGGGCACTCCTCGATGCATCAACAGATGCGCTTCATGGAGACCGTGGCCGAGGCCGGTTGGTCGCGAGAGCAGACCGTCGCCGTTTTCCTTGATGTCGAGAAGGCTTTCGACCGTGTTTGGCATCCAGGCCTTCTATACAAACTCACGGAGATTCTGCTTCCGGATTGCTACATTCATTTGATTGCTAGCTTTCTTCTGAACAGAACCTTTTGCGTGAGAGTAGATAACACCCTTTCTTCGGCAAGGGCTATTACTGCTGGTGTACCTCAGGGAAGCGTCTTGGGTCCCCTGCTTTTCTCTGTGTACGTCAATGACGTGCCCAAGTTGCCTGGCACCAGGTTGCCCATGTTCGCTGACGTCACGGCGGTGTATGCCGTCGATCGTCGAGCTGAAACGGCAGTTATCTGGCTCCAGGAACAATTGGACGAGTACGTTGAATGGCAAAGAAATGGAGGGTTGAAGACCATCAGCACGGCCAAGAGCACAGCAGTAGTCTTCTCCAGACGCTTAAGGCTCCCAGACAGAGTCTACGTAGGCGATATTCTGTTGCCCTGGTCTCGAGAGGTCAAGTACCTCGGGGTTCACCTCGACCGACGTCTCACCTGGCGGACACACTCTGCACAAGTAGCCCGAAAGACCGCCAATCGTCTCTATTAAATCCGTCCCGTGTTATGCAGCAACCCCATGACCCGCCGCCTAGGGAAGCTTATCGTCTCCACCTATGTGGTGCCGATGGTTACCTACGCGATACCCGTTTGGGGCTACTTGACCAAGACCCATAAAACGAAAGCTTCAGTCTCTCCTTGACCGAGGATTGCGCTGGGCGTGTAAAGCCCACTACCCGACATCAAACAAAACGATCCGTGACTCCCTGCGTGTCCGTTCCCTGGACGCCATTATACGGACACTGTCCCGAAAATTTTATCGCCGCACCGCCCGATTCCAGGGCAACCACCTGATTAGCGCCCTCGGTCGCTCGCTACCAATCTGTGCCAGGAGAATCTTGGACCCGGCTCGGCGTACACTCACCCTCAATTAATTAATTGAAAACCTACGGCCGGTACGAAACATACGAAATATATAAACACCACACAACACAACCAAACAACATACTTAACGGTCAATTACAATATAAATCACATACAGTTTTTGACACAATTTTACATAAAACAAACATCAAGTTGAATCCCCGCGCCAATCCCCTTCCTCCACACACCACCCCCACTACACCTTCCACACAACAACCGTTACGAAATGATGGCAGTCTGACTCAAAGCTGAAGAAGGCGGATACGTACGCCGAAACGCGTCCAACGAAAAAAGTAAGTTTCACAAGAAAAAGTTCATTTTTAGATAAGTGTTAGTGCTGTGAAAGAAGAGATGAATAATCAAGACAACTAAATTATTATGTTGGTGCAACAGCCTTTGGAGATTTAAAAGTTCCCGTTTATAAATCCTTTGGAGATACTTATAAAGTACCCGTTAACTCAGAAACGTTAGAGTCTTTATTTTAAGTGTTACTGTGTTATTAACATTCTGTATCAGATTAAACGTATGTTTTCCTCATGGGTTTTCTTTATTTCAGCCAAAAACCGTTGTCACCTAACCTCACAAAGGAAAACGACACGTATTTTCGCTTTTCATGAAGAAATAGGACAATTTACAATTGGTACACTTCTTCTTTTCCACATCGTAATATATCGATACAATCGCATATTATATAAAACATCGAAAATTTACTGCAGGAACGGATAAATGTATAGTTCCGATGCCGCTAAATAGCTTTTTTTTCTTCGTATTGTTTAAATTAGCAGCCATCCTTACTATTTCTTTTATGAATTTGCTAACTACTATAATTTTTTATTGTTCGACTAAGCTTTTCGTCATTACTGACATCTTCAGGTCTTAAACAACGTTGTTTAAGCAAATTCATAAAATAAATAGCTTTTGTTTATTTACTTGTTACTATGATAATTAATTCTGGTCCCCATGGTGTTGTTGACATCTTTATACGCGTCAACGAAAAGGCATAATTAAAAGGGCCTAAATCGTTCGAACGGGGCAAAATATCAAATTCCAAGTTAGACAGTATTTTGCGCCTTGTGTCAAAGGTTACCTGTATACAATTTGGTGGCAATCGGTGTAACGGTGTGGATTTGTATTCAGTACACATAAATCCTCAGACTTTGAGTTTTATATATATATAGATTTACTTACCCTACTTGGAACGTTCTGTACTTATTTATATGCGTGTAGTTTTCAATTTTATTTGTAACTTGCTGTAAATATAGTATAATCGATTACCACAGTTCGGAGAGTGGCATACAGGTAGGCCTGTGTGTACGCAATTGGCCGTTTGTGTTGTAATGCTGTTGTGGCGGCGGAGAGCAACAGATGGCTGCTGTGATTGTGTACAGAGGAAGGAAGGACTTTCTCTGTGGCTCTCATTAATGATTTTACGCTTTTTACGATAAGAAGCATGTAACGCATCGATGGCTTGACCGTACGGACGCAACTGTCGTTGTTAACTTTCCACCGGCTTTCATTTTCCTCCGAGCAAATGTCACGGTTAGTCACATTGCCGATAATGTTCGTACACCCCCCCCCCTCTTTCTCTTCCACTGACATCAACTTGCTAGTTGTTGTACTGCACTGTCTCCATTAAATAAGACGTACTTTACCATTAACTGCACCCGCACTGTATTAATCGATGTTTTGAGTACGCGATAGTATCGATGTGTCATGCTGTGAAGAAAAATGTCGGTATGGAGAACCATGTATGACTTCCATGTTCTAAGATTTATATTTAAAATTATTTTCGAAATGAAATATTCCCATAGAAACTACTTCTTTCTACTTCTTGCTTCAGCCTTAACCACAAGTCACTAACGTATACCACCTCACGTTAGCGCACTCGATTTTCACGGATGATGGGAGTCGGTGGCACTGCCGAAACGTCTGGTTTTGCAGAAAACATTGGATTTCAGAAACCTGGACGATGACAAAAAATAGCGAGATACTTCTAGGTTGCTGTGAAAGACGGATTCTAAGTACACTATTTAGAGAAATGTGACGCAGGCGCTATAATTATGAACTATACCGTCTTTTCAAAGAGGCGAACATTGTAAGGATAATCAAAATATACAGGCTAAGGTGGGTTGAACACATAGAGAGAATGGGGAAAGGACAGTCTACGAAACATATCTTCTACTAGAAACCAGTGGATAGTAGAGCAAGGAGAGACCCGGAAGTAGATTCAAAGATCAGATAGAGGACGACCTGATAAAGCTGAACGTAATAAACTGGGAAACCAAGGCACGCAATATGGAAGAATGGAGTCGACTCTTGGAGGAGGCCCAAGACCCACCAATGGTTGTAGAGCCACGCCTGATGATGAACACTGTAGCATTTGAAAACACAGAACAGAAATGTTTTATTAACTTGACAACTGGACATCATCATCATCCTAATTCTTCAGCAAGGATTATACCAAAAAGTTTTTTTCTAGTCCCAAGCAAGTATGCTCGTAGTCTTCAGTTCCTGCCAATCTTCAGTTTCTACATGTCTTTTGGAATCTTGAAGAGTATATCCTCCCACGTGCCTGCGAAATTTCGTTTGAGCCGCTTGAATGGGACTTGCCTGGGATTTCGTCAAGTCCAGTTATCAGACTCATAGAGAACAACTGAATAGTGCTTATAAAGCTGGACATTAAGAAAAAAACAAAGAAAAAGGTTTTTAACAAATTAATAACGAAAGCCAATTAAAACCTATACAAGCGTACCTAATTTTCCGAACAATTCACTCAAAAGTATTGAAACGGTTGAATGTCGGGCTACTAGGTCGTGCCCTCATGTTTGAAGAACCAAACGTTTCGGCCTCACCAGAGGACGCCATCTTCAGTGATAAAGAATACCAGCAGATGTTAGCCGTAAACACCTAGAAGGGGGGCACCAGTCTGATGGCAGCATAGGGCACCGCGCGCTTCTACCTAATCCGACCCTGCATTGAGTAGACCGTAAAACTGCAGTAAGTAAATAGATAAAGTCAATTACCGATTTACATTCACTTGTAACCTGTAAATAAAGAGATCGAACGGGCGCGGTTGGTCAGTCGGTTGACACTGACTGCACACAATAAGAAAGAAGGAAGTTATGATGACCTTGTGCCATATACACGTGCAACAGCAGGCGTATCTAAGTTTTGGCTTGTAGCCATGTAATTGTTTAGGGGTGCGTAGGCTGGTGGAATTGACCTACATTCGGTGTTGCCATGGTGACACCGCCAGCATCCCTTGTACTGTATGTGAGATTAGGGGCGCCGTTTTCGAGACCTTGGCCTCGGCGAACTAGTCCTTGGTTTCTCTCGGTCGGTGGGGGGGGGGGGGGGGGTTACGTACGCACAGTGTTGATAAAGTTCAAAACAGAATCATAAATGTAGGCCCATTTCCAACATATATACGTTCTCTTTATCTTTCGCTCTTTCTGTTTTTACGTATTCGTGAAATAAGTATCTGTACGGTGAACCATACATGACTTCCATGTTCTAAGATTTTTATTTAAAATAATTTTGGAAATGAAATATTTCCATAGAAACTACTTCTTTCTTCAGCCTTAACCACAGTACTGTGGTAACTAATGTATACCACCTCACGTTAGCGCACTCGATTTTCACTGACGATGGCAGTCGATGGCACTGCCGAAACGTCTGGTTTTGCAGAAAACATCCCAGACAGGCCGGGAAGGAATTTTAACAACAAACTACTTCTTTGTTGCCGATAACGTAGTACACATAAAAATTATCCCCTCTCCCTTCAATTATCATTTTCATTTATAGAAAAATTACCCCCTACCCCTTCAACTACCCTTATCATTTGTAGATATTTCATCTACCTTTCTACAGTGGATTATTATGACCTTCTTTTCAGGATACTTTATCAAAATTAGGTACTTTACTCTTGTTGAAACATAAAACGTTGCAGGTAAACTACGCCTTCCCCTTAACCGATCTTCACAAAAATCAATATTCCTTGAGTCCTCTACATCTCAGGCACATATACAAAAAATTATTTGGACATTTATATAGAATGGACGACAATAGATTAAGAAAACAGATCTTCAGATATCTGTGGAGGAAGAAGTCAACATCAAGTTGGATTAAAGAAGTCCAAAAGGATTTAGAAAAAATAATATACACGCAGAAGCAGCAATTGAAAGAAGTTTTTCGGGCAAAGGTGTTAAAAATGGAAGGAGTCCAGAGTAGCAGAGAGAAAAACGCAGGTTCAAAGTGGACTGAAGACAGGAAGAAGAGACAATGAAAAGATGAATGAATATTGGAGAAAAAGGAAAGAACAAAGAATAAAGAATTGAAATTGGCATGTGGTCGTTATATGGCCGATACAAAAAAAGACCTAAAAATTAACAGATTAACATAATTCGTCAAAATTTTCGACCCTCTGGGGGAGGGGGTCCGGTACCGTTCGCCCCTCCCGTAAATACTCACCTGCGGTTGGTTGAAATTAATGTGAACTAGATTGATGGGGCAAATTAAGAAACCAAAACACGTATTGTGTAACGTGAACGCTGAAACCATAGAAGCGTTTCATTGCACTAATAGCCCTATTACTTAATTCTTCTCTTTAATTTAATAGGTGTCGAGGTTTTGTAGAGATCACACCATCGTATCCTCTCTCGGTCCACTTCTCTAGCCGCTGCTTCCCTTCTTTCTACACTTTCCTTAATACTATCTTCCTCTTCAATCTGGATCTTCCTCTCCTTCTTCTCTCTTCTGGTTTTGCTTCCCACGCTTTTCTAGAGTACCTTCGATCTTTATTTTCTATAAAACTTGGCCGAACTGTGAGCTTTCTGTTAGATCGATTAGAGGGATCCTGCGGACCCGGAGGTTCCTGCGGACAGTGAGCTTCGTATTTTGTCCGTCTCGTTTTGTTTTCTACACTTCTAAGAAATCTCATCTCCATCGTTTGAATCTCGCTTTTTATGTCTTCCATTCAAGGTCCATAACTCACAGGTTTTAATCATCGGTGGTCAGATAAGTAGATTCGTAGACTGCCAGTTTTGTTCCTGTCCCTTTATCCAAGAGACGTTTGTTTCATGGCGCCATTCAGTTTGCTGACTGCCTAAATACGGGAGTCTAATTCTGTTTCAATCCTGCCTTTCCCACTAAACACTGCCCCTAAATATTTGAAGATGCATACCAGATCGATCTCACTGTTGCAACAATAACTATATTTTGTTGTTTCGCTTGTCTGCTTATTACAATTGTTGAAGTTATACTTCTTTTGGCGCGTTTAGGAGAGGGTACAATTGAGAGCTGCGCGCGCACCCTGTTGCGGAAGTGCGACATGATGATGTTAGCCATCAATGATAAATAACAATGTAAATTCATTTTACTCCATAGTTCCAGATTGTATTTGTATTTCTACGTATCTTATTGGTAAACATATCCAAGACCACTCACCTGAATTTACATAAAACTAAAATTAAAGGTTTTCACGTGCTATGATAAATTATTAAACTGATTTTCAAGGTTAATTTTTATTATTAATTAAGGGTTTGTTGATTACATTGCTGTTAAAAAACAAAAGAGAAAGAGAAATGCTTAAAAAAGAATTTCGACGAAACCGAAACATCGAAGCATGATAGTGATTTTAGGCTTTAAAAATGAGATTTCTAGGCTGTGGGGAATCGAAAATGTGGAAAAAATATAGTGTTTGTGAACGTGATAGGGGTATACCTAACGCGCATGTGCAAATCAGTCAGCTGTATACAAACGCCACGTTCTCACCATAACACGTGGTTATTGTTGAAATTGATAGTGAAGCAGTGCATATATTACATTTTATTTATAATTTATAAATTATTATTAATTATCGATATACACAGATAAATAAATATATATATATATATATTATTAATTCATTTTTCCCACATTGTGTAGTGAAAAATTTATCAGTGACAAAACTTGTGTTTAAAAACTTTAAAAGTGTTTTTAAAAATTGAGGTTAAGTTTTTGTAAGTACAGTATTTTTTTATTAAATTATATATTTATTAATTTAATAAAACTTGTTAAATCTAATAATCTTATATAAATCTCTTCATTTCATTGGTTATACGATAATGAGTCTGTTAGTATACCAAATTTCAATTGTATAATTCAATACAAACGATCAAATGTTCGAGCTGGAGGAGTTGCTATCTATCACAATGCGAACGATACAACTAACATTGTGACTGCGGCTATCGACATGACTGTGAAACAGTCTGACTTTGTGAGTTCAGCGATGTCATCAGTGGGTGAATTTTGTGTAGCGGAGTGTAAAGTAGAAGATGGTAAAAAAATTGTGTAATAGGAATTTATATTTCCCCGAATCGAAAAATTGAAGATATTATTCATTTTTTAAAACGGGCATTATTCATTATTCATTAAAACAGCATTATGTATTTCCATACACAACAATTGGAGGGGCATATATGGGTAAAGGTGAGGATAAGTTACCGATGATTTTAAGTGGAGATTTTAATGTTAATTTCAACTTAGAAAATTCTGGTCTACTTATCAATTTTTTACGTGAAGATTTAAATCTATCAATAAATAATGACCCTACAGTTTCTACAACACGACATGGTACCACTATTGATGCTGTATTTGTACGATATTTAGATAACGTTTCTACTAGACAATTTGTATCATATTTTAGCTACCATAAGCCTCTTCTAACTCACATGCCCATTTAATCACAACCAGAACAACCAATGGACATGGATTAATTAATTTTCAATATATATGAATTGTGTATATAGTAATAAATATTTTTTTATTTTTTTTAATTGTGTAAAAATAATTTAACGGTGTATAAATAAACATTATTTCAATTTTATTATGCTTTTTGATTAAACCTTTATTAATTGTATTTAATATCTTTCTTCTATTATTTTATCGTCCTTTCTACTAACGTAGAGTATTGGCACGCGGGATAAAATTTTTGGATAAAAAAATGTTTTGTTACGCCAAAGAAGTATAACTTCTTACGTGCGTACATAAGTACACACACGGTTTTTTTTTTGTTTCTGTAGAGCTAATGGTCACGTTTTTCGTACGCATATCTTCTTCCCACGTATGCAGATGGTGTTTTGAGCTAGCGATCAGAACAACGTCGTCAGCAAAAGCGAGATTTGTAAGTGACACAGGTTGTAATGTCCAGTTCTCGAGCTTAAATTTGTTACTCCTTTGTTGGCTCTCTTCGACGATAGCGTTCATCAGTACAACGAAGAGATGTGACGGGAGGATATCACCCTGTTTCACCCCCAGCTGAGGTATTGAACTCACTTGCTGTTTCATTTGAAGTTTTGACTTAATTTCGACAGATTTCGTGAAAGGTGTGGATTCCTTCCTCGACATTATTTACTTGTAGTGTTCAGTGCACAAACAAATGAAAAATTCTGTCTGAGGCTTTGACGGCCGGCTTCAGTGATATGGGTGTCCTACTCACGGCCACTAGCCTTAACCACAGTGCTCAGTGGTCACCGACTACGAAACCTTTGTCAGTGTTTTTCAGCCTTCTTCACTGAAGATGGCCGTCGACGGCACGGCCGAAACGTTCGCACAAAACAACCATGGACCGCGGCCCGGCAAGCCGACGTACTCATATCAAATGAAAAATTACTTACATTTGACTTCTTCCTCTGATAGTTCCTATCCGTTTCGGATGCTGGACGTCATACAGACTATTTTAACTTTCTGTACTGCTGCACGGAATAAGTCAGTCGTATTCATGCCAAACCAGGTCCTTAAATTCCTCAGCCATGATATTCTCGGTCTCCCAGCTCCTCTCTTTCCAAGTACTTTTCCCTGTAGTATGGAGTGCAATAAGTAAAATCTCTGTTCATTTCTCATGAGAAGTCCCAGATACTGAAGCTTTCTTATCTTCACTGTGTTAATAACTTCCCTTTCTTTCTTCATCTTTCTAAGAACTTCAACATTAGTTATATGTACTGTCCATGAAATGCTCAGTATTTTACGGTAAAGCCGCGTTTCGAAAGATTCAAATTTTTACTTCCATGTTCCATAAGGAAAAAGGAAGTAGTATGGTGATGGCAAAAAAAAATCGTGTTCGAGATTATTGCAGATTATGATTATACTACCCTCAAAACATGAAAAAAAGTCATTTTTCAAAAAGCGTCTGTGTGTCTGTAGATTTTTTTTCTATGGCAAACGATAACAGCCGCAAATTCAAACAGAATCAAATAATGTTTTGCATACGTTCATAAATTGTAAAAGACTGAAGGCCTGTTGATTTTGGTGAAGATCGGTTAAGGGAAAGGGGTAGTTTACCTGCCACTTTTAATGTTTTAACAAGAGTAATTGTTTCTATGACGAACGTTAACTGCCGTACATTCAAACAGAATCAAATAATGTTTTGCATGCATCCCTGAATTGTAGAGGACTCAAGACCTATTGACTTTGGTGAAGATCAGTTAAGAGAAAGGTGTAGTTTACCTGCAACGTTTTATGTGATAACAAGGGTAATTTTTTCTATGACGAACGATAAACTCAAACATAATCAAATAATTTTGTAGATACATCCCTAGGTTGTAGAGTACTCAAGGCCTGTTGATTTTGGTGAAGATCGGTTAAGGGAAAGGGGTAGTTTACCCGCAACATTTTATGTTGTAACAAGAGAAATTTTTTCATGACAAACGATAACTGCCGTAAATTCAAACAGAATCAAATAATTTTTTACATATGTGCCTGAGTTGTAGAATACTCAAGGCCTATTGATTTTGGTGAAGATCGGTTACGGGGAAAGGGCAGTTTACCTGAAACATTTTTTGTTGTAACAAGAGTAAAGTACTTAATTTTGATAAATAAAGTATCCTGATAAGAAGATCTTAATAATCCACTGTAGAAACGTAGATGAAATATCTATAAATGAAGAGGCTAGTTGAACGGGGTGGGGTTAATTTTCTATAAATGAAAATTATAGTTGAAGGGGGAGGGGATACTTTTTATGTGTACTACGTTATCGCCAACAAGTAGTAGTTTGTTGTTAAAATTCCTTCCCGGGGTGTTTGGCCGTAGTCCAATTTTTTCTGCAAAACCAGACGTTTCGGCAGTGACGTCGACTGCCATCATCAGTGAAAATCGAGTGCGATAACCTGTGGTGGTATACGTTAGTGACCACAGTACTGTGGTTAAGGTTGAAGCAATAAGTGGAAAGAAGTAGTTTCTATGGAAACATTTCATTTCGTAAATTATTTTAAATATAAATCTTAGAACATGGAAGTCAGGTTGGTTCTCCATACCGATATTTTAGTTGTGGCTTCAGTCAAAGTCAAAGCTTCTACACCGTAGAAGAGGACTGAGAATACGTAGCAGCTTAAAAGTCTCATCTTTGTGTTTATTTACATTTGACAATTATTCGAAATTACAAAAAAGAAAAGATTAACATAACTTATAGTTTAAATATTCATTTTTTTACAGCAATTATGAAGAAAGGGAGGGAATGTGTGTATGTAAGGATACCTAGTGCTGACCTGTTTTGCCTAACTATCTCAGCTCTTGATAAATACCATCATTATCCTCTGTGGCTCTACAACAGTTCATGGGTTTTGGCCTGTTCCAAGAGTTTATTACATTCGTCCTTATTCTGTGCTATAGACTTCCATTTTCTAACATTCAGCACACTCGGGCCTACCCAGTACCCAGGCTCAGGCCCTGCGCTCTGTTAAACGTGTCTTTCCTTTGTTCTTCCTATCAGTCCTTCCTATCAGTTCTTCCTATGAGGTATCCAATCTACCTCAGTCTGTTTATTTTTATGAATCTTATAATACGAGCGTGTCCATAGAGACGGTAGAGCTCAACATTATTGGGCGTGCGTCAAACGACACCCACAGCCCTGCCCCTTATATATGTGCCTGCACGTCTGTCTCTCCAAGTTCTCCTCCTCCCTCCCCCCAGAAATATTCACTACTTTGTGCTAATACCCATCATTCTGAGCCGTATACAAAACTGGTCTAAATAAGTGTTTTATAGATTATAGGTTTAATGTCTCTTGATTTTTTGAATTCTATTGGTAGGTTTTCCGACTGATTTGTGTGTGTGTGTGTTTTTGCGCGCGCATCTGTATTTCGGAACACTCTTTTCGAGACCTTGGCCTCGATGAACGGGTCCTTGGTTCTCAGTGGGGTATACAATGGTGACAATCTTGAAAACAGGAAAATAAGTTTCCAACATGAATTTCTGTTCTGTGTGTGTGTCCTCCCTCCCTCTCCCTTTGTCTGTGTGTCTGTCTATCTGTCCGTCTCTCCCCTTTCTCTCTCTCTCTTACTTCCTTCCTCTTTACTATTTCATATTTCTTCATATTTCAAAAAGCAAAAGTAAAAATAAACAGACCATATCTGCGGTGTTGACAAACAAATGCACCGATATTTGTGGGTAACGTTAACAAATAGAGATGTTTGAATATTATTTGAAATAGAACATTAAATGTTTGAAACATTAACAATTATTTTGCCATATGTAAACATATTAACTTCGTTAAGTAGCTATGGTTATAATTTGGGGTTTGACACATTTAAAATAACTTTTAGTACATTAAAAAGAAAGAATGTGTATGTGTGCGCGCGTGTGTGTGTTGATGCGCTTTTCCGAAAGTAGGTACAGTTACGACGTAGAATATGACTTTTTTTAAATACTAACAAGTGAAACATTTTCAAAACAATTTATTTATTTGTTTAAGAAAATCGCTACAAGAGGTGTGCATCATGGTCAGCCGGATCGTAATGTTGTTTGTTATCATCCGTACGTGCATGTTGTAAGTGGCGGGTCTATTCTAAGCCAGTGGTTCCCAAAGTGGGGTCCGCGACAATGTTTCAGGCGATCCGCGGACAGTTTTAAGAAAAAATAGAATGTTTTTCCCCGATTTTTTATAGTCTAAAATCTAAATTTTAGAATCTTAAAATAATTAGTCGAAGTTTCCAGTATTTTTGTTTGTTTCAAAATAATTGTAATTGTAAAAATAATGTCAACTTAATGGCTTTAATAATGTCTTTAAATCATGTCGTGCAGCAGATCTGTTTGTCAGCCGAACTGACTAGAGCGAACCGTCAACGCAGAGCTGATCGCGCTGCTTTAGTCCACGTATAAGCACTGTATCTTAGCATAACGTTTTTCCGTGTAGCTGTGTTTATGTCTAAGTAGCTGGATTTCGACACGTGTGGCTGGAAAGATAGAGCCGAGGTTCGCAAAGTTAAGAAATAAACTTGATATCAAAAGTGACTTAATATTGAAATTATCAGACAATAAACCTAATATTGCAGAGCTAATTGTTCAAAAGCAGCTTCATTGTTCACATTAAACTACGATGATATCATTAATATTATAATTTTGCAAGTTAAGAGAATTTATAATTTTAATACATTTTAATTAAAATATAAGAGTTTGTATCATGTTTACTGTTTGCTTTATTTTATAACTCAAACTGGGTCCGTGAAATTTTTAATTTTTTGTGGGGGTCCGCAGACTTAAGCGATTTGTGATTAAATTTTAAGTACCTACGTTTTGTATGCGGTGTTTTTATATTTAATTACACTTACTTCTGTATTTAACATCCAGTGTAAGAATACAGAAGAGCTACCGGTCAGAAAATTTGATTGAAAGCTATGAAGCCATAACATCGGAAGGGAGCCCTAACACCGCGACACAATAGAGCTGTTAAATCATTTTATCAATTCACAGACTACTCCGGATTCTGATTATCACCAAACAATTGAAAACTTATTGTTTATGAAGTTAATGAATAAGACCAACTTAAAGATTAGTTCTTTAGTGCGCTATGAATTTCGTTTGGAACTAATCCTAGTCTCGATTAGAACTAATCAAGGCATACAGCTGAAAAGGAATTACCACTTAAAAGTTTTGCTGCATACAGATGGCGTGGTTATACTACAAAATAATGAAGCAGACTTACAACGCTCTGTGTACAGTCTAGCCTACATAAACTGGGACGGCAATACTACAACCTAAAGATATAGCCAACAAAACAAAAGTTATGGCTCACTGCGAAAAATTTCCAGTACGCTCAAAGATTGTTACTGAGGATGAAGTATTGGAACGCACCTCAAATTTTAACTATTTAGGTTGTAATATAAATTTTGTCTTTGACAAAGATATACAAAATAAAGTCAATAGATTTCAACACATACGTGGAACTATAAATAGAACACTGAAAAATAAAACGAGGCGTGAGACAAATTAAAATTCTACAAAACAATGGCCGTTCCAGTGCTATTATACGGCAGCGAATCCTGGATTACAAAACAAAGAGATAAAATAAACATACAGTCAGCAGAGTTGAGATTTTTAAGAAGGGTTAAAAGATGGACAAGAAGGGATCGTATATTAAATGAAGATATACGGGAAGAATTAAATATACTGTATATAATCTAAATGAGAAAATTGAAGAATGCGGGGAAAACGGAGACAGCATTTAAGTCGCATGGATGAAGATAGAATACCTAATTGAAACCCCTTTGGTTGATCAGATTTCTTTTTAATTTATTGCAAATTTCAAATCTGTTCGTCATGGGAATAATAAACAGATGGCCATAACACAATGACACATGACTCGAAGAGTTGTCCGTTGAGGTCTCTTCTTATTATTGTCTATATAATACTCACATACACAATCATTAAAAGTCTAAATGTCTGAACATCTAAAGAAAATGACATTACAACTTATTGCTAGCATGAAATTGCTGATAAATTTATTAACATATTAAATACTGAGCCTGTAGAGCAGAAATATCAGTTGACACCAACGCTTAATGTTGACATTAACACAGAGAATACAGTACATATAATGCAGACGGCTAACACTTTATTCATTGAACCTGCAGAGTAGTACTAAGAATTTGTGTCTATAAATGTCTTCACTATAATCCAACAAATTAATAGCTAGGGGGATGATAGATGATACTGTAATTTAGACGTGTGGTTCTTGCTGAGGCATACATTTTTTTTCATTTACAGTAGGCACTTTTAGCTCTCGGTGCATAGGGTTACTGGAAACAACATGGACCGTCGAATACAGATCTTAAAGAGTTCACGACTGAAAGCGCTGTAGAATCTGTATGTTGCTCGTAGTTGATCGCATCGGAATTATTTTTGAATTTCAGACAAATTGGCAGATTTTTTAATTATGCATATAATAAGATCTACAAAATTTAATTATCAGATGTACGAGTATTATAAAATTTATATCTCCTAAAATTCATGCGGTTTTTCTAAGTCTGTAAAAACTTAACTCTAACTATTACAGCCGAGTTACGTGTTTTGAAAATGGAAAATCGATCCATGAAAAAATGACTTAAAAAAAAAGCAAAACTTTTATTTGTAATAAAAGCAAATACCAGTATTTGTAAACAAGTTCAAGCCTTCTGGAAGAAAAGATGTAGGAAGGCTAAGACAGAAATGGATCTGAGAATGTGAAGTCGGAACAGGCACAGTGCCTAATCCCCGAAGTGTAGAAGAAGAAGAAGAAGAAGAAGAAGAAGAAGAAGAAGAAGAAGAACTAATTCTCCATCCTAGTATTCCTGTCCCATATATAATTGGCTGCAAGTGATAGGACCGTGTGGGTTTCTTCTTATTTATATACAAGTCGCAAGTATAAAGTTGGAGTAGATTGGTGTCGTAGTGACGAAGGAGCGCACTTATATTTGTCTAGACCTACTAAACGTGCGAAAATAATTGTGGACATTAAGTGACACACGCGTCATGCTATTTTGGAAACGTGCGGGCAGACAGTGTCGCGCTCTGGTTGTGGCGGAAGATAAACGACATGTAATCGTGTTATGTATACATACCGTAACAACTGCAAACTGACTCGCTGCCACACATGTGCTGTCTTTGTTCTATTTTGGTGTAACTGTTAGCGCAGCAGCCAAAACTCTCGATAATGATCGTGGGTGTCGCCGGTAGGGGCGGATTAGAAGCGCCAGGTGCCCTATGCTGCCATCAGACTCGAATACCTATGCCCACCCCCCATTCGAAATTCAACCTTTTATCCATTATTTACCTCGAACACTCATATAGAACTAGAACGAGCAGTTTATTCAAAAGTCACGATTTAACAATAAACACAAAGATGACACTTCTATCCTGCTACGTATTCTCGGTCCTCTTCTACGGAGTAGAATCTTGGACTTTGACTGAAGCCACAACTAAAAAATTTGAATCTTTCGAAATGTGGCTTTATCGTAGAATACTGAGCATTTCATGGACAGTACATAGAACTAATGTTGAAGCTCTTAGAAAGATGAAGAAATCTAAGAAAGTTATTAACACAGTGAAGATAAGAAAGCTTGAGTATCTGGGGCATCTAATGAGAAATGAATAGAGATTTTACTTATTGCAGTCCATACTACAGGGAAAAGTACTTTGGAAAGAGAGGAGTTGGGCGACCGAGAATGTCATGGCTGAGAAATTTAAGGACCTGGTTTGGCATGAATACAACTGACTTATTCCGTGCAGCAGTGCAGAAAGTTAAAATAGGCTGTATGGTATCCAACATCCGAAATGGATAGGCACTATCAGAAGAAGAAGACACTGATAAATGGCATACACAATTTCGAAAGATAACAATTATTTATTAAATTCTCAAATTACAACAAATATTTAGCTAAATAGTGATTACAATGAGCATAGTAGTAATTAAGCTTAGAAAATACTAATCGATCCGTTTTTTCTTGATTTTGCCTTAACGAAATGTATAATTTCTTCTAAATTGAGCGATTCAAGTATCTCGCTTAAAAAAAAAACGATAACGGCAAATCGTCGAAAATCGTGCACAGATCTTTTTATTTTGGATTGAGGAAATTTTTTTTTCACATGTATTATCTTAAAAACGTTTTTGTGATTTGGGACTGGATGGTGCCCCCTCTGACAACTGAGGCCCTGGTCCCCGGTACTCATGGATAATCCGCATTATCGATACCCTATCGTTATGGGTAATCCGTCATTTGGTCGCCGGTAGAACATAACATTGTTTATCCAATATTTATGTTAACGTACAAAATTGCTAACTGACAACTAAAGTAATTTATGCTGTAGAGGCTTGAAAGACAATAGTTGATCAAGGAAGAAAATCACAAGAGACTCAAAACAAGGCTGGTCGCGTCGTAAGACAAGTTGAATCAAACAAGTTACAAGTAGGCCTACAGATGCGGCTGTTCGGGCTTGTTCTTGTTCTGGCAGTGTACCAGCATTACCGGATAACTGTTATGCTGTTTTATTGTTTTTTTTTTCACGTGTATACGCTAATATTGTAGTAAATCTTTATTAAATATACAGACTGGTTTATTACCCAGGATATCCATATATGATTAAAATACGAAATATAAGAAAATCAGTATAGTCAATAAGAAGTGTCTTGTAAACAATATTTCAATAACGCGTATTTTTATTGTGTTAGTACCGTTTGCTTTAATGGGATTGATTTCAAGATGTTGTCACACGGTTTTCAGCCACTTTAAAGATAGTAATATTGATTAGTCTTGAGTTGGTTTCTCTGTTGTACGAAGCCGACTCGATCGGAACCTCCCCCCCCCCCCCGCCATGGTCAAATTCCAGATACTCTACTGGTCGAGTAATGAATTTTTCCATTTTGAAGAGAAAATATTCTGTATACTCTGGTAAAGATTAAATCGTCTGCACAAAATACAGCTAAAAATTATACAAACTGTTAACTGATACTTATAAAAAACGTTATGCAATTGTCGTATTAATTAAATTCAATATAAAATGGTTTTTTAATTGTACGGCTTAATATGTGTTATTGTTATTGTAGTTTTTAGTAGATCACAGTAATATCATATCATGTAAAAAAAATCTCCTCAATTTTTGTTTTATATATACAGACAACTCTTATCTCCTGTGTTGAAATTAAATATCCGGCATTGCTGGTACCGAAGGACACGCCTTTAGAGCCGCAGCTGGACTTTCACCGGACTTTAAACTTGTCTTGAACGCGACCTCCCTTGTTTTTAACCTCTTTTGACTTTCTTCCTTGATCATCTATTGTTTTTCCAGCCCCGGTGACATAAATTAGTTTAGTTATTAGTTACCAATTTAGTCGGTTAACATAAATATTTGGACCAACCGCCAAATAGTTTCTACTAACGCATACTCTTCCCGGTCATTAGCGCGCGGAAATATTATTTTTTTTTTATCATTAGCGCATTTCGCGGTCATTAGCGCTTGTTTTAAAAAAAAGTGTATTCCTTAATTTCTATTATTTTATTGTATTTTTGTAGATCACAGTAATGTCATCTCATGTAAAAAAAAATCCCCTATTTTTGAAGTTTTACAACTCCGATCTTCAGTGTTTAAATTAAATATCCGACAATATTTAATTGCGAAGGACAAGCCTGGAGTGTCGCAACTGGACTTTCGCTTTGATTCAACTTGTCTTAGGCGCGACTTCTCTTGTTTTTAACATATTTTGTTTTTCTTCCTTGATCGTCTACTGTCTTTCCAGCCGCTATGGCATAAATCAGTTTAATTATTAGTTACCAATTTAGTGCTTTGGCATAAATATTTGGAACAACCACCAAATCCCTTCTACTAGAATGTGGCTTACTCTTCTCGGTCTTTAGCGCGCGGGAAATTTTTGTTTTAAATCATTAGCGCCTTTCCCGGCCAATAGCGCATGTATTTAAAAAAAAATTATACACTTTAATTTGTGTTATTTTCATTGTAGTTTTGTACGTCGCAGTAATATTATCTCGTGTATAAAAAAAATCCCCGTTTTTGGGTTTTACAACTCTTGTCTTTGGTTTTTAAAGCATTATCCTGGAGAGACTGTCGTATTTCGCACGTTTCAGTGGATTTTGATGTACCGAGACAACGCGCGGCGTGTAATACTTTATTGAACGCTGGAATCGTGGAGTACGTTGTTGTGCAATGCGCTATAAATAGACGGTATTAACTTCTCATTATGTCGTAAAACCACTGAGGAAAATTAATTGAATACCCCCCCGTTAGCGCGCGCGTGTATCTATATGGGAGAGGGGTTTGCGATATCGATTATTACGCCGTTGTCTCTTTGTCACCACATTTTTCACTCCATTTTGTCTGTTTCCTTGTCAGTTACGAGGGTCAGTTGAAAAGTTCGCGGAGCGACATCTATAGCTCAGTGGTAGAACTAAAATCTTTCGTGTGCTGCAAGACGTATATTTCGCGCGAACACCCGTTAATTTCCAGATATATCTCTCAAATTTATTCACTTTTTACCAGCTGTTTGAAATTTTCCTGACACGCGTGTCTTTAAAATGCACAAAATCAAACATCGTGTTGTGATGAATTCTCTGTTCAAAACGTTTTAGCGTTAATGGAAAATCAAAACAAAATTGTAAATGTGTTAGGTGATGCTGCGCCTTCAGAAACAACGGAAAGAGGGGCACACTCGAGTTTAAACATGGTCGTACAAGAACTGAAGACTATTCCAGCAGTGTACGTCCAAAAAATTAAACAAAAAATGGCATTATTGAAAAAAATTTCATAGGGTGTTGGTAGACCGCAGATTGGAGAGTGGATGACGTTACTGAAATCATAGGCATCTGATATGAGCGTGTGCATGATACTTTAACTCAAGAACTTGGTGTGAAAAAGCGTTGTGCAAGCTACCGCACCTGGAGTTTTTTTGGGCGTCCAGTGCGACCACGTTTTGAGTGCTCGTACGACCACGATTAAAGTGCCTACTCCAGTGGCTACAGACCGTTGGTTTTGAAGTCCCAGCATCTCCTGACGCATTTACAATTTCGTTCTGAATTTCCGTTGGCGCTAAAGAATTTTTAACAGAGAATCACACCACGATGTTTGATAGTGTCCGTTTTTCAAAACACGCATGACACGTCAATTTTAAACAGTTTCTAAACAATGAATAAATTGATAGATAGATTTGGAAATTAACAGGAGTTCACATAAAATACAAGTCTTGCAGCACACGAAAAATTTTAGTTTTATCGCTAAGCTACAGTTGTCGCTCCGCGAACTATTCAACTGACCCTCATACTTAACCAAATTGAGTGATAATTCACCGAGATCTTTCACTTCATGTGGTCTGTTTCCTTGCCCCTTGTTTACCAATCGAGTGGTAATAACTTGGAAGTGTATTAGTGTATGTATTTATAACAAGTAGGAACGAGAATTTTCCGATTAATAACCGCCTTTTATCGGTATCATTAATATCAAACCTTCGCCAGTTCTATGATGCGGCGGCCTCAGTCGTAAAGCTAAAACGTTGTTAATTGATGACTCGTTGGGCACTTGGTGAAACATATTAATACAAAGGTTTTTTAAAATATATAAACACTTGGTACGTTTCACAGATTTTATTTAACTCCTGACAGCTGTTTCGACTTCCTAGGCCATTGTCAAAGAGATGAATGAATTAAAAACCTAAACACAGGATGTGTGAGTAAAGGTGGTGGTGGTGGCCATCTGTTTAGGGCGTGCATTGGAACATCTGTGATGGTGTTATTACGATGGAGAGGGGGTGCAGGAGCCAAGGGAAGGTCAGGTGTCTGTAAAAACTATCGGACAATGTGGCCGTGCTCTGAAACATCGCATTTATGAACATAAGAAGGCGTTTTTAACCAATGCAGCGAATACAGGTTTTGCAGATCATTGCTTACAACACAATCACTTAATAGATACAAAAAACATAACACTACTCCACAACATACAAAAAGGTAAACAAATGGATTTGTTAGAAATTCTAGAATAAAAAAGCAATAAAAAATAACAAAAATTTAACAAATGAACAAACTGAATTCTGTGTAGCCCCTTTATTAAAAGCTGTTATTTAGTTCAGTTTATTTTATATTTTGCATTCAGATTATATTTAGTTACATTGTATTCCAGTTAATTAGATCTCTAACGTTCGTTTGTTTTTTCGAACAGAAATATTATTTTGACGTAGGCCTATATCATTCAAATCTGTCAAACATTCCCCTTACAAGTTTCTTCGAAATAAATAAGATAATAAATTTATAGCAACTTGTCGTCTGATAACAGTACAGACGTTGATAAATAGTGCTTACTGTGCTCGCAAGCATAGAAACTGTCTCCCGTTTGACTATTTGTTAGTTTTTATTTATAAACAACTGGAAACAAAATTTTATAATGCTCGGAACATGGGGGGGGGGGCGAGTGCCCAACCTTGCCCCTCCCAAGTTACGCCTATGAACTTAGGGCCTACAAATACTGTAAAGTTTGTTCATTCTTAGAGTGTAGCATGATGTAAACAAAGCGGAGAGATACAACACAGAGGCATGTACAGAAGAAAATTAAAACTTTCTTAACAGATTCAAAGAATTATAAAATAATTTACCTTTTTTTAGTTGTATTAATCCCAATTGTATTAAAAAATAGGTTGTTGATATATCTTTAATCAATTAATTAATTATAAGCAATTGGGAACTACTTCATTTCTAGCGGTGGATTTAGTGATACGGCCACTCATCTAACCAATCCGGTTCTTACATCGCGCTCCACTCTAAAGAGTGAACAAACTTTTAAGTCCTTCTATTTCTACTATTATTTGTAAAATTAACATCCGAAACTGGCTTAGATATAGGCCTACGTTAAGAGATTATGAAATTTCATTGAAAGTTTTAATAGTTCCCGGGAGGGGGGATTCATCCCCCTGTTCCCGCCTCCCGTAGTCACGCCACTGACGATTACGATGATAGATATTTTGAAGTAACATTAATGCATCACCATCCGGCGTTACCTGAAGATTTTGAGTATGTTTTAGTTTCCTTAGTAGAGGTTACCAACCTCTAGCTAAGTAGTTAGGTGGTGGGGTTGCCACCTTCATGTACAGGCCTCCGACAGGCCTGTTTTCTGTCGGAGTTTCTCCCCTAGCCGAAGGTTCCAGTTTCAATTCGCTGGAAACTCACCTTTCAGCCTCTTCCGTCAGTTACATAACGCACATCCATTGTACGCCATGCTATCCAGGGGCCACGCTAAATGTATATTGTAACTGAGCTAAATGTGTATTCTATGGCCAGCAGAATAAGGGAAGGACAAATAAAATGGAGGCGGCATAACGAGAGAATTGAAGATATGAGGCTACCTAAACAAGTACGATACAGACCTCAGGGCAGGGCCGGGACCAGCGCTTCTGCCGCCCTGTGCAGTATTTATGAGTGCCGCCCCTCCCTATTTTAACTCTGAACACATTCGCGCACACTAGGCCTACTCTAAAGATACGTCGATTGCTTTCAAATGACGACTAGGAATGTTTGCATTGTTGTGTTTATCAAATAACTAGAACTTTTTTGCGTTTACGATGCGGCGAGCGGCTACAATAAAAATTGTAGAGATAACAAAAATGTATGCGTACGTGATGACTTAAAATTAAAATACTATTTAAAATTCATTATGATTGAAATACAACAATAGTAATGTTTCATATACCTTAGTTAAACAATACTCGTGTAGCTTTTGCACTGGCAAACTCCTTTGTGACTTCGTTGTAATCAACTGACTCAGCTAACTGAGGTTCTGTAGATATAGTCGCCAGACCACTCAGGCGAGTCTCGGACATACTCGATCTGAGATAAGTTTTAATAAGTTTGAGCTTCGAAAAAGTCAGGCTTACGTTCTCTCGTTCACGAGTTTTCGACTCTTCGTTGGACTCCGCTGACTTTATATACTTAAAGAAATTCTTACTCATCTTACATTTTGTGATGAAATTAAGTAAATGTTTTTGTTTTTTCCCTCAATTTCTAAACTTAACATCCCGGAATCTGCCGCCCTTTAAAATTTGCCGCCCTGGGCGGTGGCACGGTTCGCCCCTGCCTGGAGCCGGGCCTGCCTCAGGGAAGACGTGATATAGGTAGACGATAGCTTCAGTGAAGTCGGAACAGGCTGTAAGCCTATACCTTGACGTGGAGAAGAAGAAGATTAAGGCATCACCAGAGTCCACCACAAAACAATAGAAACCATTTCAGGAGCTGGGAGTAGAAAGGTCGAATATCAAAATCATGGTGTTGGGAAATTATGTTTAAAGTTTGTGAATACTCTCAGGATAGAAAGGGCGAATATGTATTTCAGTATAAAAAAACATAGATTCTAATTAGTTTACACTTTTATTTTTAAATAATTAATGATAAGTAAACTAAAAAAATAATATAAAAACAAAACATTTTAAGATTATTCTAAAATGTAAATTAATCGAATGAAAATTTGAAATGTTGATGACTGCTATACTTAACACTAGATATTAATATCAAATTCTTATCACATTACATACTACTGTGTAAAAAATGTAGTATTGAGCATTGCACAACAGTTTAGGTATTGATAACTTGCGAAGATCCAAATTCCAAATTTTTCTTTCCATTTTAGAAAAAAAACCACACTCACACTCACTGTTGTGATGACACTGTTATAATAAGACACTATCAGTATAACAAAGAAATAACGTATGCAGTATAAGAAAGAACAAACTAATCACATGAAAATAACAATCACACTGACCAAACTTTTCATAGATATGTCAGGTCGGTCAAATATAACTATGACTAAGCGCAGTGGAGAAAGGGCGAACCTAAGCAAAAATCATGCCGACGTGTGGCACCGTGCAGTATATTCGCCCTTACTCCTCCAATATTACAGCACTAAGCTCTCAGCTGGTTTTATGCAGTCCATACATTTCAATGCTATTTACAAAATACTAAGGGCGAATATGTACGTGATAGTGGTATTACCGTGTTTGTTCTTAACATGTCAGAAAAAAGGATTCTGTAAATTAAAAAAATCGATTTTTTTTTATTCGCCCTTTCTCCTGCAAGCTCCTGATTTGTTTGGTTTTTTTAAATTCTGTACATTGGAGTAATTGAGTAGAGGTGTGGGTTGGTGAGCACGCGTAACCAGTGCGGACTGCTTTTTTTGGCCACTGATAACATAACATAACAGTTACATAAAGTGAATGTTGCATTGCACAACGATCGAACTGTACCGTACCGTTCCGTAACGCCTTTCACGTCCGACTGACTGCTTGCTTCCTATTGCACTCGTTCGCTACTTTACTGCTACACAAAATCATATTAATAAATCTGTAATCATTTTAATAAACTTTTAATAAAATTAATACATTGGCAAATCAAACTTAAATTAACTAGTATGCTCTGCAGTGGCTTATCTAGAATTTGCCCCGGGTGGGGGGGGGACCGGTCGAATCGACTTCATACAAAAGAGAAATCAAGTTAAGACTAATCAATATTACTATGTTTAAAGTGATTGAAAAACTATGGTAACATCCTGAAATCATTGCCATTAAAGTAAACGGAAATAACGCAATAAAAATACGCGTTACTGAAACATTGTTTACAAGATTGACTGAATTGATTTTCTTGTATTTCATGTTTCGAACGTATACGAAAGTGCTGTGTAATATACAACCTGTTTGTATATTTAAAGACGAGTTAGTACTATATTAGCATTTACAGCTTAAAAAAAAACGAATAAAATAGCCTACAAATTAAGAGATTAAACAAAATTAGTTAACTTTTTGGACCCTCGTGGAGGGGGGGTCCGGTCCCGTTCTCCTCCACCCCTGATGCTCTCTGAGCTGCAGAACTCGCTCTCTGTTTTAAACGAAGTACCTTTATTATTGGATATATTTCATTATTAAATAATAATAATTTTTCAATTATGGGACGAATTACAAATATCCAAATTAATCTACAATTTCTTTAGTAATATGAAAATCGCTGAGCACACAGAACTAAAAATAATTGACTTTTCCCGAAGGTTTTTAAAAAGGTTTTTCTGGAGATTGTTAGCCAGCGAATATTCTGATTATTAAACACACACACACATCCACACATCTAGTACAGATGAAGTAGTTTAAGTTTACTAAATAGTACATTCAAGTGAAAGTATGTTTGACATATGGTGAAACTGGTCAGTGGATTGCCAAGGGTGACTGGCAATTTTTATATGCTATTTTATTTCGTTGATTACTTATTAATTTTCTAATTTACGATTTGCTTCTGTATTTACCAACATATTATATATTTTTAGTTTTAACAGATACATTTTTTGCAACACCTGAAGACGGTCACAGATAAATATTGATCGAAACGTTGTGTATCACAGAAATAATAGAAATCGATAATTAAGGTCGAACTTAATGCTCTACTCTGCGATGATGTGCCACCGATTATTAGGTTTAAAGATCGGACAGTGATTACTGGAAGAGACTTCAGATTAGCAGAGGGCTTAAACGTAGGCCTACTGCACAAGCATTCGGTACTTTCAGGCCGATTCAAATAGGCTTAGACAAAGTAACAGTGGTAAGTTTTTCGTGAACGGAGAGGAATGGGTACGGAGAAACAGTACATAATTAATTGCACTGTTTTACATTTATTAAGTGTTATTACTGCCTATTATACAACTATTTATTACTATTTAAAAGTTATACAACGGAATGAACTTTAACCACAAAAAAACTTGGTAATTAAGAATTTCCGCAAATAGAGTACTGTTAATTTCTTACGTCACAGTAGGGCCCAATTAATCACAGTTTTTTTTTTTTTGCTTGATAACTCTCTTTTTGTTTCGTCAAAATATTTTGCGCTTCCGTGACGACATTGTGTGGTTTTCCTTAAAATAATTAATCCTTAATGTTTCTATTTGTATCGGCCATCTGAGGACCACATGCCAATTTCAATTCTTTATTCCCTGTTTTTTCTTTTTCTCCAGTATTCTTTCATCTTTTCACTATGCCTCTTCTCCCTGTCTTCAGTCCACTTTGAACCTGCGTTTTTCTCTCTCCTACCCTGGACTTCTTCCATTTTTAACACTTTTGCCGGAAAAACTTCTCTTTCAATTCCTTCTTCTGCGTTTATATTAATTTTTTTAAATCCTTCTTTAATCCAACTTGATGTTGATTTCTTTCCCCACAGATATTTGAAGATCTGTTTTGTCAACCTATTGTCGTCCATTCTATATAAATGTCCAAAAAATACTAGTCTTCTTTTTCTCATTGTTTCTGTTATATTCTCTATACTTTGATATATTTCATCATTACTTCGTAATTTACAACCTTCTGAAGTTTTTCATGGGCCTAATATTTTCCTTATAATTCATCTTTCCAATATTTCTAGTTTGTCTAAATTATAATTCAATACTAGACATTCACTTGCATATAGGCATTCAGGCCTCCTTGATCCTTAATTAATATAACTAATAAAATATAACTTTTTAATTGAAGTAACAAAAGAACAAAATTATTGTTCAGGGAGTTATCGTTCTATCGAAATTTCAAAATATACTGCAGTAAGTTGCCTCACTTCAACAGGTATATAGCTATTTGAAATCTTCTTCCGGTATGGATCGCGTCGAATACGTCTTGTAAGACAACGATTCACCCATATTACAGTGGATATCCTCAGGCCGGTGTCACATGTACCTGAGGACGCCCATTGTAATATGAGTGAAACGTTGCCTTGCAAGACACTTTTTATGGGGTCCATACCAGAAGAAGATTTCAAATACCGAATGGACACTGGCCGCGGAAGTCCATGTGAGAATATAGGTATGTAGGTAAACTTCTCATATTTCAACTGCCTTGATTACTTGACAAATACGGGAACTGTGAGTACAGAAGAGTACAGATACTCTATCAGTTAAAAAAATAGTACTTCATCTTCTTCTATCAGGGAGTAGGCGACAATAACCTACGAGCCTACTATTAAAAAGTTCGCGAAGCGACATCTATAGCTCAGTGATGAACTAAAACCTTTCGTGTGCTGCAAGACGTATGTTTCGCGTGGACACCTGTTAATTTCTAGATATATCTGTCAATTTATTCACATTTTACCACCTGTTTGAAAATTTTCTGTCACTGGTGTTTTTAAAATGCACAAAATCAGACATCGTGTTGTGATGAATTCTCTGTTAAAAACGTTTTACCGCCAATGGAAAATCAAAACGAAATTGTAAATGTGTTAGGAGATGCTGCGTTAGGCGGTGTTATTACCTGTTCCAGTCTCAAAGAACTATATGCACTTCAACAACGCTTTCTAGGTCTGCCTATACTTCACTGCCAAACTTCTTTAGGTATCCAAACCTACCATCCGGTATCCTGTTCAGATGAGCAGTAAATCTCTGTTTGTTCTCTGCAATACGATCTTGGATATCAAAAATGTTCAACTCTTTACGAATGTCTTCACTGTGGAGTCTGTCCCTTCGTGTGCAGCAGCCTTTAACAGGTCGCAAGAATCTCATCTCCGATGCCTGTATTCTGCTCAGGTGTGTTCAGAAAAATAATCACTGTTGCTAGTTAGGCCTAATATTTTAACAAAACTCCTCCTGTCTGCAGGAAAACGTTTCGTGAAAGTCGGCAGCAGTAAAGTCTCGGGGCTATTCGACAAACGCACAGGTGGCTGCGGGACGGTGGAAAGCTGCGCACGTACAAGGTCAAAGGGGTCAAACGACAGCGATAGGTCTTTCTGATTCCTTCACGGCTCGTATCGTCGTAAAACCGGGAAGCAAGTACAGTAACGTACGGTGACTGGAATAACAATCATAATAGAGAGATCTGTTATTGTCGACAGTGTCGTTAAGTCGACGGGGATTTAGATTGCATTTATGGAATGAGTGCCGCGAACAGAATATTTTATTGCAATGTGGATTAAGCGTTGTAAGGAGATTTCACTGCTACCAAATCTGTGCTTAACACAAAATAAAAAATAAACAATTTTTTCACTTAATTACTTCCATGTTCCATAAGGAAATGGAAGTTACGTATGATGATGGCGAAAAAAATCGTGTTCGAGATAAGGGCTGATTCTGATTGTACTACCTTCAAAACATGAAGAAAAGTCATTTTTCGAAAAGTGTCTCTGTACGTGTCTGTGTGTAGAATTTTTTCTATCGCGAACGATAACTGCGGCAAATTCAAACAGAATCAAATAGTCTTTTGCATACATGCCGAAAGTGGCAGTGAACTATAAAGCAATGGTAGAAGAGACATGGGTCGTCCGACGATGTGACGAGTGCCGGAACAGGTTTATATAACAGGTTGGGGCGCAATTGATCGGGTAAGAACAGGTAAAAACGTCGTTTTGGTCGCAACTGACCGAGACCACTTTCGGATAAGTTTCGAATTAACCGTGTCATTTATTTAAACTTCCAGGATCGTCGGCCGTGGTAGGTTGCTAAAAACACATACACAAACAAATCAGTCTCTTCCTCACGTACTAACGTATCGACGTCTCGAGCTTATCGTAATTATCAAATTCGGGACGTCCAGACCATCTTTACGTCTGTCTTTACGGTGACGATGACAGTCGCTCGAGCCGCTGAAACGTTAGTACTCATTTTTAACAACCGACCACGGCCAACAATCCGATAGTTTTATCATCATCATCACCACCACTCCAAGCATTAGGCCTTAGACCTGTTCCGGAACCCACCTCCTCCTCCGTGTACCGACATCTCTCTTCCCAGTAGGGTGATAAACCAAGGCAGCCACAGGTAGACGGATATCAGGCATGCGATTCAAGTGTTCACACTATCTCCTTCTGTGGTCTTCAATCTTCTGGTGCAATGATACAATGTTTAAATCGCGTCTAATATCCTCGTCCCTTCTCCGATCCAACAGAGAACAAACTTGCGTCCCTCTTAGAAATTTCGTTTCGGCTGCCTGAATCCTCTGCACGTCCCTTTTACCAAGAGTCCATGTCTCACTAGCATACAGGAATGTGGGGACAGCCACAGTTTTATAAAATTTCAGTCGGGTATCCTTCCGGGTTTTATTTTTCATGTACCTATGAATCGTTCCACAGGTGCGTCTAAATTTCGTTAGCTTACTATCCCAATCAGTATTAGTTCCACATGAGATATTACAACCCAGGTAATTAAAATGACTAACCTGATCCAAAATCTGATTATACACGACTATCTTAATTCTTATAGGATACCTCCCCTGAAATGCTGTTGTTTAAGATTTTGTAGTAGAGATCTGTAGCCCATAGTCTTGTATGATGCTATTGAACGTAAATATCGCCCGTTGTAACTGGTCTACTGTTTTCTGTATCATTACCTTGTCATCTGCATAAAGCAATGCATTCACATGAATATTTCGTTAAAGTGATATTCCCGAGTCAGCTTTAGCTGTCCATCGCCGAAATATGTCGCCCATATAGATATTAAAAAGTGTCAATGAAATAGGGCACTCTTGTCTCATACCTTTATTTGTAGGAATATCTTGTGATAATTTACCATTCAAATCCACGACAACCACTGTACCCGATAGTTTTAATAAATAAATAATTTTTTCTCAAAGTGTTGTGGAAAACGTTTTTTTTTCTGAACTCTCGCATTGCCAGTTCTCGTCGATCAGCCGTCGTTGTGTTTATAAATAATACCGTTCAAGGTGTGTATATTTTGGACGGAACGCACTGTACATTAGCCAGACTAGTGGTAATGATGTAGTCTGTTTTACGTAATGCGGTGCGCAATACGACGCACATGCAGAAAAATCCGGAGGCGTTGGCGGGAGTCGGTGAAGGTTGCCACATACACACACATCTGGCAGTGGATACGACGCATATTGAAACGTGATTGTATTTAGAAGGGAAGATGGCAGAGAAAGTAAGAGGATAGGAATCCGAAGGACATACGTACACAGGGTAGGGAACGTGACGTCTTTGTCTAACCTACAAACAGACAGTTACACTGATAAAGAAGAACAAGACGAGATTTTGTATTGTTAAAACGTTCTAACATTTAAGGAGATATATGAATAATATTCTCGTACCGGATTTAAGCATAGGCTGCAGCCTAGGGGGCCGCACCATAAAGAAAAAGAAAAATGTCGGTATGGAGAACCATACATGACTTCCATGTTCTAAGATTTAAATTTAAAACCATTTACTTGATTTCGCTTCGATAATTAGGTGTGTTTCTTGTAAATCAAGTTTTATGTTTGACAAATTGAAATGAAATATTTCCATAGAAACTACTTCTTTGTTGCCGATAACGTAGTACACATATACAAAATTATCCCTACCCCCTTCAACTATCATTTTCATTTAAAGAAAATTACCCCCTCCCTCTTCAACTATCCTTTTCATTTATAGATATTTCATCTACATTTCTGCAGTGGATTATTATGACCTTCTATTCAGGATACTTTATTAATCAAAATTAAGTACTTTACTCTTGTTAAAACATGATACATTGCAGATAAACAACCCCTTCCCCTTAACCGATCTTCACCAAACTCAGTAGGCCTTGAGTGCTCTACAACTCGGACACATGTACAAAAGTTATTTGATTTTGTTAGAATTTTGCGGCAGTTATCGTTCGCCATAGACAACATTGTAGACACGGAAACTTTTCGGAAAATGACTTTTCTTCATGTTTTGAGGGTAGTACAATGAGAACCAGCCCTAATCTCGAACACGATTTTTTTTTCGCCATCACCATACTTCCATTTCCTTATGGAACATGGAAGCAAAAAAGAACAGTCAATTTGCATAAAAATTGTTTGGTCCGTGTTTCAGAGAACAGTAGAAGTTACTAGAGGAAAAGGTGGTATTATGAGCCACGTACAGGGTAGATTGGGGCAAGAGTGCTCACTTAAATTGTAAATTCATCTCAAACTGCACTCATTGCACTGAGACTCATTATATTTTGACAGAAATATCATGAATCTCTTAAGGTTCTATGAAGACCGCCCCTCCCCTTTTTAGTACCTCAAATAGTGCAACACATGTAAAAAATCGGTATGGAGAGCCATACATGACTTCCACGTCCTAAAATTTATATTTAAAATCACTTAAATATTAATTAAATAAGTGGATGCTTGAGTTCTGAAAAAATTACGTATCAGCTAAAATGGTACCACCATGTCAGGTGGATTAAGACTATCCTCAACCTTCGTGAGGAAGGACTGTACTTTTCGATAAAATGTCTGTAGGTCGAACGAAGAGCTAGCTAAAGGTAGCTGCGATCTGATTCCTGTAATGAAATTGGACTCTCGCTGCGAGGGGCCGAGGGATGTCTATAGTGTTATCAAAGTCGTTTCTGTCAATACTATACTAGTCATTTTTCTTTTTTAAAATCGAGTCTTGATTTCTTTCTTTCCATTTGTCTTCGATTTCTTGAACGACTATTCTGTTCACCCGTATAATTATAAATTTTTCAGCAAAACATTTCTTCCTTAATACGTTTGTGTCTCCTGTTTAACACCCACCATTCTGATCCATGTCATAACGCTATATTCCACACAGGCTAGTAAATAACTAGCCATCAGGGAGGTCAACATATTTTCAAGGAGGGGCAAACAATTTTCCAAAGGAGAAAAATATTTATATATTTTTCATACATACACACATGCACTTATTAGTTTATAATTCTCATATCATAATAGAAATAAGTACACAGATTGTATTAATTGCTTTAATACAACAACACTGCCCAGCGATTCACAGGAAGCAAATCGATGTCGACCTTTTCGGCTTGCACGCGTTGTGTTGGTGTGGGTTTCGGCACTTTACATTTAAAATGCTTGCAAACATAGTAAAATAAACATGAGTGAGGCCAGAAATAACGCGAATTTTGTATGATTGTGTGTCCTGCCGGCCTTTTTATTGCAGTAATCACAATAATAAAACTTTGGAAAAGTAAACATTACATAATTGAGATATGCTTGCCTGCCAGGAACGATATATTTTCACTCATACGTGATTTAAATTAAAATGAAAAATATAGAATTTTGTTAAAGTGAAAGAAATGTTTCCATAGAAACTACTTCTTTGTTGTCAATAACGTAGTACACATATAAAGCTTATAAAAATTTACCTCCTCCATCATCAACTACCATTTTAATTTATAAAAAAATTACCCCCTCCCCCTTCAACTACCCTTTTCATTTATAGATATTTCATCTACCTTTCTACAGTGGATTATTGTGACCTTCTTTTCAGGATACTTTATTTATCAAAATTAAGTACTTTACTCTTGTTAAAACATAATACATTGCAGGTAAACAACCCCTTCCCCTTAACCGATCTTCACCATAATCAGTGGGCCTTGAGTGCTCTACAACTCGAACACATGTGCAAAAGTTATTTGATTTTGTTAGAATTTTGCGGCAGTTATCGTTCGCCATAGGCAACATTATAGACACGGACACTTTTCGAAAAATGACTTTTTTTCATGTTTTGATGGTAGTACAATCAGAATCTGCCGTTATCTCGAACACGATTTTTTTTCCATGTTCCATTTCCTTATGGAACATGGAAGTAATAAATATATTTCCAAAACGTGTCCAATGCGATTCCAAAATCCCATTGTACATCGACATACTTTGAAACCGTTAAATTGTTTAACAAATTGAAAATTTACAAAAAACACTGTATCCCAATTTAATTTGTACATTTGACAATGATTTTATTTACAGTTCTGGAAGATATATTTTTCAAAATTTTCCGGGAAGAGACCCGGACCCCCCCCCGTTTTACTGGTGGTATTCCATACCCCCTAGACCTCCTTGGTAGTTGGGGGGCCCGCGCCACATGTTCAGCCTTGGGGGCCACTAACTCTAAATCTGGCCCTGTATTTACTTCTTCTTCACCTCTTCGGCACTGAGCCCTGCCCTCCAACACCGGTCTTCCTCCTTCCGAGGCTTGGTTATTTGTTTTTATAACGAGTTTCTTTTCACTCGGACGGGGTTTTAACCCGACGTAAAACCCTAAACCAGCAGGACTTGGTGACCTTTTTTACGGGTTTTATTTGTCTTTCCGCTAGCAGGTTCTTCTTTCAGATTTTTAACACAGATTTGATTGTTGTGAAACGGTATTTTTCCAAGATGTCGAAAATAAAATTGTGTTTACTCATCATTCTGTGTTAAATAAACCCAAGTTTGTTATGAATTTTACCTTACCGCTTTGAATTTTTTATTGCATTTATGGAATTAATGCTGGGACCAGGATATTGTATTGTATGGATAATCGTTACAAGGAAATTTCACTGCTACCAAATCTTTGCTTCAAAACTTAAAAAGTGATTAATTTTTACTACAATGTTCCGTAAGGAAATTTTCCGAAAAGTGTTTGTGTGTAGAATTTTTCTACGGCGAACTATAACTGCTACAAATTCAAACAGAATCAAATAATATTTTGCATATGTGCCCTACTTGTAGAGGACTCAAGGCTTATTGATTTTGGTGAAGATCGGGTAAAGAGAAGGGGTATTTTACCTGCAACGTTTCACGTTTTAACAAGAGTAAAGTACTTAATTTTGGTAACTAAAGTATCCTGAAAACAGGTCATAATAATCCACTGTAGAAATGTAGATGAAATATCTATAAATGAAGAGGGTAGTCGGAGAGGGAGGGGGTAATTTTTTGTATTGATGTCATAAATTTATTCAACCGAAAGCTTAAAAATTTCAATAAAATATCAACAATTGATATCGTTCCATGCTGTCACCACGAATACGTAAACAAAATTTTTTGTTTTCAGAAATAACTATCACAGATAACTAACACTGGGCGGTATTCGCTTCCTTTCGCCTCATTGAAATAAAAGATAATTTAATCGAATTAATTCTTTATTAAATTAGTATTAACAACTAGGTACAATTCGTGTTTTGATTATCTTTCTCAGCGTATTTACCAAAAGCATGCTGATATATTTAGTTTCGTTCTGAGTGTACGTATTAAAAATAATTTTAATTAATTAGAACATGGAAGACATGTATGGTTCTCCATGCCGATTTTTTCACATAATTCACATAAGACTGAACCCGTATGTGACAGACCGATGCGCTCGCTTCGCTCGTCTTACATAGGCATCGAAAAAGCGGCCTTCGGTCGTCTATCGATTTGCGGATTACTATAAAACATCCCTTATGTGCCACAGACGTGGAAGCATTAGATCGCAACGATTGGCCCTTTAACGAGCTGTAGTTGCCTCCACGAAGATAAAAGAAAAACACAAAGTTTCGTGTAATGTGTGGTAGTACGATTTTGAAATTATGCGGACGTAAAGTTTTCCAAAATCGTACGAAAACGTGGATATGACAAAAATGACATTGGAGTTCATGTAATTAAGATAGGTGGAAAAGGTCACACCTTTAAAATATTGTCACGAGGTTTCTCCTCATATACAATACAGTCTTAAGAGGAAAGGTTTCTTCAAAACCAGAATTTGGAATTTAGATATTTCAATCTTCAAATGTTTGGGAATTGCTCTTTCTGAAAAATGTCTTCTTCTTCTTCACGGCTTGGACTGTTTAGTCTGTTCTGGTCGGACTGTCTCTTCTTGGGTCTTCCCAGGCTTCTCTTTCCTTTCGGCTGATGCAATTAGGCTACCTTGGGCAATCTGTCACTGCCCATTCTGCTAATGCGTTGTTTCCAGCTTTCTATATACTTATTGATGATTCCGTTTACATGCCTGGTTATCATCCTTAGTAACAATCCGGCTATTAATTTCCCTTTGGAGGTTAAGAATAATGTGTCTCTTGGATACGCTACCGACGTTTCGCAAGGCAAGTGGAGTGAGGGGCTGGAATCTCAACAGAACTCTTGCCTGTACTAACCTCAGCCAGAGGGCTGTTTCTTCCGCTATTGTTCATATACAAACCGTTGAGAACTTCATCCTTGTTACCCCGAACATGGAGTCACTATTAAAACCCAGTGACAAAGAGAGTAACAGCCGCCCAGTATGGGTCAGACACTGCCGCCTTTATGAACGGTTTCCCGTTTTAAGGACACGAGAGTGCCCTGCACCACTACCCGGTCATCCGTCTCCAAATGAGGCCGTTGGCACTTGGTGGAGGGGGACAGCTTATACCGGCTGGCACTCGGGTCTCCAGAGCCGCCGCGTGAAAAACCATAAGGTGTGCACCACGAGGAGGTGCAGGGAGGAAGTCCAGGAAGTTTCCCTTCATCAAGGTTATGGGACCCAATGGGCATTTCCCTTCCTGTCTAGTACTTTGGGGACCTGAAAAATTTTTAATCAAAATTTTGATTTTGGGTTTGAAAAAACTTTGCCTCTCACACCTGTTGTATGTGGTTTAGAGAGATCATAAAAAACGCTACAAAGTAAGACTTCCTTACTTGTCTGTCACAAGTAGACGATCTGCAAACGAGTTAAAAAATTGTGAACCTGCATTTTTGCGCATTAAAAAAATTACATACCTTTAATTTTAAAATCGCTCAACAGGCAATCATAAAAATTTGTACTTTCCATTATCATTATGAGGCAATCACTCTCTCAATTTCATTAAAATCAAAGACGGTTAGTTAAAGCGATCGTGTTGATTCGACAAGGACTTACTCGTATCAAAAAGAAAATACATCAGTTTTCTCTCAGAGTTATGTGGAAAATATTTTTCGCAGCTCGGCTTGCGTCCACCTGTGGATCGGCCGCTGTTATAAATAACCGCCTCAAAGTGCGTATATTTTGGACGCAACACATTGTACACTGGCCGGCCTGAACCTTTCGTGTGGTAGTGCTAATAACGTATTGTCATGTAATGCGCAATATCACGCGCACATGGCACACGTGCCACATTCTGAGAATGGAAATAAATGTATCCGTGTGTACCCATATGTTGTACACGCACGCACGCGCGCACGCAGCACGTGGACTGTACAAACGTCATCACCATCATCGTCTTTAAAAACAAACATTGCGCTGTTGCACACCACTATTAAAAAATTTCCCAATTAGCGCTTTCTAGCTTTACAGTTCATCAGGTCGGAAATATACAATAATAAAAATTGGTGTGGTGAACCATACATGACTTCCATGTTCTAATTAATTATAAAATTATTTTTAATATGTAGGCCTACACTCAGAACGAAACCAAATATATCAGCATGTTTTTGGTAAAAACGCCGAGAAAGATAATCAAAATACGAATTGTACCTAGTTGTTAATATTTTAATAACAAAGAATTAATTTGGTTAAATTATCTTTTATTAAACAACGCGAAAGAAAGCGAATACCGCCCAGCGTTTGTAATCTGTGAATTTGTGAAAACGAAAAATTATTTTGTTTACGTATCCTTGGTTACATACCTCGGATAGATAACAATTGTTAAAATTATATTGAAATTGTTTTAAGTTTTCGGTCAAAGAAATTTGTAATATCAATACAAAAAATTATCCCCTCCCCCTTCAACTATCCTTTTCATTTATAGATATTTCATCTACCTTTCTACAGTGGATTATTATGACGTTATGTTCAGGATACTGTATTTATCAATATTAAGTACTTTACTCTTATTAAAACGTAAAACGTTGCAGGTAAACTACCACTTCCTCATAACCAATCTTCACCAAAATCAAGCGTGTTGTAGATCTTTGCCAAAACTCAAAGTTGTAAGCTTTGAGTCCTCTACAACTCGGGCACATACGCAAAAAACTATTTGATTCTGTTTCAATTTGCGGCAGTTACTGTTCGTCATAGAAAAATTCTACACACAGACAATTTTCGGAAAATGACTTTTCTTCATGTTTTGAGGGTAGTACAGTTAGAATCAGCCCTTATCTCGAACACGATTTTTTCGCGTTCACCATACTTCCATTTCCTTACGGAACATGGAAGTAAAAACGAGACAATTCTTTGATACTTGGCCAACAAGGCGTGCACATTTTCGTAAACAAGCCCTGAAGTAAACGTCCTTACAGCTGCCGCCACTAGCCTGTGCGCGCGGCCACAATCGTACTACTCACTGAAAACATAAATCGTGGCGAGTCACTCCAGCGTTCGCGACCATTTCTCGCACAATCGACATTTCATTTTACTGTAATGTGTCAGTTAAAAAAACCTAATTATAATTTTTAATGAAAGTTATAAACCTAAACTTTTACTGAAACACCTCACTTTACGGAAAAAATTTAAATTGAGTATTTACACTATCATATCTAAATTTATAGCCTGTGGTATATGAGTTATTTACTATTACTCACTCTATTGTCCATTCGCCTGGATTCTGTTATTCCAGCTCCTCAACTCCACTCAAGCCTTCATCAGCGTCATCTGAACTTTCGGAATCTGATTCACTGTCACTGTTTGTAGAAATTATAAGTGATTCAACTATATTGTCTATGGCTGGTTCTTGAGCTAGGTACTCGTCTTCAATTGTTTCAACATGTCGGCGTTTCCTTACCCAATCCTCAGGACCCATGCTTGACACTTTTTCTTTGCATAACATTTCCGCTTGAGAAATAGTGCAAGAAACGTTTCTGCTGGCCACGTATCCTTTAATGTCAGCCCAATAGGATTGAGGTCAGGATGATAAGGCGGAAGTCTCAGAACGTCATGCCCTTTGTTTTTCACTATTTCATCAATTAGGTACCGATGAAACCTAGGTTTGTACATTTTTACAAGGTTGTACAGTTCTGGGACGTACATACTGTCACTAAATGGGATATTGTGCTTGGTCCCCTTTCATCTCCTGCTTTCTACTGTTAGATGTGGGGGCCTTTTCGAGTCGTACGTTGTGATAAGGCGCGTTATCTACAACTACAACACTGTTTGGGTTCAAATTTGGTAACAACTTTTCTTGTAGCCATTTTACAAGAAATGGAAATTAATGTTCTCGGAAAAGCTGGTGTGGTCGGGAGCGCCGCATGAGTCATCCAATGTTTGTAGAAAAGGCGCCCCTCTCCACCCCCCGTCCGTTGCAGGAGCCTAAGCTCCGCGCGCACAGGCTAGTGGCGGGAGCTGTACCTTTTGGTTCCCAACACATATGGAGGGGTCAGTCATCCGTGTCGGTACCTTTACATTTATATCTGACTTTTTTTTTACAGTTACATTACTTTTACAGATTTCCGATCTGATGATGAGGTGTAATGCTTGAAAGCGTTAATAGGGATTTTTTGTACATAGTGGAGTGGTGGTGTGCAACAGCGTACTTTCTCTTTGTCGTGTTTACTTGTTAAACGGGTACTTATCATGCTCCGGACGAGGCCTTTCAGCGTTTGCACCATTTTTAAGTCCTAAACCACGAGGAAAAATGGTGGAAACACTGAAAGGCCTCGTCCGGAGCATGACAAGTATCAGTTTAACAATTAAACACGAAAAAGTTGGAATTACTGATAGGCCTACTGCTAATTCAAATAATAAGATGAGCGTAAATTCTGTTTGTGATTATAACAACTAACACAACTTTATTAATGAATTATTCTTTTCGCTACGTCATTTAGGCGTCCGCTTGTTCCGTCTTCCGTCTTCAAGTCCTACACACACGCGCGCGCGCGCGCTCGCTCCTATTGCTTTTTGTTTGAGATGTTATTCAGGTACTTCAAAATTCCTGAGCGAAGGGCCATTTCTATTCAGGTAAACCTCCATCTTAACACTTTTCAGTTGACGTTTCGCTCCTAGAACCCAGTACCGTCCTCAGAAGCTGTGAGTGGCGAGTGAAAGACCTAACAAGTAGAAACAGGCAGTCTGAGTAGAGAGGGTGTACCTTATTTAGGCAGACTTCCGTTTCTCTTGCCCATCCTTTTTACGCGCTATAATGTGTAAAACATTCCGCGCCTATAGGCCGTGGTCGGTCTTCAGCTTCCGTTATTAACTACGGAGAGGAGACGGTGAAAATGTTAAGAAGAATTGGAGGTACTCAGGGCGCAGGTGATGTGCTTAACTAGCAAATGTCGGTCGGATATGAAGACCGCGCCTATAAGCCAAGAATGTTTTACACCCTATGGCTTCGGGAGTAAAACTTGTATGTGATATTTGCATTTGACTTGCATGTTCCATAAGGAAATGGAAGTATGGTGATCGCGAAAAAAATCGCGTTCGAGATAAGGGCTGATTCTGATTGTACTACCATAAAAACATGAAGAAAAGTCGTTTTCCGAAAATTGTCTGTGTGTAGAATTTTTTCTATGGCGAACGGTAACTGCCGCAAATTGAAACAGAATCAAATAGTTTTTTGCATATGTGCCCGAGTTATATAGGACTAGAAGCCTATTGATTTTGGTGAAGATCGGTTAAGAGGAACGGATAGTTTACCTGCAACGTTTTATGTTTTAACAAGAGGAAAGTACTTAATTTTGAGAAATAAAGTATCCTGAAAAGAAAGTCATGTATGATTCAAGTAAATGATTTTAAATATAAATCTTAGAACATGGAAGTGATGTATTTGAAAATTATATTTTTCTAGTGAAGTACGAGTATTTAATTTTGAAGGATAAGATACAAAGATACAAGCAATTACATATGACAAAACTATTACTCTATAAAAGTGTAAATATCATTAATGGTGGGGATCGTTTGAGGAGGAGGGATGATTATCTGCGTAGTTCAGTTTCTTTATAAGAATAAAGTACCTAATTTTTATAGATAAAGTGACTCGAAAATAACATTATATTAAACGACTACCCCATAATAACAAAAATATCTTTAAATATTTAAAATAGTTTGAGGATGGGGGAATATTTGATGAGCGGTTGATGAGGATAAGAGGGTTGAAATACCGAGGAAAGTCTTGACAGTGCAGCCGGATGGAAGAAGAAAGAGGGGCAAGCCAAAGCTCCGATGGATTGATGACGTGAGCAGTGATGCCAAACTGTTTGGACTGGGGAGGCATCGGGACCGTTGGAGAAGACTTCTGGAGGAGGTCAACACTCAGCAGCAATGAGTTGTAGCAGCAAGGATGATGATGATTATCATTGTATCATATAATATGGTTGGAATATCGTATGTATGAAGTTTATTCACTGTAACTTTACACCCGCGAAGACAGAGAGGCTAAAGTATTAAATAAATAAATAAAATTTCTTTAGACAGTGCTAAGTTCTATAGGGTCGAAGCTGTGCCGACTTTACTGTATGGATGTGAAACATGGACTCTCCTGCAAAAAGATATTTTAAAAATACAGGCCTCGGAAGTGAATTTTTAAGAGCAGTGAACGGATGTACGTAGTTTGAGAGATCGTCTACGAAACGACGACAAAGGAAAGACCTGAAGTTACAGTCGGTTCTGGATAGAATAAAGGAATACAGGCAGAATTGGATGTCCCATGTGGAACGCATGGTAGACACGCGTATTCCTAAACAAGCGTTTGAATGTAGACCAGTGGGGACGAGAGATCGTGGAAAAAATGGTCAGAGACTCTGAAGTTGTGACGGGCTATAGCCCAAGCCATGTATTGAAGAAGAAGAAAATTTGTTATTTGTCTCAGCATAAGGATCTTATCCGTTATGTGTCCATCAACGAGAAACATTGTCGCAAACAAAGGCATGGTGCAGTGTAGTTTGTTTTTCTTAGTGTCGTTCATGCTTATCTTCTCCGTTATCCGACTACGAACGGAAAACCGGTTGTCATTATTAGTAAACACGATGACATGCTCAGCTAGTGTTCCTTATCGTTCTGCATGCTTCAGTTTGATGTGGACAACGACGTCGATAGAACACTACGTGGACAACGACGTCGATAGAACACTACGTGGACAACGACGTTTGTATCTCTTATAGAACACTTTGTTATTATTGTTCCGGCTGTACAATGTTTACACATTTTCCGGAACCACAGATTAGAGAAGTGAGTGAATTCTCATCTTCCACTACTGCTTGTCCATCCAAAGATCTTCAATTTCTCATTCCCTCAATATAGTCTGCATTTCTTCTATCCAGGTGATATATGGTCTTCCTCTTTACCTTCTTCCTGGTGGGGTCCATTCCATTCCTCTCCTTGCCAATCTTTCCTGTTCCATGCCGAAAATTTCACTACATGCAAACTAACAAAACATTCCATGTCGTGAGTCCGCTTTTAAGGCTCCGTCCTTGAAATCTGTTAAAAGTTATTGTTTCAAATCTACGTCTAAAACCAATTGATCTAAACATTTATCGAATTTCAAGGAACACGGTGGAGAAAGAATTTTTTTAAATCGAATCAGTAGTTTCTGAGGTTAGCCCAGACAATGAAACAAACAATCTCTTTATAATAGTAGTATAGATGTGTTCGTGGGCAGATAACAGATGAGAAGATCCCATGATTTACTTTCGAAATCTTAAGTATATAATATGTTTATATGTTACACAAACTGTGCAAGATGTTAAACTTTCAAGGCCGGCGCCAACATTGTTAAAATTATTATTATTACCAGCCGGGCCCTTAGGCCGCGGTCGACTGTTATTGTGTATGACACGTTCCGCCATCTTCTGTGTCAAAAGTGTTAGGCAGCTGACAGAATACTCTCTACCTCAGTTCTGGGGTGAATTGGAGGACAGCTGCCAAACAGTTTTAACACTGAAGACGGCCGGCCTCCGATGGCGGGACCGACACGTGTGTCAAACACAATAACAGTCGACTACAGCTTAACAGCCCAGCTAGTAATAATAATAAAATTAACGTTACACAAACTGTTGTTAACACATATGTTGCCAATCTATAGATTCAGTGGAGACGACAGAAGCAGTGTTCTACGTATAAGCGTACTGTACGTCTGACTGGGCCACAGCGTGTCTATTCGTCAGCAACACCAGCACCAGGAAGTTGCCAGTCTGCAAATGTGGCCTTGTTATTGTCCGGTTAACTGTGCACCGGGCTCGTTATGTATACGCTATAAAATATACTCTACCGCGTCGCGTCATATGCGATACATGGAAATAAAAATCGATTGTTCGTTACTACTTTCTCGTTCATTTGCGAAACGTATTTAAGATAGTGAAATATAATATAATCGCAGAAGAAATGTATTATTACTGTGGCAATACAGTGTAATGCTACAAGTCAAGTTTATTGAGGTGTCACGTAACCTCTTAGTGAAATTTTCTAGAACGGAAACCAGTAGATAGGAGATCAAAACGAAGGCCAACGAAAAGATGGATCGTGGATGTTGAGGAGGATCTGAGAGTATAGAGATAAGAATATGAAGAAGACTATGTAATTAGAGAGCTGAATGGAGAAAAATCTTTGAAGAGCCTAAAACCCATACTCGATTGTAACGCCAATAGAAGAAGAAGAAGAAGAAGAAGATCGACAGTTGCCAGCAAATATTAACGTGCTCATATATAATAATGTTTCTTTTCGTGGACATAACAATAAAGTTTCAAACACAAATTCCATAATTTTGATATAGAAACTTTTAAACACGACACAGAATTTCATGTTAAGATTAATACAGAAATTCATGGATTTACGTTAATGCATGGAGAATAAATATGATGCTTACGCGACTACCTGTTTAGGGGTTCCATTAAATTATAAAACAAAAGTACGGCAGCAGGAAACATATGTTAAATGAATATACATATCCTTAAGAAACCAAAACTAAAAACAAAAAATATCTACTAATTTAACTGATTGGCTGATTCAATTTAATAATCAGTGTTTTAATAATAATAATAATAATAATAATAATAATAATAATAATAATAATAATAATAATCTTTCTTTAAGTCTGTAACTTAATAATCCTGCTTTTTCTTCTTCTTCAGTTGACAGTCACAACCCCCTGTGGGTTTTACCTTCTCAACAATCCTCCTCCGTTCTGCCCTTTCCTTGACCATTTCTTTCCGGTTTCGTACTCCAATTTCCTTCAGATCTTCCTCCGCGTCATCCCTTCATTTCTTCCTATGTCTACACTTTATTCTTTAATTTCGAAGGTTTCCTCTGAAATAATCCTTTTTACAATTCTACTCTCATCCATCCACGCAACATGTCCAATCCATGCGATACGCAGTGATTTAATATATCTCACTGCGTCAGCTTCTACTGTTTATCATGATTGGAGTTCATGATTCATCCGGATCCTCTATGTGCCATCAACATTTCTTACTGGTCCATCTATCTTTCTTAACACCTCTCGTTCAAATATTCGTAGTAGGTGTAACGAAACGAATACTACGAACGAATATTCGTAGGACGGCCTTAAGCTTCCACGAACGGCGTCGTAATTGTTATACCTACTTGCCGGGCTGTCAGGCCGTGGTCCTGTGTTGGCAAAAGCAAACGTTTCAACCACTTCACTCATGGCCATCATCAGTGCCCGAAGGACTAAAAAGTACTGACAACGGTCTCTGTCAGCCTTAGCCACAGTACTGGTGTGTTACTGACGGAGACCGTTGTCAGTACTTTTTAGTCCTTCGGGCACTGAAGATGGCCACCAATGGAGTGGTTGAAACGTCTGCTGTTACCAACATAGGACCACGGCCTGATAATTCGAAGTAGGTGTTCGTCATTATCTGCCACGGTCCATGCCTCACTACCGCAAGTTAATATTGGACTCATTAAGGTTTTGTATAAGGTCACCTTAATTTTTCGATCTATGAATTTAGATGTCAGTAACGTTTTGTATCCGTAGTAGCAGCGATTGGCCTTTTGTTTATATACGTGATTTATTTCCAGCAGTCATCTTGTTCCTCTTGGTTATTTCCGTTCCTAAGTAGGTGAAAACTTCAGCATGACTGAATGTATACTTAGCAGTAGTAAACTCATTATTAATATTTATACATTATTCGTAAATACATTAAATATATTACATATTATGTATTTATTATATATTTATATTCATAAATTAAAAAAGTAGATGTGTGTGTGTGTGTGTGTGTGTGTGTGTGTGTGTGAAGTTTGTTTACTCTTAGAGTGGATCCTGATGTAAACAAAACGGAGTGATACAACAGAGAGACAATAAAAAAAGTTGTTAACATATTTTTAATCAATTAACACTAATCAGTTGTGAACTACTTTATTTCTAACGGAGGATTTAGTGATGCGACTAGTCATTTAACCAATTCGGTTCAAGTACAAACACATGCTTTTGTTTACATCAGGTTCCAGTTCTAGATTGAACAAACTTTAGTTGGTGGCAGAATTTAAAATTTACGGTTTAATGTTTTCTTGTTTGTTTCAGATGTAATGAAAGTTTCGGGTCTTCCGAGTTGGGCTCATATGGTATCACATCGAATAGATGGTGAGTGTACTTGCTATTGTAAATATGAAATAAGAAGTTTAGATAATAATTTTACGAATTCTTCGAACGAAAAAAAAAGGAAATAAGTGATCGACATGAGCACGGTGATAAAAACACGGGTCAATCGTTATTTCTTCTTTTCACGTTCCTTCAAAGTACCAAATACTGTTCATTGGTAGATGTGTTGCCCCAATTTTTTAGACATACCCGTTTTGTTTGGACAAGTGAGTCGTTTTTTGGTTGTTATAATATCTCAAGAAATAATCGAAGTTGTGTCTGGTATGTATTCTTTGCAAACGTTTTTAGTCCGATCGTACTGATATTTGTAGATAGCCTTATAATTGAGGAGTCAGACAGTAGACTATAATTGTCACTTCATAAACCGAATCTAATTGCTTCGGAATATAACTTGGTCTCCACCGACCTAAGTTATAGTATTTCCACTCTACCTATCCAGTACGCATAGAGATCTCAATACTGACAGCCCAATTGAACAAGTATCGCATTTTAATTTTTCACACTATGATTATTCAGTAAGAAGAAGAAGATTTGCCAGACAATATTCTAAGAGTAAATTGAACTTTCGAAGTAGTTTCGAAGAGCACGGTCCCAGACGGGTCCCCGGATTGGAGAGCCCATACTACCAATTATATATAGATTCTGGTTTCCCGGCATCTTCTCTCGTGACTCAAGTTACGTCAGAGAAGTGCGGGTATAAGTACGCCACTTCGGTCATTGGGGGGGGGGGGGGGCTGATGCGTTACGTCTATACGGCGTTCCAAGTCGGATGGCACCCGAGAGCTTAGAATATCCTCACACACACACACACACACACACACACACACACACACACACACACACACACACACACACACACACTGCAGCTGGCCTGCAGGCCTGGGATATGAATCATCTACTGGGGCGTCCACTACGTAACTGCAACATTTATAATATGATTTTTTTAACAAACCGGCTTAGCACTTTTGTAATCTCCATAAAATTTTAAAGAAAATGACACCAAACACGACATACATGTGGTGGTTGTGATATATTTTAGATGTACAAGTAAGTGTAATTTAATATTTATTTTGGCTTTAGAAATTAGTCTTTTGCAAGTGTTATGTAATTTGCAAAAAATACTCATATTTATCGCAATTGTGTGATGTTTGGATTCATTTTTCTCACAATTTCACGGAGATTACAAGAATTATAATGTAATTTGGATTATAAGCTAAATTAAAAATTTTATAGTTTTGAATTGGATCGTATACTTACACCTGAAACGCTCAGGTCGTGCCTGGCCGGACCGGGCCGGTTGTGAGCGCGCGTGCGAGAGTAAGGGTCTTCTAATCGCTTAGGTGCCATCCGGTTTGAAACACTCTGTAAGTGTGAGTGCAGCGATCCCCGTCGGACGCGTTACCTAGGTCCGACCCATCGCTGTAGGAGCCTATGGTGTAATTAAGGGTGTTGTCGAATTGGTCCGATGGTTATAGTAATTTGGAGATCAACCAATTAGTGGGGTCGAACTGGTCCGACGGTTAGCACATGGGGTGGGGTCGAACTGGTCCGACGCCAAAATATCAAAACCAAGGATCGAAGAAGCCTTATCGTCCGCTCATATATTATACCAACTGTCCCAATAAAATTACACAGCACAATATAGTAAATATATGTAGTGGCCTTTCGGCTTTGTCAAATAACTTATTAGTTAAGAATATTTACATTTTTTTTTTACATTATTTACAGTTTCAGGTCATTCTTGTTCCTGAGTGATAGGCGATTTTTGTTAAACTTTTTTATACTGGTATGAAGCACTCTTAATATACTGCAACCTCGATATTTTTCCCTTTGGGTCGGCTGATCTATAGTATTTCTGTAAAGTTTCCAAGTACTGAAGCCTTTTCTTGTACTTGCTGTTGTATATAGTTCTAGGTTTTGCTGAACTCCAGATGGCAATGTACGCATCAGTTTGTACGTTCTGTGTGGCTTTAGTGAAAGCATAAATGTTGGGATGGGAGTGATTAAAATGTTTTCTGAATTTTGCGTGAAAAGATTCGCAGGCATTTGTGGTGCGCTCGGATGATAATGACGCTGATGCCCACATCTCTGGAGGAAACGTAGAACTGTTGTCAATGTAGTTTTCTATTAAATAGTCGACAAACCTATCAACTTTGGGAGATGAGGGTTGAGTTGGCTCAAGATCTTCCACATATGCGTCTCCTACTTCCTCATGACTCAACATACTTAGCCCAAAAACCCAGTGTAACCATTTTCCAATGTCTGATGTAGAACTTTTGTACTCAGCGCTCAACCCAACTTGTTGTATCTTCCTCCACCAGGCCTGAGACAGGTGAAATCTGCACCCAATTACTTCTACTGTAGGCCAAACAGATTCGACTGCATTGTGTATTGCTTTTTCGAAGTCGGCTGTTACAGTCTTAGGTTTAAAAGTTAGGTTCATTTCTTCACAGTTTTTTATCAAATGCTTAAACAGGCTTCTATAAGTTGCTTCTTTCTTGTCAGGTAAAAGGCAAAAGACAAGCGGTATGTAATTCCCATTCTCTACACTATGTATTGTGGAAAATTGGTAAAAGTACTTAGCTGCAAAAGTAAATGTCCCATCAATAAATATTTTATCAGTTTTTACTAGATACTCCACATTACTCTTAGGACAGAAAACGATAATATTTTCAGTGGCAATATTCAGTAATAACATATCCTCACCTTTGTTAGTCTTGATCTGTAAGCTGTCAAGAGCTTCGTGGACATCGCCAGCACATTTCGGAAGAGGCGGAAGATTTTTTCTTTTAGCATAGTTCAAGTTTCTCCTTACTCGTTCGACATCATCACGAGTGATATTGTCAGCCAAGGAATCGGGAGCGGACGCAATCTCTCTTCTTATCAATTTTGCAGGAGGTTCCAGTAGTGTTTCACTTGGCTTGCGTTTCACACTGTTAGAAATGTAATGTCTACTTAGGTCGGGACATGGTTCATAGTTATACACACCAACAGTATTTAATAAAATGTCACCCGCGTCATCTGTGAACAAATGCGCCGAACACCCTTTTCTTCTAGAACATCGCCACTTTTGACCCGATTGTGTCTTGTCACCTTTTGAATATTTAAATCCCTCAAAAACGACTAACTTAAAGCCACTCTCACTTAACATGGAAAACATTGTACACTTCTACTAGTACTACACTGCACTGAGACTGTCTGAGAACTGACACTGTGGCAGTTGTTGAGGGGTGGGGGGTTAGGTTAGTAACCCATTCGGGAATTCCTGCCTGTACCCAACTACCCGTCAGACCAGTTCAACCGCGACCTTTCGTTATGGAACAAAAATATCTTTGGAATGTTTTGACCGTGGAACCAGTTCGGTACTACCCGTAATTAACCAGCGTTTAATTGGTATTTACAGACCGAGGCGGCGTGTGATATGTACTTACAGAAACGGAAATCTTTCAAAGGTACTGCTTATTATATTTCTGCTATACTGATTTATATTAGATTTTAAAAATCTAAAACAGCCCTTTTCTGACACTCAGGAATCAGAATGAATATTACAGGATGTTCCAAACCGGATGGCACCTGAGGGATTAGAAGACCCTTACTCTCGCACGCGCACTCACAACCGGCCCGGCCCGGCCAGGCAAGATCCGGGCTGTTCAGGTATAAGTATACAATGTTATTAATTATGCAAATTTATTGCATAATTTATTAATTCAATTATAAACTTAGTTTGTGTTTATGAAGGTGATATCGGTACGGAATTTATCGTATCTCACGGTTCATACAGCCCCGCAGTTGGACGCCATATACAATGTTAACAAATTTCATATACAATGTTAACAAATTTGACTCTAATTAAATTTGTTGTGCCCCACGTTCTTTGGGAGCCATATACAATGCTAATATTGTATATGTCTATATTTATGAAAGTGCTACCTGTACGAACTTTGTTGTATGTCTTTACTTTATATAGCCCCACGTTGTTGGAGCGCCATATACACCATTAATTATCTATGCTAATTTTATTGCATAGATTAATTTCATCTAATTATAAATTTAGAGTTAATGATGAGTTGACTTGATTACTTTTATATATATATAATGTTATTTCATTGTATTAATTTTATTGCATAAATTAATTGATTTATCTTTTAAATTAGGTCGTGATTAAAGTGTAACTAACCCCAAGTTTGGAAGGTCACATACAACGTTATTTATGCCACGCGTTGGGCTGCCATATACTACGTTAATTAAATGTATTCCTTTGAATAGTTGCATGAGTTAAAATTAGAGTTAATTTATAATTCACAATCAAACTTGTTAAACATGAAATTGATTCTGACTTTAACTGTCAACTAAGCTTCTAGTCTGAGTATCTTTGTAAGTAATGTAATTGATAATTATATTGAATTGAATCATGAACTATAGAGCCTGTTTAGTGAGAAGTTAAGTTGTGAGTCAGGTCTTACACAAATCAATAGAATACGAACGAATCCATTCTAAAGTACGTTTATTAAAAAATCGTATCTCATCCTTATTCATGTCATAACATAATCATATAATAAGAGCACTTACAAATCTTCTAAAAGACAATAAAATTCTATACCACATTTAAATAATTGAAAGAACAAAATTAAAATAATTAAAAGAACAATCAAATATAGGCACTTATACGTGCGTAGTGACGTTACTAGCTAATAATGTGGTGTGCTCAAAATCTGTATTAAGTAGTTTTACGTCAAAACACATTAAACGTTTATATACGTGAAATACTCATATACTAACAATACACACATTAAACATATACATAGTTAAAATCCTGTTCCTGCAACAGACATATCAAAACACATACATAGTTACAATAAACATATATATTAACAAGAATACATGTACAATATTCTATAACATAATGATCCCTACCTATGGATTCGTATCTATCTGACTCATATTTATAAAATTCTCAGGTGGTTTGGTTCTAAGTGTCAGGTCAGTGGTATTTGGTAAATTAATAATTATCATAAGAGATTAATTTTGTACGTTACTCGTTCTGTCGTGATGTATCGCTCCCATGGTGTATCCATGCGGGTCCCTTCGTTGATGCTTGATATTAATCCATATAGCACTCGTGATTGACACTTCCGATTTCTATATGTACATCGTTCGAGAACACCCATCCGCACTCCGCGACAGTCACTTTGAGTTTCGAGATAACCACAATATAAGTTGCGGCATTGCACTTGGAATCTGTCGACTATGCATATTCGCGTGAGTCTATTGACGCGGTTCACAGTTTGATACCGTTATGCACCTAATAGTTTTTCATCTTGCACGTTCACTCTCTTGCGCCGCCTAGATTGTTTTCAAGATCATTAGGCAATTATACACACTGCTATTACTTGACTCAATTACGAAACAGTGTAGTATCACTACTTTTATGTAATGGTTCAAGAATGTCACTGCTAAATGCTATCACTTTTATGACAGTGTACTACATATAATTTATAAAGATCGTTATTCACACTTCATCGCGAACACTACCGTCCCGTTTTGGCGTTCTAAGTCTGATTTACGCACTTCCATTTAGTCTGAACAAAGTCTTTATCGTCTCTACTGAAATACGGTATACTTGAAATACGACGCTAAGTTTTTATAAACTGAGCTAGTATTTTTATAAAACTGAGATACAAACTGAGTTAAAATTTGAATAAACTGAGATAAAATTTCCATAAGACTGAGAGCGCGTCCCCTTGCGTATACAGTTTTTATTTCTTTCGATGTTCCCACTCTTGTAACTCCGATGATCGCTCCAACTTCCCACCAAATCATTTCTGATAGGGTCATTTCATGGACCATCCTGTGTCCTCTCGTCTCCAGTCTGTATTTCTGGCGAATTCTCCACCCAGTGCCGTTTGGAGAGGGATGTTCTTACACGAGATTTGCTCTCTGGTCTCCGGCTCCTGTCAGTACCATCCCTTTCAGTAGTTCCCTTTGGAATTCTCGTTCCTCATTGGCTGGTTGGCTTTCTCAACTTGAGTTTGACGCAGTCCACGTGGACTCGACGAGTCGCTGTCTTAAGTCCGTTGCCCCGTTCCTGGAATCAGTGTTAAGGCCTTGTTTCCGAAATCACATCTGCTACTTTTGGTGTAGCGTGTCGAATTCCCTTATTGTTGAGACACTAACGACTTCCTTCGGTGACTTACGGGTGGCATACCATCTGTGCTCTCCACAAGCGTCACTCAGTCGCCTGTCCCATTGTCTGTGCATCAACTATTGTCTTACTAGAAGTCGCACACATGGTTTCGAACAATACTCTTACCGTTGGCTATGTATTTTTCTCGTTACTGGACAGATGTAAGGGTAGTCTTCCTTTGTTCTAATTGTGGAGTCAAGGGTTCCCACGCATGGTCCAGTTCGTTGCAACATGTGCCGTACTGCTCATTGTTCGTAAATGGTTTTTACGACGTTTTAACGGAAAGGAAAGGTTTGTTCCCTTTCGTCGCCCACCCTCGAACAAAGCTAACATGTGTCACTTTTGACGGGCTCTAATTGCTGGTGTACTTCTCTCGCAATACTCAAAAAATTTAAAAAAAAATCTCGAAATAATAATCACATTACAAGTATACGGTTCAATTCAAAACTGTAAAATTTTTTATTTAGCCTATAATCCAAATTAAACTATAATTTTTGTAATCTCCGTGAAGTTGTGAGAAAAATGAGTCGAAACAACACAATTGCGATAAATATGAGTATTTTATGGAGTTTTAAAGCAAACGCAGAATTGGAATACTTAACAAAGATTTTATAATAAAGTAATAAGTATGTTGGTTATATCTTGATTATTATATACAAAAATCAATTACAATTTACATTCATGGTGCAAAATTACGTCGGTAATATGAAAATTTGTATTTTTTCTGCAGTAACAAATGATGTCTACATTTTCAAAATACTAATTTCTAAAGCGAAAATGAATATTAAATTTGACTTAGTTGTGGATCTAAAATATATCATAACCACGTCGTGTTTGGTATCATTTTCTTTAAAATTTTATGGAGATTACAAATAAGCTAAGCTCGCTTGTAAAAAATTCATATGATGCAGTTACATATAAAAGTTGCAGTTACGTATTGGACGCCCCAGTAAACGTTTCATACCGCAGGGGTGCGGGTCAGCTGCGTTTGTGTGTGTGTTAGTAAGGGTCTCCTAATCCCCCAGGTGCCATGCGACTTGGAAGGCCGTATAGACATGTATTGACAGATAGATACCAGGCGGTTTGGTTATGTGTTTACTTATCTCTTCTTATTGTGTAGCCGTGCTCAGGCGGAAGATGTATTTAATCTGAGGAGAAGTTTACTTGCATTCAAGTCTGTGCCTCTTAAAGTTGGGAAACGATTTGTAAAACGTTTTGTCCAGTTTCGCAGGCTACGTCTCACAATCGAGGCATCTGAAGAGACAGAAGATCCTAAATTAATAGCTTTTGAAATATGGTTTTGGCGTCGAACTTCTCTAAATGTCATGAAGCAGCAAAGTCACAAAGTCATGTCACGACGTGCGCAATCCACACAAGCCCTGCATCGGCGGGTAGAACTGTCTTCCACGGGCGTTTGACATCTCTGTGCCCGTCCCACTGAAGATATCCGTCGTGGGTACGGGCGAAGCGTCTGACAGTGGGAACAATATAGTGTTACTTTTTGTTTTACAGACTAACCGTTAATATATTGAACAATTAATGTAATAATTTAAAACTAATGCAACTGTCCACACTTAAGATCAAGATGATGGGTTTTCGTGGAACTGATCCCGTACGGGCAAAAATTGTTATAGATGGTACTGTCCTGGAACAAGTTAGCAATTTTGAATATCTAGTCTACAGTGTGTCTTAATAATGCAAGGAACGACGTTGTGAATAAGTTGCGTAAGTTCAACCTTGTGGGCGGGACCATCAGGCGAATCCTTAAGTCAGCAAGTAAAGGAACACGCCTAAAATTCTACAAGGTGATGGCCCTTCCCAACACTTCTTTATGGGTCTGAGAATTGGACTTTAACGAGAGGCCAGACCAGTCGTATCCAAGCTGCTGAAATGAGATTTCTCAGGCACGTGGCAGAGTATACTCTCCATGATCATAGAAGAAACACAGATATGGAGCAGGAACTGGATATTATGAGTATACTCGACAGGATCGCCCAGTATCGGCTGAATTGGTGGGAGCATCTTTGCCGAATGGATGGCTACAGCATCCCCAAACAACTATGGAACTATAAGGGTAGGTAATTTCTACAATCGGTGACTTTTTTTGTTTTGTTTTAATAATTATGACATGTTGCTACCTGTGTCCCGGAAAGATGAAGCGGTTTTTACTTGAGGTGTTTGACGGGTGGAGCACACGTTTGAGTGTTAAACCAAAATAACGACAAGAAAATGAAGCGGAGTTTTTTAATTGTGAAGTCGTAGAGGTTAGACGGGCGGACAGAGTTTGTCCCGAGGAATTAATTGTTGTGGTATCGTGAAAGCGGGCAGTGTCTACGACAGAAGTGTTGCTACTTGACCTTGGGTGTAACAGGTTATCTGTGTGCTGTTCAGTGACAGATGACTCACCTTATACACACCGTGTATTCAGATTGTCTATAGTAGATATGGTAGGGGCAGAGTTCATTGAACTAGATATAGACTCACAGAATGTACGTGGGCTGCAGAGAACGCACACTTTGTTTGTCCTCACACACACACACACACACACACACACACACACACACACACACACACACACACACACACACACACACACACACACACACACACACACACACACACACACCTCAGCGCTTCATTAATAGGTTTTGCACGCGTTTGTGATCCGCGCGTGTGTATTATCAAACAATATGTCAGTGTGTACATATATTTTGTTTTATTATTCCGCCTGTACAATGTTTAGGCCTACACATTTTCCGGAAGCAAAGATTACAGAAGTGATTATCTTCTTCAATTTCTCGTTCCCTCAATATAGTCTGAATTTCTTCTATCCAGTTGATAGGTGGTCTTCCTCTTTTCCTTCTTCCTGGTGGAGTCCATTCTGTCACTCTCCTTGGCAATCTTTCTTGTGGCATTCTTTTTGTGTGTCCATACCATTGTAATTTTTGGTTTAGATAAAATCAGCAATTGAATTTTTCACATTCACATTCACATTGTGTCCTTAATGACTTCATTTCTAATTTTCTCACGTCTGGATACTCTTGCCGAACGTCTCCAAAAGTCCATCTCTGCTGTCATTAATTTTGTTCATATTTGTTTATTGGTAATCCAGACTTCCTAGCTATGATGCTTCTTACAGTGGTTTTAAATATTTTGGTTTTAGTTTCTGCTGTAATTTGCTTATCCCACAGGATTCCATTTAATGTAGATATAGCCATCTTTCCCAAATTAATTCTGGATTGTATTTATTTGTCTTGTTTCCCACTGGTCGTAATAACTTTATTTTATTAACTCACAAATATTGTAGGTCCTCTTATGTGTACAATTATTTATAAGCCTTGTTTTTTTTACACGCGCAGCTGGTTTATAAACAGCCTGCGTTAAAGATTTGGAATTTCGGTGACATTTTATAGTTTGCTTACATTGATCCCATCATCCCCCTCCCGAAGGTACGCCACTGATGATCACGATGACGAATGTTTTGAGAGTATTGTAAACCCATCGCCGTAGTTCACCACAAAAAACAGTAGCCAATCATTCCTGTGCCAATCTTTTCGTGTGTCCATAATGTGTACATATCTTTTTTTTAATAAAATAACAGGTGTAAAGCAGACATTCATCAGAGTACTTTTTCATTACTATAAATTAAAAAACACTAAAAATCTGAACTACTAAATAAAGGCTAACGTTTATGAAATATATATGATTTAGTGGGCACCTGGTTCCTTCCACACTGCAGCACCACAATTAATCAGACTGTTACAATAATACTTATAACAATCCAGAGTTAAATCTTTTACTTAGGAACAGGGCCGGATTAAGGTATCTTGGCGCCCTAGGCTAATTATATTTTAGCGCCCCTCACCTCCCATAGACTACTCTTACGTTTATTTCCAAGGGGCTTAATGAAGCTTTAAACATTCTACAATACATTTCTTAGGAATATTTCAAATATCTTACAGTTTTTGGAAATAGTCTCAAGAATTGAAAACTCAGGCTATTTTTTAGAGATTGTCTTAGAGTTACACCTTCAACCATTTGTAGTTTGCATGGCTTTTATAAGGAAAAAATTAACTAAGTAGTTACAGAATTATAACAGTTTTATTAAGGGTACATTTCACATCATTTACTCAAAGAAGGCAATCAGTTCAATATCTTGTGGATTTGTTAAGTCTCATGTAAAGTTCAAGCTAGATTCTTTTTTCTCGCTTTAGATTGAGCAAACGTTTCAATCACCTCACTGAAATCAAGTCCTTGCAGAAAGTCATTTTCAATGAACAAGAGAGCTACACTGGTCAGTTTATACTGGCGCAAATTTGAGCGTAGATAATTCTTCACCCCCTTCAAAGCTGAAAAAGATTTTTCGCCACTGCAATTAGTGACGGGCATAGTAAGGAAAATGCGCAAAGCTATCTCAACATTAGGAAACATTGATTCTAAGTGAAGCGTTTTCAAAAAATTCAACAGTGGTTTTGCTTTAGATCGCTTTTTCTTCTTTTCTTCTCCTTCTTGCTCTGGGTTGACAGGTCCATAGTCTTTTAAAAACTGGGCTAAATGCACACACTCATCAGGAAATGTCTGAGCCAAGTCAACAGAATAATTTTCTAGAAGGTGATTAGCTTTTTATCTTATTATGTCATTATTTAGTTCAGAAAGTTCAGGTAATTTTCATAAGAACCCAAACTTGTCATGTATATCACATGTATATCTCGCAAACAGGCGCCTGTGTTCAAAATCAACTCAAATTTTTATTCTTGTAATTTATTACCAATTTTACATTTAGCTGTATTATTTTATTATTTTTTAGCTAAAATTTTACGCCCCCCAAAATGCCGCGCCCTAGGCTACAGCCTAGTCAGCCTAATGGTTAATCCGCCCCTGCTTAGGAAGGGCATAAGAGTGATGGATCGAGAAAAGATTGAGAGTTATAATGGAGTGCCCTCCATTGGGAGTGCTACCTGCGCTCCTGTTTTGAAGTAACTTCCTACAGAAGTCGAACCGAGAATTTACTGTAATATATTCTTTTATTTATACGAGCATTTTCCTCTGTGTTTACGGTTTTATCTCATCAAAACAGAGAAAAACATCGTCTTCTTGTCCTTCCTTTTCCATCCAGAGAAAGGCGGTGTCTTTCTCTTTCTTTTTAGACGAATCGCCTGTTCTGGTCCCAAAGGAATACATCCACTCTACCAACGCTTCCTAGTTTTTCCTATACTTTGTCCAGTTGGCTTGTATTACCATAAACTTCCTTAGCAAACGAACCATCTGGCATTATTCAGACGAGCAATCCATCTCTCTTTGTTTTCTGCAATGAGGTCTTGCATATTAACAATGTTCAGCTCTCTGCGAATGGCTTCATTGTAGTCTATCTTAACTGTTCTGCCTTAATGACTTCTAGCTTTTAAGTTTATGTACGTTTCAATACGCATTTGTAGGCCTATATGTAATACTTTTTTCACAAATATACATGACTGATGTAAAGGTTTTTGCGAACATAGCTTACAAAATTTTGAGAGCTGTTCAGAATTTGCAAGGGGTATTAACGGATATTGATTTTGTTAAATTATTGAAGATACGTCCTGTTCGTGTTTTGGATTAAATTTATCATCATATTATGATGCCCCGCAGACTTTTACAATTTTTTCAAAACGTTGACTCTTCATTTTTGACCCTGAAGCTGAGATATTTCCAGAGAAAACACGAGAGTCGCATTTGGGGTAAACGTTCATTCAGTCTGATACCCAGCATGGGTTTTAAAAAACTTTTTTCAAACTTTTGATTACTATTTTGCCCTGTAATTATAAAATTTTGAAATCTCAAAATTTGAACACTCTGTTCAGAACTCGACTAAAATTCTCTACGGTACGATACCGCACGTTTATTTATGAGATTTTTTCAAAATTTTGAACTAACATTTTGCCTTCCGCCTCCCTGTGTTTGGGGAATCTATCTCAAAAACGGTAGGGATTCGTGGGTTGAAAGTGCTACGAAAGTTGGTCGATGCATTCCGTCTAAGAATATTCGATCGATAAATACTGAGAAATCTTTTTGGACCAGTGGAAATAACGAAGGAAAACCCAAAAATGTAGTTGCTTTTACCCGAAAAAAGTTGTCGGGTGTTGTTCGGCGTACGATCTGCCGTAACTGTTTCCGTAACACTCTGTCGTGTTTTCGCGGCCTGAAGAAAATCCCCGAGGGTGGGATACGAAACGTTACCGACGATGTTGCGAATTCACAGCAACCGACTGCGGTCCAACAGCCCGGTACTTAATAATATTACTTTCTTCAAGTGACGTGGGTCGTCCGAGGATGGGATGGGTGCCGGAACAGGTTTATATAACCTAATCCTTGAAGAGAAGAAGGAATAGGAGGGGGAGGAGGAGAAGCAGAAGAAAAAGAAGGAGGAGGAGAAGAAGAAGAATATGAAGAAGAAGAAAGTTACTTTCTTTAGTTACTTTCAACAGATCAAGTGTACTAGCGCACGTGTTTGGTTGTCGATTACGGACACTTGATAGTTTCTTGGGGGTCTGAAATTTTCTCACAGTCTTACACAAAATACCACGTGGTGATGATGATTGGTTTCTGTATTCAAGTTTTGTGTGCTACAGTTTTGTTTACCGTTTCGTTTCACATGTGCGGGCGAGAACAATGAGAAGCGAACCAGTTACCGTGGTAAGTGGAACGCGTACACCAACGTGTTACGAAATTGTCTGCTACCGTTGCGCAGGTGCATAAGGGAATTTTGTACGTAATTATTCCATAATATTATATGGATTGCGTATAGCGTTGTCGGTATTACTTTCGAAATTGTAGATTACATAATAGGAGAAGTGCTCTATATGATGTGTCGTAAATAGACTGTGTCGGTTTGTATCCCATCAGAGAACGGCCATCATGATTACTGAGTCAGGACTCCGTCAACTTCAATGCAGGGGAGTCATTGCTACTTGTGTATAGTTTATTCAACTGTATTCCGTATTTTTATTCTTCTCTCCTCCTCCTCCTCTTTCTTCTTCTCCCCCCTCCCAACCCTCCCCTCCGCATCACCTCCTCCTCCTTCTCCTCCTCCTCCTCCTCTGTACTTCTTCTGATCACGAGTCTCTTTACTCCTTACTCCTTGAGTAGGTGACACAGTTTTCCAGCCGACGAGTAGCGTCCAACTTCTCTTCCTTCTCCTCTCTACTTCTTTTGATCACGAGACTCTGTATACCTTACTCCCCTGCGACTTCCATGGAAGTCTCGCCAGCCCTCGAGCAGCCAGCTCCAATTGCCCAACCTCCCCTGGAGGCGGCATCTGCACCTTCCGCGGCCCCAGCGCCGGCTAGTCAGACCCCTGTGGCCGGTGGTTCACCATTGGTCACTGAGGCTCAGCTGATGCCCTGGATCAGCGGCATTGTCCCGCAAATTCTTGCTGCTCGGGATTTCCCGACTATACTCATGGCGATCCTAACATCGCTGAATGCCCTGATTGTCCCTACATCTAACCATGGCTAGACAGTTTCGGTTCGTCGCGTGGAATGCAGATGGTGTTCCGGCGCGTCGGGCCGAACTGGCAGCTTTCCTTGTGGAGTACGACGCAGATGTCGTACTCCTCTCTGAAACACATCTTGTCCCTAACCGTCGATTCTCCCTGCCAGCCTATGCTTGCTACAGGAAAGACAGGAATGGTCCCGATCGCCGCCACGCATCTGGCGGAGTGGCGATCTTAGTCCACAGGCGGCACTCTCATAGAGAACTCCCTGCCCCTGCAACTACCCTCATCGAAGCATGTGCTGTGGCGCTGGATGTTGCCGGACTGGAGGTCCTTGATATTGTAATTGTCAAGGCCATCCCCTTTCATCTACAAGTCAGCGCGGTGTCGGACCTATCGTCCGATCACGACCCCCTACTTATAACTGTCTTGCTGCCGTCGGTCTCACCCCGACTTCCCGATCATCCTGTTAGGAGAGTCAATTGGCGATCCTACCATGATGATCTGGCCAGGCAGTTGTCATCTGTCCCTCTGGACCCACTCGTCTCTTGTGACGATGTGGATCTCCGGGTACATCAGCTCCAGGACCTCGTCCAGTCTGCAATGGACAAGAACACCTATATTGTTCCGGTGAGTAATAAACGCTCCGACCTTCCTGCGGAAGTTCTCCAAGCCATCCGATTACGGCGCCAGCTCCGCCGTAGATGGCAGCATACCCGTGACCCTGCCGCTAGACGGCGTTTTCGAGCCCAGTCGGAACACGTCTCGCAGCTTCTGCTTGACGTAAACGCGAATCGATGGGACTCCTATTTGGAGTCCTTGGAAGTCGACCACGCCGCCGTATGGAGAGCCGCTGGTAGACTAAAAGGCGATAAGAGGACTCGCCATCCTTTGAATACCCCGGACGGCACTGTATACTCTGGAGAAGGCAAGGCGGAAGTCTTCGCCGACTGTATTGAGGAACAGTTCACCGTCCATAGAGGCATCTTTGACCCGGCTCATACGGCCGTCGTCAGGGATTTCCTATCTGGATACTTTTCTGCTCCCCCCAATGATCTTCCTAATTCGGTCGACGAGGATGACTTTGCGTCTGTCCTAAGCCGACTGAAGAAGAGAAAGGCCCCCTGGCCCCGATCGCATCGGCGCCGCTGCGTTGCAGAATCTCCCGCCTTCGGCAGTTGACGTTCTTCTTGTGCTGTTCAACTCCTGTCTCCGGCTGAGGTACTTGCCCCGCCTGTGGAAAACTGCTAATGTCATCATGATCCAGAATCAAAAAAGCCGCCCACGCTACCTGGAAGCTACCGCCCGATATCACTATTGCCAGTAATCTCGAAGGTATTCGAGCGTCTTCTCCTGGCCCGTATTCGGCCCCTGGTGGATGGTTTCATCCGCGAGGAGCAGTTTGGGTTTAGGCCGAGGCACTCGACTACTCTTCAGCTAGTACGGGTTGTCACCTGTCTAGCCGACGCCGCCAACAATCATCAGGCAATAGGCGCCGTCCTGTTGGATGTGAGCAAAGCCTTCGACAAAGTCTGGCACGAAGGCCTGCTCTACAAACTGGCGCATTCGCCACTTCCGACATCTATCGTCCACTTGCTCCGATCCTATCTGACGGATCGCACCTTCAGGATCAGCGTAGATGGGGCGTTCTCTCGGGTTCGCCCTGTCGCCGCCGGCGTCCCACAAGGATCTGTCCTCGGCCCCGTTCTGTACGTACTGTACACGAACGATCTGCCTGTTTATCCCGGGGTCACGTTATCTCTATTTGCCGACGACGCGATGTTTCATTTTAGCTTGCTTTCGCCTTGGCGGACGAGCGTAATGTTACAACGCCAGTTGGCTGTGCTTCCGGACTGGCTAAGGAAATGGCGGGTAGCGATCAATACGGAGAAATCCGAGGCGATCTGCTTTACTCATAAGTCCATTTCCCGATGCCAATCCCTCTCCTTAGAGGGGAGACCCATCAACTGGACTGAGACGGTGAAGTACCTAGATGTTCGGTTTGATCGGCACCTAAACTTCAACACCCACGTGACCGCAACCCTCAACTTGGCTCGTGGCGTCAGAGCCAAACTATCACCTATGCTTTCGCGGAACAGCCGCCTGGCTGTCCGTACAAAACTAACATTGTATCTACTGTTCCTCCGAACAGTACTCACTTATGCGGCGCCCGCTTGGTGGCCTCTCCTGTCGGCCACCAACAGGCATAGGCTGACTACATTTCAGAACTGGACCCTACGCTCTCTCACGGGGTCCCCGTGGTATGTGCGAAATTCCGCCATTCACCGGGGCCTCCGTGTTCCCACCTTAGAGGTCTTCGTCTGATCCGTGGCAACAAATTTGTTCGCCAAGGCCGGCGAGTCCCCTTATCCGCACCTCCAAAGGCTTAACAGCATGGAGAATGCACCGCCCCCTCGCCGCGTCAGGCGCCCTAGGGCGGTGTTAGATGACCCCCCCTAAGTTCATCACATGAACCCCCCAGAAACGAAACCCCCAACCTTCTGGAGACTGAATTGATCACCATCATTCACTACCTGCGCCTGCCGAAACTGTAGTCAATCATGCTGCGGCAGATTGGAATGGATAGATTTATTGCCAACATCGGCTTTGCCGATTCGGCAGGGCTTTGATCCGGGACACGGGCTCCCGCGAGGTTGTGTAATTGCCTTCCTTGCTTAAGCCGACTGCCCCGCTGATGAGTCCCTTCGACTCGGCCGCCGCCTTCGGGCGGTCGAGCCTCTTGTCCTCGCCAGCGTGCCTCTAAGTTTCCGTGGGCTATGTCCTCGGAGACCAAGGAGCCGCGTTGCAATTGGCTGAAGCCATGATCACCACCAAGATCCCCGTCAGCACCTGCTTTGCTGATTCGGCAGGGTAATGACCTGAGACACGGGCTCCCGCGAGGTTGTGCAAGTGCCTTCCTTGCGAAAGCTGGCTGTCTCGGAGTCATTCCTTACCATTTCGGCCGACGACCTAGGGCGCTCGAGCTTCTTGTCCTCGCCAGTGCGTCACTACGTTCCCAAAGGCTAGCCTGAGGGGACCATGGTGTCGCGCCTCGGTGGGATAATTGGCTGAAGCAAAAGCTTAAGCTTGCCTCCGTGGTGGCCATGTAATTTATCATGGACCCGCGGACTGCACCATAACTCCCTTGTGCAGAGCAAACGACCGCGCTGACCTGTTGGCACCTGGCGTTCATCAGGCCTAGGCCTGGACAACGCACACAAATTAAGGCGCAAGACCACCGCGCATCATCCATCCATCCATCATCGAGCTCGTCTGCGGCGCCCGCTTGGTGGTCTCTTCTGTCGGCCACCAACAGGCGTAGGCTGTAGAAGTTCCAGAATCGAACCTTCCGCTTCCTATCGAGGTCTCCGTGGTTTGTAAGAAACGCTGTAATTCATCGGGGTCTCCACATCCCTACCCTGGAGGTCTTCCTCTGGTCCTTGGTAACTAATTTGTTCGCCAAAGCCGGCGAATCCTTCTACCCGCATCTCCGTCGCCTCAACAGAATGGACAACGCACCGCGCCCACGCCGCGTCAGGCGGCCACGGGCGCTGTTAGACGACCCCCCGTTATTGAGCACACGAACCTCTCAGAACCGTGCCCCCCCCCCCACCTTCTGGAATCCATGAATCCTGCATCATAAGGCTAATCCCTAGCTGCGGCTTGGCGACTCTGAAGTTGCACAGTGTCTGGCAGATATCACAGAATCAGCACCTGCTTTGCCGTCTCGGCTGGGCTGAAACTTAGGGCATGGGAAACCGCGAGGTATGTAACGCCCTGATGTAGCAACCCATCGACCACACCAGCGCGTCTCTAAGCTCCTGCGGGCAATGCCTTAAGGGGGCCACGGAGTCGCGCCTCAGGCCTGGCGACTGGCTGGAGCGACGCCCGCACGATATACATGCATTCATGTATTCGTGGACCGCACTCTTAACACCCTGCCGAGCAAATGACCGCCCTGCACTGTTGGTAACTGGCGTTCATCAGGCTCCGGCCTAGATAACGCAAACAAACCAGGGCCCATGACGCCCCGTGCAAATTCTGTCTGTCTGTCGAGCTTGCCCGGACACTGCGACCACCGGAGCACGTCAAGCTACTGCCCCGCACACTTGGACCTGGACCTGGACGTGGTAATAGAGTCAAACTTAGATCATCCGGTGCAGAACAGCAACCGCTCAGCAACATCGTTACAATTCATATCTGGGTTCGTTTCTTTCAAACACGGAAGGCTGTTCCGAAGAGATAAGAACTGCCTCCGCGAGGCATCAATGAGGGCTTTCATTGAACGTCAGCGTCATTCTGACGTTGCTGCCGCAGAGTTGGTCGACGGAGCGCATCACTGTGTTGTACATAAGGTTTTTATCTGCGATGTTTGGCAGCGATTTTTTTATAACAAGCAGTACACGCTATCTTAGGGTACGAACATGCCGCCGCAGCCTTACTGGTAGACTGGAGCTTACTGTAGACATTACTCTACTGTGAGACATCGCGATAAGTCAGCTGACAAACATACCGAAGAGTTTATCCTTACTGCTCGTTGGCGCAGAGGAATAAATTGACCGTTTTCTCTCGTATAAATTCCAACAAAATATAAATATTTTTTTACTTGTTATGTATATGTGTATACATATGTTTTTGTAGACTGATTTAAATATACTCATTAAAGTATAACTGATTACGTTATCAAGTGATAGTGATAGTGCCAGTGACGACACGTATAGCCTATGTCCTTAAGTATAGAATGGCGGCCAATATCTAACTTCTCAAACCGCCAACTCCATAAATTAGAGAAGATAAGATTTGGGCAAATATCATCACCTATTTTAACAATTAAAAAAAGATCCACAGAGATTTCATTGCAGTACAGGCGAAACATTTGTTACCAAGCAAAATGAAACAACGGAAAAGTAGATTTGTTATTTGGAGTCCGATACATGTTTTTCATTTTTAGATCAAATTCTTGACGCATTTTTTTGTCGATACAGGTCCTACAAGTTAGCCACTCGTGAGTTTACCGTCGGAGAGGTATACTTTGACAGTGCTGTCGATATTTCGATATGATAAGTAGAATATTGGTGGTGAATAGTTTATAAGCTAAAATAACCATAGCAAATTGTATCGATTGGCTGAGCGAGCGAACCGCTTACGGAGGCGTTCCTTGATTGCTTTAATTTGTTGTCTTTTACTCTGTCGACGTATTTTCGCTGTGGCGGTGTTTTTGACAGTTGTTCTGTGTTTATAAGTAACGCGGATAAATCGAAGGGCGTGTTTCGGAATAATATTGGTTTTGGGGTTGAATTCATAGGGACCTGTTTACCTTTCTCTGATATCTTAATCGCATTCGTTTTGACCTCAAAACATATGGACGCGCGAACTTTTATCTTCTATATGTGGGCCGTATATGTAAATTCGGGGAAAAACACACACCCATACACAATTTATTTATTTAGTTACCTGAAGCAAACCATGGAACTTTATTAAAAGCGTCAGTTATTGGGAACAAAAAGAAGAAGAGTATATCACAATTTTCCGTGGTGTTAGGCTGTGGTCTAGGTTGTTCATGTTTATCTTCAAACGTTTCGTCCATACCGATGACGGACATCTTCAGTCACGCGGAATCACAGATTTTTTACTTACATGTTCCGTAAGGAAATAAAAGTGTGGTGATCGCGAAAAAATCATGTTCAAGAAAAGGGCTGATTCTGATTGTATACTACTCTTAAACCCTTAAAACATGAAGAAAAGTCATTTTCCGAAAAGTGTATGTGTGTGTGTGTCTGCGTGTCTGTGTGTAGAATTTTTTCTAGGTCGAACGATAACTGCCGCAAATTCAAACAGAATCAAATAATGTTTTGCATACTTGCCAGAGTTGTAGACGACTCAGTAGGCCTACTGATTTTGGTGAAGATTGGTTAAGGGGAGGAGTAGTTTACCTGCAACGTTTTACGTTTTAACAAGAGTAAAGTACTTAATTTTGATAAATAAAGAACCCTGAAAAGAAGGTCATAATAATCCACTGTAGAAAGGTAGATGAAATATCTATAAATGGAAAGGGTAGTTGAAGGGGCAGGGAGTCCTTTTTTGTATTTATGTTATAAGCTTTTTCGACCGAAAACAAATCTTTAATAAAATATTAACAATTCATATCGTTCCATGCTATGTAACCACGGATATGTAAACAAAATAATTTTCCGTTTACAAAAATTCACAGAAAACAAACGCTGGGCGGTATTCGCTTTCTTTCGCGTTGTTTAAATAAATTATTTCTTTATTTTTAAAATATCAACAACTAGGCACAATTCGTATTTTGATTATCTTTCTTAGCGTTTTTACCAAAAGCATGCTGATATATTTGGTTTGCTGATATAGGAAGGTTATAATAATCTACTGTAGAAAGGTAGACGAAATATCTATAAATAAAAAGTGTAGTTGAAGGGAAGTAGACAATTTTCTTATTTATACGTGTACTACGTTATAGGCAACAGTGGAAATATTTCTATATTTCTATACGTTTCTATGGAAATATTTCGTTCAATTTTTCAAACATAAAACTCGATTTACAAGGTGGGAGATTTTTTTTTTTTTTAGAAATTATCGAACCGAATTCAAGTAAATGTTTTTAAACGTAAATCTTACAACATGGAAGTCGTGTATGGTTCTCCATACCGATTTTTTAAATTTGTTCGCGGGTGCTGTGATCTCCTACTTCGCATCAGATATTTAAGATGCTAACTCCCGTTTCTACACATCCTCCATTAGCTACTCCTGCGTACCTTCCTTTCTTCATTAGTGATTTCTCTGTAGCAGTAAACTGACAGACGTACCGTTTTCATTCTTAGGAAGATATATTTTTTACTAGAGAAGCTTGTCATTGATTGTATCTAATTTCGTTACTTCCTTTTCCTTAATTCATCTGCATTCATGTCTTCATGTAGGCTACGTATTATCTTTGTCCACTTTCTGTCTATTATTTCGAAGACTCCCGTCCCAACTTTCTCCTCCTCCTCCTCCTCCTCCTCCTCCTCCTCCTCCTCCTCCTCCTCCTCCTCCTCCTCCTCCTCCTCCTCCTCCTCCTCCTCCTCCTCCTCTCTTCTTCTTCTTCTTCTTCTTCTTCTTCTTCTTCTTCTTCTTCTTCTTCTTCTTCTTCTTCTTCTTCTTCTTCTTCTTGAGCACTGCAGCCCAACGTGAGCTCTGGCTTCCAATAACACCAATCTTCTCCGACGTCTCTTGTCCATTGCGCTCTCAGTGTTATCACTCATATCCAGTTCTTCGTAGATCTTCCAGTACATCATCCAGTCATCTTAACCTGAGTCGGCCCCTCTTTCTGCACTTATAGACTTGCGCCCTCAGGATTTCCTGTGGCATACGCTGATCATCCATCCGCTCTAGGTGACCTAGCCAATGTATTCGTTGCGAATAATGTAACCTTTACGAAGCGTACAATATCCTCATTCTTCAATAGCTGATCTATCTCCTGGTTATTTCTTATCCTCCATTCATCATCTTCATTAACCGGGCCATAAACACGTCTAACCTTTCAGTCAAACATTCTTAGTGTTTCTTGTTCCTTTTTTGTGAAAGTCCACGTCTCGCCTTCTTAAGTAACAATCGGTCTGATAAATGACGATGTCCTTCCACAGTTGTCTATAATATTCTACACAATGTTTTTCTTTATTGTATTAAGAGGTGGGCGTGTTCTTGTGCTGTTTCAGTAAGAGAGAGAGAGAGAGAGAGTGATCATGAGGGGGTGGGAGGGGGTGCGCGCTCGTTTGGTGTGTCCCGCGCGCGTACGCTTGTGGTTATAAACGTTTCTAAATTACCGGAGATATTGAAGTATGCTAATTTAATTATAGAGTAAGTCAAGTTAATTGGGAATTGCAGATCGCTCGAGGGATGGTAATGATTATTATATCAAAGATGTTTATCATGACGCGACTGGGAATCATCATATAAACAGTGATGCGATGCCGTTATAATGTGGACGGGACGTAACGTAATGTAACGTTTGCCTTCTAATGGTGGCGAGAGACTGATAAATGTTGGGCGTGTTGCTGGAAGGTAAAAGGTCAGCATTCAGGGAGAGTGGGTGGCCTTCCTTAATGTACTGTATACATTACGGCGGCACCTCGCAATGTACCGTGTTATAATCGTGCAGCAGTACAATTTTTGCACAACGGCGTTTGGTAATATTATTTTGGAATTATTTTGTACATAATGAACATTTTTGCAACCTGGGGAGCACCGTCACTTGTGAAAATAGGTTTGGGACAGAGATTAAGAGGAGAATAGCTTTAGCAAAGCAGGTGTTTCAGAACAAAATGAATTTACTTACAAACAATCACTTAATGTGGAATGTGGCGCAGGCGCTATAATTATGAACTATACCATCTTTACAAAGAGCCGGACATTGTCAGGATAATCAAAATACACAGGGTAAGGTGGGTTGGACACATAGAGAGAATGGAGGAAGGACAGCCTACGAAACATATTTTCTACGAGAAACCAATGAGTAGTAGTGAATGGGGAAGACCCCAAAGTAGATTCAAAGACCAAGAAGAGGAGGACGTCGGAAAGCTGAACATAAGCCAGGGCACGCAGTAGGGAGGAATGGAATCGACTCTTGGAGCGAGCAGGCCAAGACCCACCAAGGGTTGTAGAGCCACGGTTGATTGATTGATATAAGCAAGGAAAAGGTTCGCAAAAAGATTTGTGTGGAGTGTCTTAAGGGTGTACGGCGAGGACCGTCAGTAAAATAGGAAGGAGGACGCTGGAAGAAATGGAAATATGGGCCTGGGGGAGAGCGACGAGGACGAGTTGGACGGATAAGGAAAGTAATGACCAAGTCCTCGCAGAAGTGAACGAAGATAGATCGCTTTTAAAAATTATTCGGTAAGAAGAAGGGCGAAATTGATCGGGCACGTGTTGCGACACAGTCAGTTCTTAAGTAATATTTTTTAAGGAAACGTGTTGGGGGGGGGGAACCAATAGGACGACCAAGAGCAGCGTTCCTAAAAGACATGACAAAGGAAATAAACTTCCTATCGTGCTGCGATTTAAATAGGACAATGATGGAGAGAGAGAGACGTGGCTAACTCTACAAGGCATGGCCTTTAGATGATGATGATGAGTAGTAATATACATCATGCAGTGTACAGTGTACATTGACATTGAAATGACTTCGTCCAGTGGCAGAACATACAACGGAAACAACCTGAACCATACCTCAGTCGGAAAGCCTGATGAGGAAATTAACCATAGCGTATGGGAGGCAAATCGAACATATTATCACATATCCAATGTTACTGCGGTAAAAAGAAAACACTCACATAGATCGGCGAGGAAGAATATTAATTAAGACAAGCCAAATATGTACTTACGCTGATGATGATGTAATAATAGCCAGATCAAGACAACGGCTAGTTGAGCTGAATCAAAATCCGCTGGAATGGGACTGAATGTAAATACTGTATTAGCAAAACTAAGTATACATGCTAATTTCTGCATCAGAAAGGAGAAGAAATCTGCACAATTTATGCGTAGAGGATAATTCATTTGATGCAGTTAATAAGTTCATATACCTGGGTAACATGATAGATAATAAACGACCCATAAACACGACAATACATGACAGGGTATAAATAGGAAATAGAGCATATTATGCTAACAGTAGACTATTGAGAAGCAAACTCATTAGCCGTAACACAAAAATAAATATATATATATATATATATATATATATATATATATATATAAGACAGTTACCAGACCGGTTATTACTTATGGAGGAGAGACATGGTCGTTAACAAAAAAAGGAACAAGAAACACTAAGAAGGTTTGAAAGAAAGATCGTAAGACGTGTTTATGGCCCGTTTAAAGAAGATGATGATTGAAGAATAAGAAATAACCAGGAGACAGATGAGTTACTGAAGCATGAGGACATTGTAAGATTCGTAAAGGCTCAACGAATACAATGTCTACGTCACCTAGAGCGGATGGATGATCAGCGTATGCCAAACAATCCTGAAGGCGCAAGTCTATAAAAGCAGAAAGAAGGGCCGACCTAGGATGAGATGGCTGGATGGTGTACTGGAAGATCTAAGAAGAACTGGATGGAGCTGTTACACTGAGAGGGCAATGGACAGGAGACATCGGAGAAGAGTGGTGTTGGGAGCCAGGGCTCACGTTGGGCTAGAGTGATAAAGACGACGTAGAAAAAGAAGATGGCAAGATATATATATATATATATATATATATATATATATATATATTGTCACGACGGTCTACTCGATCGTCGGTACAGTGGAAACAAAATAAGTACAAGACACCAATTAAGTCACTAATCACCAGCTTTAATTGTTACAGTAAAACAGTTCGTAATTAACAACACAGTCTAGTACAACAAATCAAATAAAAAGTGTTCACGCAAATAAATGTCACTAATATTAAAGACAATTGTATTACAATTATACCGTCCGATTATAAAACGCAACACTTCACTAATTACTACTTGAACGTAGACAGTAATAACTCGAACCGCTCTGTAAATATATCGCACTAATACTCTCGAACCGCACAGTCGAAAATTCGCCTAATACTAAACTGAACGTAGTTGAGTACCGGTATTTATAGCCAGTCGAATATCTAGACGATTCCTAATTGCGTCGTAGTGTGCGTATGAACTACGTAATTAACTGCGGCCTTGACACAGTCCGAGCGCCATAGCGAAGCCCGGCACAGTCGAGAAGATTCTCGCAAAATGCGTCTACAATCACGTACGCCACCCGCTTACATTCTGGATCTCTCTGGAACGTTCGATAAACACGTAGATTGTTCTGTGACGTCGTAACACTAGGCCTATATATCCTTCGGCACAAGATTCAAATGTCCTCCGACGTTGTCCGATGTCTAACATCCACTCGATACTGTCATTGTGGTAGTCACTATTCTATTTATCACCTTTCCTAAATATAGGCACTTAATTATTAAAACCCAGTTTTTTATTATAATGTTAAACCGACATAGTTTTTGATTGTGTCCCTTTAAACGATTGTTTTCATACAACTACGAGGTTTGATCAAAACGTTCATGCAGTTCTTGTTTATTTTAAAATTGTGCCTTCGTTCATCGGTACTTATATTGTGCTCTTCTAAGCAGTCTCAGTCGAATGTAACACGATTAAGCCAGCCGTTTTGCAGCCTTCATAACATTTCGAGCATGCACTTTTTCGTACAGACTTGAGCTCGCTTAGCTAATTTCGTTTTACGTCTTCAACGGTCGCGAAACGTTGTCCTTTCGTGGAAATTATCACTACTGGGAGCAGGAGAGATCGCGTCTGGTGAATACTGCAGTTGCCGTTCAGCATTATGACTTTTTTTTGCCTAGGATGGCAACATTCTTAACCAGCAGTGATATGCGTCCAGGCGCATTATCGGGCTGCAGTTTTCATAAATTATTCTTTCGTAAATCTGGCCGTTTTCTACGAATAGCTTTATACAAATTGCATAAAATGTCCGAATAGTACACTGCGCCTAACGATGAAATTTCGTGAACAGAAAAACATAATCTTCATCTAATAACCATGACCATCTGACAAATCATTTACGGCAGTCTTAAAGCTTGTAGACCACTTGTTCACGCACAGCAGTCTCGCTAGAAGCTTTCTGAACACGTTTACCAGAACAGAGCAGTTTATCTCACAGCTTACACAAAATTTAATCCTTGTTCTTCAATCTTACATTGTAGAATGACAAAAAAATCGTCTAATACGCCCAAGGTCGACTTACTCGATTAGCTGTGAAATCTAAACTATGCATCGAATAGAGCTAAAGTTTTAGACGATTGGTAACATGTGTACCAACATCACATAAAAACGGGTTTTTATTCGGACACTTGTAGCGGTGGAAATTACAAAATTGCACGAACTTTTGATCAAGCCTCGTATACGCTTGACAACAATAGGGGTGTGAATTAATAAGCAGTATGCCAAGAATAATATGTTGTTATGGCACGAATGTCCGTCGAATCTTAAATGTGTATAAGTGTAAGAGTGTAATGGGTGTAACGTGTCTTATCAATCCGTCGTCGCTTTGGAACGTAACTTACGCTGATTGTGTCCGTTGCGAACGTACGAATAACCAGGTATCGAAGTCCTTACCTGTTGTTCACTAGGGGTGTGAAAATCCCGGGTGGCGCCAAATTGTTTAGTTAAAACAATTAAAAAATTTTATGATGATATGGCAATCTCAGCTCAGGCCGTGTGGCGAATTCAATTTATTCCCGCCTCGACTTGACCTTCTTAATCGGCCAGTAGTTCGTTGAGTTGGCTACGTGAGCGCTTGCCGTCAATACTAGTTGTTCGCTAAAATGTACACAAATTATAATAAACCTTCCTAATGAAATTAAAACACAGGGGTTACACTTAGTACTTGTTTATTATTTGGTGATTACTAATTATTCAGTTTAATACAAATTATCTTTTGTTTTGTAATACATTTTCACCGGTAAATAATATGAGACAATTTCTCTAGGGTTTGACAAATCGATTTTGAACGTAACAGACAGTCAATGATGGCGTCTGTCGAAGTTGTATACAAATATTTTTGTTCAAACGTCTTGGATTCTTGTGATTACGATAAAAGGATTATTAATGATTACAACAATAAAAATACACTACCTTACATTATTTATACTTAAATAATATAATGTGTAGCTATAACTTGTTCTTGGAGTGTAGTAAAAGTGTTTCAAAATTTCGTAAACTAACAACAGGTTAACTTTACAAGTTGACAAATTTTCAGTGTCTTAGTTTTTTATTTAATCTTTGAAAGAAATTATATGCAGTTTAGTGAGAGTTCAGATTACTGTGAGAAATATTTAAAGTGAGTTTATTCGGAAATTTGGGTAATTTAAATGATACTTAACACATCAGTAGACTGGGTGTACTCAGTTGGTCTGGTAAAAAGGAATTGGGCTGCAATCATATTCAATTTTCAATTGTCTAGGGCGTCTGGCATCTTTTTCAAATTAATCGGAGCAATTTATTCGTTTCTTTTTTATTTAATTGGTCTTCGACATCAGTTAAATGGTTTCAGTCATCGTCTGCTTCCTTCTTGATCATTTGTGGTAATTTTGTTTACTATTTTGACCTTTTAAATTATAAATTTGGTCGTTTCAAGATTTGGCTTCTATTCTGCAAGAGCGTCACTTTACGAGTAAAAATCTAACGGAAAATTCGTATCCAACGTCTGTTGTCATGGTTACAAATTAATTCTGATTGGTTAATCTGGTCTTATAACCATTGTTATCAAATTTGAATTTTTATTCAAAATAGCTGTATATCTTCTGATTGCTTTTATTCTTCTGTCTTCTTCCCTACATATTAAACATTATCACTACTGTTATTATTTCCTTTCAAAGATTATTTTGATATCCCATAAGGTTGGGTTCTTCAAAATGTTAATGTTTGTACAATTATGTTAATATTTGTTAACTATATTTCTTTTTTAATTTAAGTCCTTATTCTAACATTTTTCTTTTAATAATATTTACAAATTATCCTTGGTTGGTTATTCGCCTTGGATTTGTTAATTTCTTTGTTGATTTCATACAATTTGTATTTATTTGTTTTTTACAGTTAGGCATTTCATAGGCCTAAGTAGCCATTGATTATATTTATTTATTTTATACCAATTATATCTCATTTTACTCTAAAGTGTTTTGTTTAGTTATTATAATTGTTTCGTTTATTGGTTACTGTGTTTTGAATTTGTTTTTGTATTGATTATGTGTCAATATTATTTTCTACATCTTGGCATGTCAATTATTTCCTAACTGATTTTCCAGTGTATATTATTACTGCATCGATTTACCTTCTTATTTATATAACTTGCCATTGTCAACAATATGGCTATTATTTACTATTCTTTATTACATAAAATATAACAACTAGGCCTATGGACTGTATACTTCCTTCAGCCATATCCTATTCATAAATTTAAATGAACAATCTTATGAACAATCTTTACCAGTTATTAGGTAATGTTGGTTTACAATACATTTCATTCTTTTATTATTATTTTGGGTGAGAAAATCATCACTCCTTTTAAACTAACTTAATCTATTATCCCTTATAACATGGGGTGTTTATTGATTGCTTTCTTAATTTCTTATTTCTTTACTAATCTCTCTCTCTCCAATCCATGGTAACACTAACTGTTTACTTTACATGGGCTTTCTCCCCTGAATAACATCGAATCCTTCATTTATCTATAATTAAAATACTATTTTTAATTACTAATTACAATACAATTCTTATAAGTTCACTATTAAATCATTTAGTGTTTTATCATTGATTTACTAAGTGTTTTCTTATCTACCACTATTTTTTATCATACTATCATTTACAATATCTTTTTTATTCATCACCTTCACTTTTAACTAATTAGTGTTAATCACTGATTTACTCATTATTTGGGGTTTTTACACTTTCACTATTGGCACTTCTTAAACTTTTTATTTCAAGTGTTTATTAGTGGGTAATCCCTATCATTACTTTTCTTTGTCACTTAGTTATTTTCAGTTTATTTTTCACTATCTCTCTCTTTCTTTACAAATATTATTTATACTTAATAAGTTCATGTCTTTCTAGATTTCTTACTTACATATACTTCTAATTCTTGGGTTAGTGTATTTTTATTTATCGGGTTGTATTAATTATTAATTACATTTGTCACTTAGTCAATACTAATATTTATTTTTTTATATTGGTTATTTACTGGTTTCGTTTCCTTTATGATATTTGAGTGTATCATTTCTCCCTTCTCTATTCTATATTATTTGTCTGTGTTCAATTTATTTCCTGTATATTTGGTTTGTTCCATTTTTATTTTCATTTTTCTTCTCCTTCACTTCCATCTTGTTTCATTTTATTTTGGTTTTTTATCTGGCCAATCTCTGGGGTTGGGTCAAAGTCATTTGTCTGTCTGTCTAGTCCTTAATTTTATTTAATAATCACTTTTGGTTTACCATTCTTCCTCCTTCCTTCTTAATTACATTTTATCTCTTTATTCTCTTCATTATTTATTTATTAAAATATATTACTTTTTTGCGTTTCTTAGATACTTAAAGATATCAAATATGATCTGAATTTGGCGATGTTATAATGTAAGTTCCGATGTAAGTTAAACCGCGCAAAAAGCGGATAATCGAGACTCGGCTGTTTGTAGCATGTCACGATTGGTGATCAGACATTCGAAAGCTGAGGATGTCGTTGGTAACGAACGATTTGACATCATTTGTTACCGTATTATTTATGAAATCGGGGTTATAAAACGACTGCATTAAAAATTAGAAAGCGTTAATAATTGTGACTGTTGTCAGTCGATTTAATGCGTTGACATTTCGATATCTGATGGGTATCAGACGCGCGTTTAAGCGCAGTTTACGCTGAGCAACGAAATCGTTTCCTTGTCTGCAGCAAGGCTGTGAGTGTATGCACAGAAAGAAGAAGATAAAATTGTTCACATTATTTAAAAATATTTACACACACACACACACTTATAAAGTCAAGTTTCATACTTCTTCACAAAATGGGGGGAGTCTAAAAACTCTTTTGCACTAACAAATGATAAACATACTTTTTGCTTCATTATTCACCAACTCGTTAGCAAAAAGTAGAAGCAAATATGTGTATTAAAACAATAAGTCTACACAAATAAAATAACGTTATATCACCGCGGACCCCCAAGTCGAAATTTAAGTGAATCGTGGACTCTCCGTCCTATCAGCGATTTCGGGCGATTAAAAATCGATGAAGAAAATTAAATTTTATTTTGTTAACGTTTTGTAACAAAAGTTAATTTTATCTGATTCAATTTAACAACTTTTAAGTAGCGTGCTCCCCGAGTTGCAGAACTCGCTCATATTTTGAACGAAATACATTTATTTTAATATGATTTATTGGATAAATTTGGATATTAGATAATTTTGCAGTTATTATGAACATGAAGACCTGCTTTTGTATATACTGTAAGTACTTCGGATTGCTGGGCTGTAAGGCTGTGGCCCATGGTTGTTTTGTGCAAACTTTTCGGCAGTGCCTTCGACGGCCATCTTCAGTCAGGAAGGCTGCAAAACACTGACAAAGGTTTCGTAGTCAGTGACCACTGAACTGTGGTTAAGGCTAGTGGCCGTACACGACTGGGGGTTGCACGGCCAGCGCGAAGCGCGGGTCGCGATTTGTGGAGTGTCCCGAGTCTCAGATAGGACTCCTGCCACTGGATCAGATTGAGTTCCTTTTATATATTTTATCTATTTATGGGGGGTCTGAAGCGACCTGCGATTGGTGGATTATACCACCGGGGCTAATAAACGAGGTCGCTTCCAGGACTCACCTGGTCGCGGGGTGTATTTACCAAGTCCGGCAATGAGGGAATTGTGGGTTACTCTGTCGGGACGAACATAGAATCTACGCGCCAGGCGTCTCACGGTGTCATCAAAAGAGCGGACACCGAGTCCTCTCCTCAAAAGACGAGAAGAGTACCTCCGGGGGACTTTACACGCAAGCTTCTGTCCCCGGTCCAGAACGCGCTGGAGCGCTGACCTGTGACCACTTGCCAGGTATCCCCAAACAGGACAGGCATAGGTACGGGCAACACGTACGAGTTGACTATGAGCTTACCTAGCCGGGGGGTCCTTGCCGGATTAGATAGCACGGGCCAGAGTCTACTGACTTGCACCGAAGCGCGTTGTCGGATATACTGTGTATGGGTTCGCCAGGTGAGTCGGGAGTCCACGTGAAGCCCGAGGTACTTGACGCTATTGGTCCGGGGTACCTCGACGGGGCCTACTTGCGTTTTCGCGAGAATATTACCGCGGCACTCTTGGAAGCGTTGATGGCAACTCTCCAGTCATCGGTCCACCCGACATACGCGTCGAGTTGGCGCTGGAGTTTGATTGCCGCATAACTTGCGTTCGGCTCTGAGACAAAAGCCGCAGTGTCGTCCGCAAACAGCGACAATTTTACTCCAGGAACTCGGGGCGTGTCGTTGACAAACATAACAGGAGAACAGGAGAGGCCCAAGTACACTTTCCTGAGGGACACCAGCGGTAATACGCCTCTCCGAAGAGAGAGCGTGGTCTATTCTCACTCGGAAGCTACGGTCTCACAGAAAGCTGCCGATCAAGTGAACGTAGCAATCTGGGAGAAGGACTTCCGTTAGTTTGTAAAGAACACCCTCGTGCCACACGCGGTCAAAGGCTTTCTCTACATCTAGGAAGATCGCAGTCGTCTGTTTGCCTTGGCAGCCAGCCTCGGTAATGCACTCCACGAGTCTCATCAGCTGATGAGTCGAGGAGTGCAGCTCACGAAAGCCGAACTGTTCGGGGATCAGCACGTCCAGTCTTTCTAGGTGGTCGCGGATCCTATGCTGGATCAATCGCTCGAAAACCTTGGACGTCGGGGACAAGAGGCTGATGGGTCTGAGGTTTTGCACGCGAGAAGAATTCTTTCCCGGTTTAGGTATCACTATAACTGTAGCCGTTTTCCATTTTACCGGAAAGTAGGCCAGCCTGAGACATACAGTATATTGAACAGATCGGAGAGGAACTGTATTCCTCGCTCCGGAAGGCGATGGAGTGCGGAATTCATGACTCCGTCTGGGCCAGGCGCCTTCCGGGGCTTGAGCTGAACAATCCTCTCAGAGACCTCCTCCGGCGGCGAGATGGGCTCCGGCTGGACTGTGATACCGGCCGATAGAAAGCGCTCTACATCGCGGCAGATTCTCTCAGTGAAGGCCGGGTTCTTGGATGGGTTGGGAGCGAACTGTTGCTCTAAACTGTCAGCCAAGAACTCTGCCTTCTCTAGGGGCCGTCCAAGGGGTTGACCGCCAGGTCCGACCAGTGCGGGGAGAGGCGTGCGTTTACGCTTTCCCGTTAGGACACTGGGAATCCGCCAGACATTACGGTTCTCGGCAGGACCATCCATCCGTGTTACAGCAGCTGCCAGTTACGTCTACGGAACGCCAGCATGTCACGACGCAACTTGCCGGACGCTCTGTTAAACGCAGCCTTGTCAGCCGGGTCACGAGTCCTCTGCCAGCGTCTCCGGAGGCGATTCCCCTCGAAAGCGAGCTGAGACACCTCTTCGGGAATCCGCTGATAGTCGGGCGTGAGCCCCGGCTTCATCCGGGAGGACACGTCTACCGCCGAGACTACGGCTGTGTCGAATAAGGCAACTGCCTCGTCGACATGCTGGGTAGTGTCGAGTGGTATATGCTCAGGTAGGCGGCGACCGAACGCCGGGCCAAAGCGTTCCCACTCGATTACCCGCCGCTCGTCGCGGACGGTAGAGTGCTGGGTAGCAAGGCTAGTGGCCGTGAGTAGGACACCCGTATTTATAAAATTTTGGTGTTCACACGAAGTTGTTGTCTGACACCACCAGCCAATCAGAAGAAAGGCAAATTCTTATTGGCTCGCCATAACTCGCGTCCAAAGACCACTCAATGAGAGGGACTCACCCCGCCGATTCATTGCAAAAAAACAGCGTGGATATACATTTTATGATTTTCAAAAATTTACAGATATTTTGATTTAAGATATATTATTATTTTTATAAAATGTTTTCTAAACTTTTAGAAGTCCCACACCTCATTTTATGAAACTCCGTTTTCTAATAATTTTTCAAAAAAATATGTTTTTACCACTTAATAGTTAAGAAATTTGATAATTGGAAAAATCGATTTTTCAAAAAGCAAAACTGTTTATTACAATTTCGAATTAGATTTTACAATTGCAATTTAGAAAACTGCTACTATAATTTTTTAAAATAAACGTGAAGTTTTTACGACCGCTGTTTACATTATCGCAATTTTCAGGGCTGTTAGCCTTGGTCTAGTTTGCCTATGTTCACCTCCAAATGTTGAAATGACCAACCATCGCCTTAAAAAAGTGTACAAACATAATTGCTTCAACAGGACAGAACAGTCTTCGTAATGTACTTCGTAGGTTTACATGGGCGGAGTCAATATTGCTAAAATTAATTCCCGGGCTGTTTGGCAGTGGTCCATTGTTTTCTACAAAAACAGACGTTTCGACAGTGCCATCGACTGCCATCATCAGTGTAAATTCGAGCTTAGCTAACGTAGGGTGGTATACGTTAGTGACCACAGTACTGTGGTTAAGGCTGGAGAAGTCCCGTGAACAGTACTAATACTTATAAATTCTGAACGTGTATTAGAGGTAAGGTGTGTTGCGAGCTCGAATTTACACTGATGATGGCAGTCGATGGCACTGACGAAACGTCTGTTTTTGTAGAAAACAATGGACCACGGCCAAACAGCCCGGGAATGAATTTTAACAGAACAGTCTTCGTTTGTGTCCGTTCGTGGGTGTTTGTGACCTGCGTTCCTGCGGCACTGAAGCTGTCCGTCGTCGTTGCGGACGAAGCGTCTGGAGGTAAACGTAAACAATCTAGACCACGGCCTAGCAGCCCGGAAAATTGTGATAAAACAAATTTTATTTTGTTTAAAAATTTTCCTGCTCCATATGATGACCTTTCTGTATGTTCCTCAATGTTTATGTTAGTATTTTGTAATAAATAAGTACTTACATCTGTAGTTTTCGCGCAGCGAATTGTAAACTCGCGTGCACGTTTATTTTACTTATTCAGTTTAAAAGTGTACATTATTTTCGTGACGTTTTTGTCTGACAAATTTGTTTTACTTTTGCGCTGAACCACTCGGTCACTTATTGTGAACGTAGCCTAAAAATGACTTTACAGATAGAATGTTTTATAATATTATAATATTTTTCATGAATAACGAAAGGAAATATCTATTTAAATATAATTAAATCCTTAAATTCGTAGTGGCCGTCAATCAATGAATTTTTCCATTGAAAGGTTTGTGAGGATCGGTCAAAAAACATAACACAAATTTTAACTTATTTGTGTCGACGTTTCGACAGTGTTTATTGTCATCATCAGGGCCTGTGTATGAATACAAAAGAAATGTCAAACACAACAGAACAATTATTTGAGTGAACGTGTTCGTGTATGTGAGTGTGTGTGCGTGTGTGTATTTTATTATGCAATATGTTGACAGGTATATGTATAAACTTTTTTTGTACCAACTCTAATATTTAATTGTGATTACTGCTTTTATAATTAATTACAAATACCATTACATTATGAGTAATTTAAATTGTAATATTGTGTAAATTAGTCGTAAGTTCTGTGATGTTATAATTTTCTCGTTGTCTTTAAAGAAAACATTTGATGATGTAAAACAAACTATCTCAACTCCTTCACATATACAAGGATACACATATGCGCGCGCGCACACACACTCACATACACGAACACGTTCACTCAAATAATTGTTCTGTTGTGTTTGACATTTCTTTTGTATTCATGCACAGGCCCTGATGATGACAATAAACATTGTTGAAACGTCGACACAAATAAGTTAAAATTTATGTTATTTTTTTTACCGATCCTCACAAACCTTTCACTGGAAAAATTTAAATATAATGTAACATTTTCATAACAATAAATGGTTAAACTAAGGAATAGCCTAATTAGTTTCTGTAATATAGTTTGTAAGGTCGTATTTAAGTTCTTATTTTTATCACAGTGACAGAGCTTTAGTTTAATGAATCTCAGAATGTTATTTAGTGCTATTAAACCTCTCCAGCTAAAAAATTTTGTGCCCATCTTTTTAATTTAATTTCGACAGATTCACAGGCTTATTAGTAACACTCCTTGTTTTCGTGTCTGGATTACTATTAAGCGTGATTAATATGTATGTATGTTACATTTTATGTATTTAAAAATTTAAACGAACGGGACACATCGTCGTGTACAGCAAATTTGCAGTATCATAAAAACAAATAAAAACTTGGCAAGAAATAGTGTTCGTCACTATTTTCCTATTATTTGCTTATTATTTGATCCCCGTAAACGGTTGATCACGAATTCACAGACCTTTGGTCGAGTTTCTTGTTGTGGTTTGATAAAATATCCAGTTGTTCGTGTTTCAGGCTTCAAGAAGACGACGACAAAGAAAACATGATGACGGAATCAAACAGTATGACATCGTTGTCAGAAAGGAACAAGAACTCAGGTGAGTACAGTAGTCTACAGCAACTGCTGTCTTTTGGTATTAAGTAGGCCTGTATTATTTTGGACAACCGCTGTCGTTAATAATATAACTTAATAGTAAAACCCCGTGTTTCGACCTCCCACACAATGTATTCATCGTCACGATAGTTGACAAAATAAATTACAAAATTTTACATATAAAAAGATTTCGCAGAATTTTCCTTTTTTTTACAAGAAACGTTTAAGAAAATTTCGAGCACCTTAGAAGAAATTATGAATGCCTTTATATGGATACCTTAGAAGAATGGAACCAGAAAGAACAGCAAACAGGATTTCCAGGACAGTACAAAGATTCAGGCCCCAGTAGCGTAACTAGGAGGTGGATGCGACTAGTCCTCAACATTTTCCTCATGGATAATGACATCTTTTAGATTCTTCCTGTATGATCTTCTTCTTCTATTAGGGACTAGCCGAATCACCTGTTCCGATCCCAAAGGAATACCCACTTTACCAGCGCTTCCTAGATCTGTACGTCTTTGTCTAGTCACCCTGTATTGCCAGACGTCCATAACCATCTGGTATCCTGTTCAGGTGGAAAGCCATATCTGTTTGTTCTCTGCAGTACGATCTTGGATATTAAAAGTGTCGGAATTCTTCACGATTAACTTCACTGCAGAGTCTCTATAGCTCTTCGTGAGCAGCCTTTAACAGATCATAAGAGTCTCATCTCCGATGCTCAGATGTTTTTTCGCCGCAAACCCAAGTTTCATAACACTGGCACAGCCGTTAGCTTATAAAATAGCCATTAGTCGAGCCCTCTGTCCTTAGTTTTCTAATAACGATCGGCAAATTGTGTCACATATTGACAGAATCTTAGCGAACTTATGATAAACATCATAATCCACATCATACGTGATGCCAGAGCCAAGTTAGCCGAAGTGAGGATAGGTATGTAATTAATTATAATAATAATAATGGCTGCCATGTGTACCCCCGAAGCAGCTTAAGAGTCGGGCAGGGTAGGCTACCATATGCGAGCCGTACGGCATAGAAGTAAGGCAGTGTGGCCAGCACTACGCTTCAGCTGCCCATTATTATCCCCAGGATGTTATCCCAGGTACTCATTTTCAACAGGCTAAATCGTCCTGGAGGCTGAAAAACGTACCTTGATTTTATGGTCCGAGCCCGGGAATCTCGAACCCTGACCTCTAGGTTAGTAGCCAGGATATAATAATTATTTATACAGGTTATTTATAATCCTTATTTTAACACACTCAGCTAACTTAAGGATAAGCATACGTTAAGTGTTTATGAAATTTCGCGAACCTTTTTAGTATCTCTTGGAGGGATTTAGCTCTGTGATCATCCCCTCCCTCGTAGTTACGTCAATGACAGCTCCCATGTGTTATTGTGTTATTTATGTTATTTACCAAATGTTGAGTGATAGTCATTAGTAAGTAAACGATAACTTTACATAGCGTTTTATTGATTTAAAGATATTGTAATTACTTTTATTTCTTCAGCTATTAATAAGCCTTATTTTAACATACGCAACTTGCTTATAAATACGTCTACGTTACATCATTATGGAATTTCGCTGACCGTTTTAATAGCGATGAGGGGGGATCCCCTGGTTCCCCTCCCATAGTTAGGCTACTGCGTCGTCGTACATAATAAACCGAGGAAAACAGAACAGGACGGACGTGTATTACCAGCGCAAAACGAGATGGCCAGGCAGGGAAAGAGAGAAGCTTCTCGGTCTCGCCAGCTCTTCCCGTGAATTGGACTACTGAAGGATAGCGAAGTCAATCCCTTCGGGGGAGTAGATCGGTAAGCAAACGAGAGATAGGGGTTCTGTCAGGGCGGTCTGAGGGTATCCTGGGGCCTGACCGGGCAGGATGGTGCACATCGGCAGCAGGATGTGCATCTAGTGTGGAGGCTATAGTAGCGCAACGGCTGCACACATGGGCTGAGTTAGTTAGTCTACTGCGATCGGGCAGAGAGAGCTCGTCAGCTGAGGTGAAAGCAACTCTCTAGGGGAAGAGCACCCCGAAATAAAAGTTCCTGGTCCTCCAGGTTGGGGGTTGGATCGGAGAATTCACATATCCCATCTGTCAAACTCTTTTATGTGCAGAAACGTATCAGTTTCTCAACCAGTCAGTTCTGCACTTCACCTGTTAAAGAAGGCCTTGACTCAGTAATGGGTTGTCGCGCCGCTGAAGAAGTCAACGTTCAGACGAGACGTAATATAAATAACCGGCTCTTGCCGATTTCTTCTTCTTTTTTGTTTCTCGTCTTCTTCACGTTTCTCTTCCTCATTCTTCTCCCTTCTCTTTTTCATCCTACTCCTCTTTATCTTCTTTTTCTTCTCTTTTTCCACTTTCTATTTTCTACATCACCTTCTTATTCCTCTCCTTCTTCTCTACCTCCTCTTCCGCTTATCCCCTTTCTCCATCTTCTTCCTCCTAGTCTTACTCTTTTTGCGCCTCTTCTTCTTTTTGTTCCTCTTCTTCTTCTTCTTCTTCTTCTTGTTCTTCTTCATACTCTAGTATCTCTTAAGCGGCCTACACACGATCACTTTGGTGTGTCACTTCGATGTATTCATTTGTATGTGTCACATCGGACTGAAGTGATGCGTTGCCTACACGCGGTCACTTCGGTGTGCCGTCAGTCGATGGCAGTCTTGTCTTCTATGGCGTCACAGTTCGGAGTCGAACCTTAGCCTCCATAATCATCCGCCTCCATTTTTTCCTGTCCTTGGCGGTAGATGTCCATGGTTTTATTTTAAGTATCAGCTACGCTCGCCACTCCGTCAATCCAGCGATGCTTGGTTTGACTAAACAGTACCTTCCTAGGTATTCGGTTGCCTTCCATCCTAATGATGTGTCCTGCCCGTTGCAATCTATGCAGTCGGATAGTGGTGGCCAGAACACTGTCTTTATATAGCTTGTATAGTTCCTCATTGTGACGCATTCTCCATATCCCATTGACTTGTATTGGTCCATATATTCTCCTCGAAATTCTCCTTTCAAAGGTACTGACTATGTTAGCGGCTTGTTTGTTCAGAGTCCACGTTTTCGCTGCACCGGTCTAATCATAACTTTATATAATGTGACCTTGGACTGGCGGTGGATATTCTTTCTCTTGAAGATAGTTGTCAACGAAGATATGCTCTATTTGCGGCCTGTATCCTTTTCCTTATTTAGTTTATTTCTTCATTATCTTCAGCCATCCTACATCCCAAATATTTAAACTGATTAACAATTTCCAGGTTTATTGGTTCGATTTCAAACTGTTCAGGTTTCCTGGTTTTCCTTCGAGTGGTATCGCAGTCGTGTGTTGGAACATAATTGTGTAGTCGCAACATAAACGCCCACTACTAACCAGACGGCTCGGCGCAGAAAGCTAAGCTCTGAACGAACTGAAATGAGCTGACTCCAACGCAGGATCATTTCTACCTGTTGTCATGCCAAACTGACACACCGCATGATACGATTTCATCAGTCCGTCAGTTCACACTTTTGGTGTGAGCTCACATCATTTTGTCCCTACACGCGATCATTCGGTGTGGAAGCCACTTAAGTTAGCAGACTGGACGAAACGTCACCTGGTTAGATCTTTTATTAATAGTAGCGATGAGCTGACTGCAGTGAAGACGATGCATAACGATTGTTAATCATCATCATCTTCAAGCATTAAACCAAGGATGTTTTGTTTCGGTCTCAAATAGGCAAAGATTAGAACTGGTCACTCCAGCGCTTCCTCGGACTTCCCACACCTCTCCGTCCAATCGCGTTATAGTTCCATAGTTGTTTGGGGATGCGGCAGTCATCCATTCGGCAAAGAAGTTCCCACCAATTCAGCCGATACTGGGCGATCCTGTCGAGTATACTTATAATATTCAGTTCCTGCGGTATATCTGTGTTTCTTCTGTGACCATGGAGAGTACACCCTGCCACGTTCCTGAGAAATCTCATTTTGGATGCTACTGACCTGGCCTTTTGTTAAAGTCCAATTCTAAGATCCATAAGGAAGTGTGGGAAGAGCCATCACCTTGTAGAATTTTAGGCGTGTACCTTTACTTGCTGACTTAAGGGTTCGCGTAATGGTCCCGCACATAAGGTTGAACTTATGAAACTTATTCACAACGTCGTTGCTTGCATTATAAGACACACTGTACCCCAGGTATTCAAAATTGCTAACTTGTTCCAGGACAGTACCATCTATAACAGTTTTTACCCGTACGGGATCAGTTCCACGAAAAGCCATCACCTTGGTCTTAAGTGTGGATCGTTACAACATTAACGATTGTTAATATTACTGTACATTAAATAATGCCGAATCTGTCTTGTTATCGCTTGAAAACGTTATCATAAAAGTTTTTATATCGCTCAGGTGTACGTTATCTCGTTGTCTTCTAGCTTACAGTAATTTACCATATATGGGGATGTACTTATAGATTTCATTCATTACCAATAACGTCTGTATACAGTGCAGGTGTGTAGAGTAATGAATACACGCCAAAATACGATATAGCTCTAGTTACGTCAGCGTGACGTTGTAAACTGTTGCCGACTTGTGATTCTCTTTCTGACCGGGTTTTATACGATTGTGTCGCAACTGACCACGGTCCCTACACGGTTTTTCAATGACAGAATTAGATGTTTTCACTTATGATAAATATCGGTATGGAGAACCATACATGACTTCCATGTTTAAAGATTTATATTTAAAATCGTTTTCGAAATGAAATAGTTCCATAGAAACTACTGTACTTCTTTCTACTTCTTGTTTCAGACTTAACCACAATACTGTGGTCACTAAAGTACAACACCTCACGTTAGCGCACTCGATTTTCACTGATGACGGCAGTCGATAGCACTACCGAAACGTCTTTCAGAAAGTATTGGACCACGGCCAAACAGCCCGGGAAGGAATTTTAACAACAAACTATTTCTTTATTGCCGATAACGTAGTACACATGTAAAAAAAATTATCCCCTCCCCCTTCAACTATCATTTTCATTTATATAAAATTACCCCCACCCCCTTCAACTACCCTTTTCATTTATAGATATTTCATTTACCTTTGTACAGTGGATTATTATGACATTCTTTTGAGGATACTTTATTTATCAAAATTAAGTACTTTACTATTGTTAAAACGTAAAACGTTGCAGTTAAACTACCCCTTCCCATTAACCGATCTTTACCAAAATCAATAAGCCTTGAGTCCTCTACAACTCAGGCACATATGCAAAAAATTATTTGATTCTGTTGCGGCAGTTATCGTTCGCCATAGAAAAAATTCTATGGAGGCTCCATACGGCGTGCACTCAGCGTCGTGAGGCAAACTGAGTAGGCGTTGAGATAACAGCGCCACCTCCTGGCTGTGAATACCGCAACTAGCAGCTGGTGGCGCGTAGTACTACCCATACACCGTCACACTAACACAAAAGCCGCGCGGTACGCCTTGGTCCTTAACGGACTGTGGAGCGGAGGTTTATTTATTTATAGAAAATAAATAAACACGCACACTTTTTTGAAAAATGACTTTTCTTCATGTTTTGAGGGTAGTACAATCAGAATCAGCCCTTATCTCGAACAGGATTTTTTTCGCCATCACCATACTTCGATTTCCTTATGGAACATGGAAGTAAAAACGTCTCGATTTGTAATCGCTAGCTTGTAGGTGTCTTATCTCCTACCGCCTTTTTGACATATTACAACCGTCTCTTTATAATGTTGTCTTGCTCTCATTATTTTCCTTGATGGCTACTACAGAATCGTCATTGACCGCCTGTTAAAGTGTTCATACTATTGTAAGGGGTTGTCGAGGAGCGCCGATGGTCAATAGAATGCGGGTATTATCCCAGTTAGGAGGGTCTAGGTGAGCCGATTCAAAGTGTTCAAGTTTTAAGCAGGATCATCTAAAAATTGTTTGGTGAATACGACGTTCCCTGTTATCTCATACATACGTACATACAGCGCAGATCGAGTCTTGGCCTCCAAAAGAAATTGCCTCCACTTATTCTTGTCCTCAGCCATTCGTCACCAATTCAATGCCAACCTGGTCCAACCATCTGTTCTTCGGTCTTCCAATCTTCCTTTTACTTCCATGTTCCATAAGGAAATGGAAGTATGGTCATGGCGAAAAAAATCGTGTTCGAGATAACGGCTGGTTCTGATTGTACTACCCTCAAAACATGAAGAAAAGTCATTTTTCGAAAAGTGTCTCTGTGTGTGTCTATCTGTCTGTGTTTCTGTGTGTAGAATTTTTTCTATGGCAAACGATAACAGCCTCAAATCAAACAGAATCAAATAAATTTTTGCATACATCCCTGAATTATAGAGGACTATTGTTTTGGTGAAGATCGGTTAATGGAAAGGGGTAGTTTACTAGCAACGTTTTATGTTTTAACAAAGGTAATTTTTTCTATGACGAACGATAACTACTGTAAATTCAAACATAATCAAATAATTTTTTGCATACAGTAGACTACTCAAGGCCTGTTGATTTTGGTGAAGATCGGTTAAGGGAAAGGGGTAGTTTACCTGCAACATTTTATGTTTCAACAAGGGTAATTTTTTCTGTGACGAACGATAACTGCCTCACATTCAAACAGAATCAAATAATTATTTACATATGGCCCTGGGTTGTAGAGGACTCAAGGCCTGTTTATTTGGTGAAGATCGGTTTCGGGGAAAGGGTAGTTTACCTGCAATGTTTTATGTTTTAACAAGTGTAAAGTACTTAATTTTGATAAATAAAGAATCCTGATAAGAAGATCATAATAATCCACTGTAGAAACGTGGATGAAATATCTATAAATGAAGAGGCTAGTTGAAGGAGGAGGGGATAATTTTTATATGTGTACTACGTTATCGGCAACAAGGAAGTAGTTTGTTGTTAGAATTCCTTCCCGGGCTGTTTGGCCGTAGTCCAATGTTTTCTGTAAAACCAGACGTTTCGGCAGTGCCATCGACTGCCATCATCAGTCAAAATCGAGTGCGATAACGTGAGATGGTATACGTTAGTGACCACAGTACTGTGGTTAAGGCTGAAGCAGTAAGTAGAAAGAAGTAGTTACTATGGAAATATTTCATTTCGAAAATGATTTTAAATATAAATCTTAGAACATGAAAGTCGTGTATGGTTCTCCATACCGATATTTCATATTGGCTTGTGTTTCATAATTCTTTTTTATTTATTTATAAGGTCGCTGCAACAGCAACGGTCATTAGCGACTACAAAAATTATATAAATGAATTTGTACAGATTCCTAAACAGATGCAGTAACATATAGTAAATATTTGTTTGAATACCAAATAATGCAAATAAATGAGATAGACAAAAATATTTGTTTAAATGATGCAAAATACAATGAGGAATATTAACCCCCCACAACACAAACATTATAAATACACATCATGCAGATATATAACATAAATATAAATATAACACTAAGTAACAAAATATAACAACTATAGAACAATAAGTCATAATAACATATCAATTCATTAACGTAATTACACAATTTTTAATGTTCTTATAATTTTCATAATCGCTGTTAACAAACGAATCTCCTTTATGAGAAGTATGTTGGCGGCTGCAGTCTTGTCATTTAAACTTTTTCTCACACCTGCAGGGATATTAAATTTGCTTCGTAGATGTTGAAGAGCAGGGCACTCTGAAACGTGTCCTGACCATCTTAATCTATTAATTTTGGCAAATCTGACAACTGTAATGTCATTGTACTTAGCATATACTTCATTATTATTTCTCTTTCTCCAGACTCCGTCCCGTTGAATTGGCCCATAAATCCTTCTCAGTATCTTCCTTTCAAACACAGCCAGCCTCTGTTCATCAATTTTCTTGAGTATCCAGCACTCACAACCATATGTCAATAAAGGCCTTACCAATGTCTTATAAAGCGTGGCTTTAGTTTCTGTGGTTAATAGTCTTGATTTAAAATGTTTATTCAGCCCATAACAGCTGCTATTAGTAGCCAGAATTCTTCTTTCAATTTCTTTTCTGCAGTTATTGTCAGCATCAACATATGTCCGCAGATATACGAAGCCTTTTACTCTTTCAAAATTATAGCCATATATTAGTATATTAGAAATATTATCATTATTGCTTCCCACAGCCAAAACTTTGTTTTATTTTCATTTATAACAAGCCCCATACTCTTAGCCGATGATTCAAGTGCTCTAAAGGCATTCTTCAGATTATTTTCATTTATGCTGATAATATCTATACCATCTGCATATGCTAGAAGCTGGACTCCTTTATCAAAAATATGTCCTTCTGTTTGCATTCTAGAGTCTCGTATTACCTTTTAAAGTGCAATGTTGAACAGTAGCCAGGCTAGGGCATCTCCCTGTTTAAGTCCATTCATGGTATCAACAGAGCGGGAGAGATCCCTGCTATCTCAAAACTTATAAATATGAGCGCGTTTCCCCCGCGAGAATAGTTCACAATGGCAGTCTGTCGCGGGTACCTGTTACAGTGAAACCCCTCACTTTGGACACCCCTATAGCCTGGACACCCGTTTTGATTGGACATATATTGAATGAACCGTTTAATTCCCTATACTTTTACATGTTAAAAATCCTCTGTACATTGGACACCCCCTCAACTATGGACATTGGACAGCCCTTAAATGACAGTTTGGACAGGTTGAAAACTTTATTTTGTTTTGCTGTTTTGTAATGGTTTAGTGCAAGCAATTTTAACATTCAGTGGACAATAGAAGCAAAAGAGTGGGATTTTCCTTTGCTACCTTCTTAAGAAGGGTTGAGTAACAGGTGCAGTACATTAACCATTACAGATGTTTTCAATGGTAATGTATTCAGATGTTTTCAATGAAGGGGTGGAGGAGTTAGACCTTTCCGTACAGTAAACTGTAAATTCCAAGCCCTTAATGAGTTTCCAGAACAGTAGATCACTCTACAGTTTAGTCAAGGACTGACACAGTGTTTGCTAGATTCTGTAGTTACAGTTTTCTTCAATATGAGTAAACGCAAGTTTGTGGAATTAACGATTGAGAAATAAAAAACAACTTCTTGACCGTCTGTCCAATGGAGAAAGCTGCAGGAAACTGGCTGAAGAGTATGGAATTTCGAAATCTACTGTATCTGACATAAATAACAACACAACTGCCATTATAAACACTTGGGAAAAAATTGTAGTGTCCTAACAAAAAGAGTTCGTCGAAGCCCTCACGATGAACTTAATGATAAAGTGTTTGAATTTTTTCGTTGCTGTCGAATTAAGAATATTCCTGTCAGCGGTACTCTACTTCAGGAAAAGGCAAGGAAAATTGCTTCCGAGTTACAAATAGAGTCGTTCGTAGCCAGCAATGGATGGTTAGATCGTTTTAGGAAGCGGAATAACATAACATTTAACATTCTTTGTGGTGAATCAGCTGGTGCTGACCTTCAAGTGGCAGAAGACTGGAAGAGAAAACTCCCCGACATTGTCTCCGAATATGGAGAAGAAGATGTCTTCAATGCTGATGAGACTGGATTTTATTATAGACAGCTGCCAACTCGTTCATTAATTGAAAAAGGTGGCTCGTGTAAAGGTAGAAAGAAATCTAAAGAAAGGATTACTGTCTTGTTTTGTTGTAGTGCACGAGGGGAAAAGCTAAAACCCCTTGTAATTGGAAATGCTGCCTGTCCAAGAGCATTTAAAAACAATAATGTTAAGACAGACAGTCTTCCTGTATTTTGGCGTCACAACAGAAAAGCTTGGATGACAGGTGATAATTTCGGTGACTGGTTAAGAGAAATCAATCTAAAAATGAACAAGGCTAAGCGTAAAATACTGTTGTTCGTCGATAATGCTACAAGCCACGTGGACCTAAATCTATCAAATGTCACAGTAAAATTTATGCCTCCCAACTTAACTAGTGAAGTGCAACCACTAGACAAAGGGATAATTCAAGCTGTAAAATTACTGTACAGGAAACAGTTAATGCGGGCCCTCATCAACGCAGCAGATAAGTGTAACAATGCAATCGAATTTACACGGAGTGTGACGGTCCTCGACGCAATTCGCTGGACCCATGGTGCTTGGATGGACGTGTCTAAAGGAACAATTGTGAAATGTTTCCATCATGCAGGATTTGTGCCCCAATCAACTGAAGAGGAAGAACCATCTCACATAGATAACATCTCGTTAACTGAGGAATTGAGATGTCTCCCTGAAGTCCTTCGCAGTGAATTGTCAGACGTTAGTGTTTTTAGTGATTTCGATAATGTGTTGGAAGTCCACGATGATGTTCCTGGAACAATTGATGGAGTGTTACAAAAAGTGATTTCAGAAGAAGAAGAAGAAGAAGAAGAAGAAGAAGAAGAAGAAGAAGAAGAAGAAGAAGAAGAAGAAACAGTTACTGTCCCCAAGGAGCCACCTACTCATCAAAAAGCTGTGCAGTGTATTAGTGAGTTGGAACGTTATGTGTTTGTGTTGTATAACCAACCAGAAATGATTGAAACTCTATTTGGATTACGTCGGAAAATTGAATCAGAATGGGCACGTTCAAAAATCGAAAAATCAAAACAAAGTCTTGTGACTGATTTTTTTACTAAGCAGTAAAGGGTGAGTACTGTACATTGTACTTTGTAAGAAATACATTTTTTATACAATGTCATTGAAATTATAGTCATGTACAATATGCAAAATAAAACATAGGACAATACTGTAGTGTTTTTTTACAGTTTTAGTAGGCATGAAATTCAGTGTACTGTACTGTATATAAATTCAAAGAACCACTGTTTTTATTATGTATATACAGTATACAGTACACACTAGCTCAAAGTTTTTCCTTTCCTGCACTGTTAGTGTACTTTTGAAATACACCCACCCTGTAGAATGGACACCCCACTACATTGGACACATTTTTAACGAACCGTAGGTGTCCAACTTAGAGGGGTTTCACTGTACCTCGTTCCCACGACCCTGAGGAAGGCCGACGTGAGCACGGCCCAAACGTCTGTTTTTTTTTTTTTTATTGTGAATCTCGTTGTTTTTTTCTATGGAATTTATAGACAGCGTTGTTGTCATGGACCAACTTAGCGGTATCAACCGTAGTTTTAATAACGATAGACCAAACGGAACGCATGGTAGACACGCGTATTCCTAAACAAGCATTTGAATGTAGCCCAATGGGGACGAGATATCGTGGAAGACCCTGGAAAAAATGGTTAGAGAATCTGTGAAGTCGGAATGGGCTATACCCCAAGCCATGTAGTGAAGAAGAAGAAGAAGAAAAGGTCCTATCGGTCAGTTGTATATTGAATCTTAGTATTGTTCAATAATTTTTTTCTGATGTTGGTTTGTGAATTGTTTATGTATTATATCGTAGACTAAGTTCATAGAGTCGCCGCATAGAAAACCTTCACCGCCCAAGACAAGAACCCGAATTTGACGCCTCTTTTAACAACTCGATATACGGTTAGAAGTTGAAATTTATTATTTCGTTAGATAGCTACTATCGTTTGTTTACGGTGAAAAGCAAGTATCAAAAAAATCGTTATATTTAAAGTGCTATGAACTAAAAGTATCAGAATCCTTATCATTTCCCAAATGGTTCAGATGGCTCACCTGTTCTACAATTCATTAATAATTATTTTTGTTCTTAATTGGTTCGTTGCCTCGAAACGTCATTACCTTTGCTTTGTAGTGGAGATTTTCATATTGTATTGTTTGCAAAACCGATGCAGCTTAAAAACAGATTTTTGTAAAGCAGGTTCTGTATTCTGGATTACAAGGAAGTTGTCAGCAAACACCAGCACATTCTAATATCTGTCTCGTGGTATCTTAATAAAAGGGTTCACTATATGCTTGCAGTGAAGATCTAGGTAAGTTAGGTAACGTCTGGAACATTTAGTTAAAATTAGGTAAATTCCAGACAATCTGAGGGTCAATGAACCTTATTTTTAGGAACAAGGTATGTCGAGATACAAAATGAAAGTTTTAAAAAGTTATGGCGGTCCCTGAATTGTCCTATGAGTGAATTATGGACAACAACCAAGAGACAAGAAAGTGACATACAGGCCTCAAAAATGTTGTTCTTAAGAGGAGTTAAAAGGTGTTCTAAACTCGACCGTATAAAGAATGAGGCCATAAGGGAAGAATTACAAGTTTTTAACTTGAATGAAAGACTAAAAGGTTATAAACAACGGAGGAAAGAACACTCAGAGAGACACTGTCAGATTCAAGACTGGCCAAATAAGTTTGGAAATACAAACCCGTAGGAGACACGATGCGCGGGTAGACCCAGGAAGAGGTGGCTGGAGGATCTTTGAAGGCGGAACAGGAAGCACCTTGCCTATGCCATGAAGTGAAGACGATGAATTAAAGGTGTAACAGAACCAAAACAATTAAACAATATAAAATATACTAACAGAACGAATTAAAGTTTCCGGTAATATTAGTTAAACGTGAACATAAGAAAAACTAAGACTAACGGTTGCAACTACAGTGGAACTTGCTGATAACGAGATTCAGGGGACCAGACAAATGTGCTCGTTAAAACCGAGTGCTCGCTACATCCGAGTTGTCGACTCGCAAGCTTAAATTTTTATACTGTGATTATCAAACGCACAACAAAAAAAGTCTACTATAGAAGAGGGTTAGCACAATAAAATTTTGATATGTTTTACATTGTGCGCTTAAAAGTAAAATTTAGACTTTAAACATTTTTTAGACGCTAACATTTTTTACTGAATATTGGCGTGTAGTGCATTCGCGAAATATAGTAAAAGTAACTGTGTAGTAACAGCTTACCAAAAATCAGCGGGCTATCTGGCAGAAACGCAAAACTTTCCATGCCACATGTATTTATTTTTAAATTACAAGAAAATTCGCACAAATTTATATGTCTTTTTATTCTTCGTTCTAAATGGAATCGTCAAGATTATAATTCGCACACAGAATGTAATTAACCTTAAAAAAGTCATCTATTTTTTTGTTTAGTAATTCTGTATCTGTAGATATCGAAACAGTTTTGTATTTTATTTAAATATTCCACGAATTTATCACTTACGTTATTAGTTTCACTAAGTCGAGTTAATGGTTTTAAACGAATGTTTAAAATGCTATATTGTAACGAACTTTTGTTAGACCTTAACCCATGAACAAGCTTGCGTTAAAATGCTCGTTACAGCCAAGTCTCTAATGCGTTCGTACTCGTTAAAAGCGAGTTTAATTATCATTGCTAAGATGCAAAATCAAACAAATCTCGTACTTTTGCTCGTTACATCCGAGTTCTCGTTATTCGCGAGTTCCACTGTATACAAAATATGTTTTATCCAGCCAGTGTGAAATATATTTAGCGTCGTCCTGAATAGTGTGAAATTATAGTGGAGCAATATTCACAATATTATCATGTTTTTGATTTCTGATCTCGGGGGCCTGCTGAGTCCGCAGGTTGTCAGTACATCGAAACTTTCAATGAGACGGCTATCTCGGTATTCGTCTGGAACCAATCGTCAGTTCTATAAATGGTCCAACAATGCATTCTGCCATTAATAGCATTCATAGTTCACAGACGTTATAAATGGCGTATATATACGTGGAAGTGCAGTTGTGGTCGGCAATAGAATACTTGTGGTCGGAACAGCACCAGCGTACTGTGCTACTGCTCGTGAACCACGCGCCAATAGCGTGACGAATTCGCTTTAAGGTAGCCTCTCTGTGTAAGAGAATACAATGGATATTGATCTTCATAGGCCAGGCAAAACGGGATACGACTCGGAAAACATTTAATAGACGATTTTATTGCTAGAATACATTAAAAATAACCTACTCGAACACGTATTAAAAGTTGGGCAAAAAAAATATTCTTTGCACAACAGCCACGAATTTACGATCGAATAAACGAAAAATGTGTTGATTTTTGTAAAAATATACATGAAATATACAAAAATGTACATTTTTAAAAGCTTCATTGTGAATACGAATTTAATATGTAGGTGTACTTCTTTGGGACCTGAACAGGCGATTCGCCTAGTCCCTGAAAGAAGAAGAAGAAGAAACAGGAGGAGGAGAAGAAGAAGAAACGAATTTAATGTAATGGCGATTTCCGACGGAGACATTACGTTCGATTTGGTTATAAATTTGGCCCGATATAGATTTGTTACGTAGTATAGTTCTTTCGAGAAATCTAATTTAGCCACACATTGTATAAATAGTAAACATCAATTACCAGACATTGAAATATGAAATGAATTAAAAACGTACAAAAAAGGACAAAAAATGAATATTTGGGAATATCTTAATGTTTACAAACAGAATTCTGTAATTAAAGTCTCAATTAAACACAATTAGTAATTAAAGAACAAACTCGAATAAAAACAAAACGAGATGATCTATTTAAAAATTATAAATGTATTAAAACAAAAAATTATAAACATTATATATTTTCAGTATAACCGTCAAAAGAGCTGAGTAAGAAAACAAACACAACAACAATCGACAATTAATTGGAAGTAATTCGTTAATTCATTTAAAAATCTCTGAAGATACAGATAGGCCTATATTTTGTGAAACGTTCGTCAGGTTAAATTAAAACGAGAAATAGTAAGAATATTCTACTTGCCATAAGAAGATTATGGAAGTAATTATAATTTGATAATATACGTATCGTACCAGAAACCTGCAATAAACTGAACGAGCTACTTGCAAAGAAATTGTGTATGTAGTATACAATATTTATTTATTTACTGATTGTGTTGCTTTGTAAAGTTTGCTTGTAAAAATATATATATATATATATATGTCCATTCCGAACAATAATATGGGTCAAACGGAAAACAATTAAATGATAGATATCTACACCACAAAACTGTCCCAGTATCAAACTTCACATGTATAAATAAAATTTATCCTCATGTGCGATAAATAATAATTCGTATTCATTTCCATATGTAGGCAACGTTAAATTAATTAAAAACGGGTGCACAATTGTAAAAAAATGAACATTTTGAAAAGCTTATGTATTTTTTAATATAAAAACAATAATTTATTAGTAAATGAACGAATGTAAATTAATTTGAAATCTAATAACTTCTTTAAAATTTTAGACAAAATGTTTAATAACTGGTTACAAAATTTAATATAATACACGTGAACAAAATGATTTACCAGTATGTAAGTATACCACAGTATAAAAACAGCTGATCGAAATTAAACATAACATCTGAATAAAAAACAATAAAATTACATTCAAATGTTAACTTTGACGAGTTATTAACTCTGATCATATTGAACAGAATGATTCAATGCCATGCACATTAGACATTAAAATAAAATCAATACTTAATGGAAAATTTCTATTACAATAAAATAAAAATTTGATGTTATTAAAGAAAAATCAAATAATTGTGTGTGTTTGTATTAATTTGTTTTATTTTAATTATAAACTTGGGCCCACTGTTTAAGACATAGTAACTTAGGCCGTAGTATATTCGTAACCTGTTTGAGTTGATTCAACTATATTTTTACTTCCGTGTTCCGTAGGGAAATGGAAGTATGGTGATCGCGAAAAAAATCGTGTTCGAGACAAGGGCAGATTCTGATTGTACTACCCTCAAAACATGAAGAAAAGTCATTTTCCGAAAAGTGTCTGTGTGTAGAATTTTTTTCTATGGGGAACGATAACTGCCGCAAAATGAAACAGAATCAAATAATTTTTTGCATATGTGGCCGAGTTGTAGAGGACTCAAGACCTATTGATTTTGGTGAAGATCGGTTAAGGGGAAGGGGTAGTTTACCTGCGACGTTTTACGTTTTAACAAGAGTAAAGTACTTAATTTTGATAAATAAATTATCCTGAAAAGAAGGTCATAATAATCCACTGTAGAAAGTTAGAGGAAATATCTGTAAATGAAAATTGTAGTTGAAGGGGGAGGGGGTAATTTTTTGTATTGATGTTATAAATTTATTCGACCGAAAACTTAAAAAATTTAAATAAAATATTAACAATTGATATCATTCCACGTAAACAAAATATCGTAACCACGGATACGTAAACAAAATATTTTTTCGTTTTCAGAAATTCACAGATTACAAACGCTGGGCGGTATTCGCTTTCTTTCGCGTTGTTTAAATAAAAGATGATTTAATCAAATTAATTCTTTATTTTTAAAATATTAACAACTATGTACAATTCGTATTTTCATTATCTTTCTCAGCGTTTTTACCAAAAATATGCTGATATATTTAGTTTCGTTCTGAGTGTACATATTAAAAATAATTTTATAATTAATTAGAACATGGAAGTCATGTATGGTTCTCCATACCGATTTTTTATCACTACTATATTGAAACTTTTTCAAAATGTTGTACCCTTAAAGAAATGAAGATAAAGGGTTTACGTTTGTATTATCGATTAATCAACCCCTTCCTCCTGTATAAGGTGAGCTAAGGCTATTATAAGGTCATAGCTACCAACATACGGTGAAAAAAAAGAATTACATACGAGAAGAAGCTTACATCAACAACAAAAAGGTAAGGGAAGGGCAGTAAGTAGGTCAGTGATATGATATCGGCATTGATAGTGTTCAGTGGAGCGCACCGACTCCTGTCGCTGTCACAGCGCTGAGACCCGCCAATACTGTATCGTAGATATTACCTCTATGGTCTGCAAAAATGCATTTGGCGTGTAAACACAATGCGTACGCTATACGCTAGCGAGAATTATTTCGACCTTAACAATCGAACTAAACACTGATATTTAACGCTTGTCGTAATACTGATATTTTAATTCGCTTATCTTCCGCAACGCAATAATTCCGATAACACTTATTGGCTTTAGTAGATAACAATCATTCCAATAAACAATCGCGGAAGAAATTTCCTTTCTATTGATACTAATCCGACATCAACCTACTTATTTTTCTTTCTCTTTACTCCTCAAAGCGTACATTGATTGGCAGTGTTCTCCATACAGTTCGTTCATTTTAATGTTATCCGCTTTATTTCTCCATACAAATTGAGGAATTTACATAACTCTGATTATCGCTAAAGAAAATTCTTTTTGTAGACACTGATCGAACATTAAATACCTACAATACAAAAATGTGTATTTTGAACGCGAGACCGAATTCTTCTACTCATGGACAGGTTATTCAAACTCTCTTAATAGACACATTCGGGCAAGTGTTCATAGTGAATATTGCTACCACAATTACGTAACGGTCTCGAAAATTCGAGAGTGTCATTCTAGCCGAGCCGAGCAGGTGCAGCGTCTCCGTCAAGGCCGGGCACTCACGTAGGCTCCAGACTGTTCGAGCTCTTGTAACTACGCAGATTATGTTGGCATGCCGCCTGGAATATGTAAAATTACTCTGAACATCTGCGGGATCTATGTAAGCAACAGCGGGCGGCTTAATTAGTCAGTTATACCTGGCGACATTGTAGATTGCGGATCAGTGTAAAATGATTATTGTGTTATAATTAGTGCGGGCCTCCAACAGTTGACATTATTATTGCGTGTGGACAGATTTAACTTGAATTAATGTAGGAGAGTATCTTGTTGATGTCAAATTATTATTTGTGACTAATCGAAGCTAGTAATTAATGGTTCCACTGGTGTGTGTATTTTGTTTCCACTGTATAATACTACGATCCGTGTAACCGTCGTAATAATATCATCGCCTTTAGTCGTTGTCGGACGCATGTGGGGAACTCGTGAAACCGAAAACATCGAACAGAAACCGAAACTTAAAATATGTAGGCCTACTTAAAAAATTTATTTAAACTTAAAAACTGTATAGTTTTCGTAACTTACGATTGGGGGGGCCTGGCTCAAAACATTTGGGCACAACGTACAGTATTAACTTTACTTTGATACGCAGCGGAAGTTAGGCGATTTGATAGAAAAGCGGAAAGCCGAATACTGAAAAGGCTAGGCCATGGGACGGTAATAAACGATCAGAGAACGTCTAACTAAGCGGTTTGTAATGGTAGACTCGGGGTGGAAGCATTAGAGAAAGACCGAGAAACGATGTTTGGTAGACATTAAGGAGGGTTTGCAGGAAACGGCGATAAGAGAATGTGGAAAAGAACGTGGAAAGAAAGAACGGAATGGAAGGGATTCGCTGAAAAGGTTAAAGTCATGATGGGACCGTCAGCCGTATCGTCACGGCTTGGCACTTCGCTGAAAGTTGTAATCTAACTTCGAGCTCTTTTGACCTGGATCTGAATCCGTGTCTTCAATCTGGACGGAAAGGGAAAGACATATACCAAATGGGAACATATGGAAACGCATGATGATAGAGTGGTTTGTCACAAGAAAATGAAGGGCGTGAACACGCAGATGGCCAAAAAGAATCTTATAATGGTAGTCATTGAGGGAAATAAGAACAGGAAGACCACCGTTATACGAACAAACCATTTCTGACCAGTTCGTTAGACAGTGATGCATGCAGTGGTCATCGCCCAAACGAAACCGCTCCGTAAAGCTGAGGAAGAAGATGAAGAATACAGGGTCTGGCAGGGAAACCTGACACGTCTAACATGGCTGTAGTTTTGCCGACGCGACGGTGGTGATCACATGCTTGGTGTCGAACAGCACACATGATGCTGTTTTGTAGGAGCAGTGTAACACGCAACATCGTGCTTTTGTAATGTTGCGATGTTTTTTTTTTTTAGTGGTGACTAGGTTACTCGGACGCAGGAGAAGTTTCGTTCGCATTTTAATTTGAGCCTTCACGGAAAAGTGCCACGTAAGAGTATAGTATCGTTATGGGAAGACAACTTCAGGTCGATTCAGCATTGAAAGTGAAACCACCAGGAGCTACCCGAACACCGGAGAATATTATGACTATGTATTAGGTGAGCAGTAGAGAACGGTCCTCGTCCTTCCGCATCGAAGCAAGCCGCTGTTGGTCAGGAAATTACGGCGATACCTCAAGACACGGTGCGACGCGCAATGCACAACTTTCAGCGTAGGCTACAAGACTGTTCGCAAACAAATGGGAAGCATTTGGTAGGCGTTATGTTCAAGACTAAATTAACAGTTACTTGTATGTTTATAAATGGCACAGATTATTCTGTACATTTACGTAATAACATTTGTTGATATGGAAAATTCATTTGCATAGTATTAATTATGCAGGAAAACCTGGTGGTTTTTTAAAAACCATCAGGTTTTCCTGCCAAACCCTGTACATAAATATTAAAATAGAGATGGTAGATTGACGATAGCAGGCTAAACATTGGGAAACCCTGATTTCATGGAGGACAAAGTCATTATTAAAATGTAAGAACAGAAGAAGAAGAAGAAGAAGAAGAAGAAGAAGAAGAAGAAGAAGAAAACGGTTTGCGAAGTCACGCTGTCGATACCGCATTATATGTCAGCGTGCACTTGTCTCTACCTCCCTGTAGGCGTACCGTATACGCTTGTTGATGTTACTGGCAAATTAAAATTAAAACGACGTCCATAAATGGTAAATTACTGAAAGCCACCAGCCTTGTGAGGTCGTGTACACCGCACTGGAGCGATACGGAAACGTTTATGATAACGTTAACGCGATAACGCGACAGATTATTAGTTATCAGTGTACTGATAATACAAGAAAATGTTATCGTCTTCCTTCTGTCTACCGCTACTGCTGTTTAACCTTGCGTAAGGTTATGACTTCGATGCCAACAAAGAAATCTCAATGACTTTTGTCAGTAGCGCACCTAGGATTTCATTTTGAGGGAAGCGGGATTATATATATATAAACTAGTATAGTAAATAGTATATAATGTAGTAAACTAGAACTCTCTCTCTCTGTTTTGAACGAAGTATATTTATTAAATTTATGTAAATTTCAGTAAAAGATAATTTTTCAATTATGCGAAAAACTACAAACAATCCCGATTTCTCGTCTATTTCTTTAGTAATATACAATTCTACCAATTGTAGAGCACACAGTCATACAGTAAATGCTAAAAATTTGAAACGTTCGGATTTGGATTACAATTCCTTTCGGTCTGAGACCATGCTGGAATTTTACAATTTTTTTTCAAATTTTTGATGTCTTTTTTGGGCTCTGGGGTCCAAAAAATTTTAAATATTCAAAACTTAAACACTACATTCAGATGTTCATTAAAATTCTCTTTAATTTATATCTCACATTGGCTTTTGCGATTTTATCAACATTTTCACCACTTTTTGGGTCCTGACGTCCAAAGTTTTGACATAAAAAAAAAAATTAATACTATAATCAGATTCTGGTTTAACTTCCCTTTAATTTCAAACCCTCGTGGTTTTTTGATATTTTTTCAGAATTTTGATTCCCCCTATTTTTGCCTCCAATTTGTGGAGTGATCAATCTCAAAAACAGTTCTGTGGGGTAAAAGTATGGACGCGCATGCCAAGTTTTACGGAAATAGGTGGATGCGTCGCAGTGTTATAGTGAGACATGCCCCAGACAGGTAGGCAGACAGACGGTCGAATCAAAACTGAGAACTCGCTTCGCTCGCTCAATCAAACATTGTGAAAAAAAGTACGTATAATTCTATTATGTTTTAATGTCGTGGTAAGAATATAACATTATTTATATGTAAACATTTACTTCTTAGTCAACTACCCGGTCGGTACCTTTAAAAATTTAGGGTGTATGTACGAGTCTCGGTCAAAACGTTCGCTCCGTTTTTGAATTTCCGCGAAAACATATGTTTCCGCAACTTTTATGGTAAATAAATAACAAAAAAAGTCATGAAGTGTTCCAGGACTAGAAAATAGATGGCTAAGATATTTCTGGAGGCGAGGAAGCTAGTGCAAGTTGATTCCTTTAAATATCTGGCGAGCTGCATTACACCAGATGGTAGATGCACCATTGATATAAAAATATAATTGTACAGGGCAGAGGAACATTTTTCAAGAAATTATATCTTTTCTTGCATCCTGAAACCTGTCTCTGGAAACCAGGAAGAAATTTATAAAGAGTTTTATATGGAGCATGTGCGCGTATGGTTCGGAAACTTGGACTTTGAGGAAACTGGAGAGGGGCTGTTACCTTGAAGCTTTTGAGATGTGGTGCTGGAGGATGGCCGTAAGAATATATCGTGGATGGAAAGATAACTAATGATAAGGTTTTAAAAAGATAGGTGGAAGAAGGTTGGAAGGATACTGATTTTAAACCAGTGAGGAAAGAAGGAGCAGTATGGTTGGTCACCTGCAACACCATTCAAACTAGTTCACCACCCTGACCGAGGGAATGTTCGAAGGGCGTAGTGGGAGGAGAATGCCCAGACAGGAGTACATAGGTGAGATAAAAGAAGGAGAAAGCTATGCGGTGATCAAGAGACTGTCTACGGGAAGGGAAAAATTGCAATCCCATAAACCGCTGGGTTAAGGAGAAGAAGGGAAGAGGCTACCGTGGGCGATTACCTATCTCCACCAAACGTTTACTATAGGAAACTTGCCCGTTTGGAGTTCTTAGGCGTTTTCCTGAGTTTGCGATGACTAGTTGGGAGGGAGGGCGTCTCGCTTTCAAGGCGTGACGATGGTTTACTTTTAGTGTACTCAATACTGTTTCTTGTAGCGTTTGTTGTAGACATCTGTGTGTAACGTTGTCTACGGTTTTAGCCATATTGTGTGCATAGTTGAGATTTGACAATAAAACAAGCCAAATATGTGCTTACGCTGATGATGCTGTGACAATAGCCAGATCAAGAAGGTTGAGGTGTACAAGGAGCTAAATAAAAAATCCGGTGGCAGGGGAGTGAACCTGAATATTAGCAAAAATAAATACACGCTGATTTGTGCATCAGAAAGGAAAAGAAATCTGTATAATCTATGCATAGAGGGTAATTCATTGGATGCGGTTAATAAGTTTAGATATTTAGGTAACATGATAGATAGTGAAGCGACAATACATGCCGGATACAAATAGGAATTTAAAGTGCTATATTTTGCTAACAGTTGACTATTGAGAAGCAAGCTGATTTGTTACAACACAAAAATGAAAAATGTATATGATAATTATTACAATGTGTTGCTTATGGGGGTAAAACTTGGTCATTAGAAAAAAAGGAACAAGAAACATTGAGAAGGTGAGAAATAAAGATTGTACGACGCGTGTATGGTTCGATTAAGGTAGATGACGAATGGAAATAAGAATTAACAATAAGATAGATGAGCTATTGACGACATTGTATGATTTGTAAAGGCTCAACGAATACAATGGCTAGGTCACCTAGAGCGGATGGATGATCAGCGTATGCCAAAGAAAATCCTGAGTGCACAGGTGTATGAAAGAGGGACCGATCTAGGATAAGACGGTTGGATGATGTGCTGGAAGAGCTCAGAAGAATGGATGTGAGGGGTTACGCTGAGATTGCAGTGGATAGCAGACATTTGGGAAGCCTGGGAAACACATTTGTTTTTTTTTTTCACGCGATCCCTGTAGATCAGTCATAGGCAACCTTTGAATTAATGGGGCGCACCCCTCCCCCACTCCATCAATGGAAAATAGAAAGGTGCGGAGTTCCAGACGTTACAAACATTAACTGTCGCTTTATAATACCCTTGCGCTTATATTTAGCGACATGGAACGCCGAATCAAAGAAAGCTTTGAAGCACTTTTCGTATAAATTTGTGAAAATTTTTCACAATAGGAGTTACGCTGGGCCATCAACAGTTTGTCATCATGCACAGGCACGTTAAAACTAACAAAACTTTAAACGAAAAAAAAATGGTTAAACAGGAAAGCATTTTAATAAAAAGAAATTAAAGAACTTACCACAATAACACTATTTATTTTCATAAAGTGCACAGAAATGCAAAACTTGAAAAAGTCACTTTGGGGAGAAAGGTGTTTACAGGCTCTGGGCGACAAGCTCGACTTTCGTATTGGGGGAAGACGTTACGCGATTCGGTAAATGGCTTGTACTATTTTATAATACAGTACTTTGAGGCAGGTACAATCCGGGTGCGTTCCATCGTTCAAAAGAAAATACAATTACAAATTGGTTCGCGGGCGCGTCAATCCTTATCGACGGGCACAGGGTTGTTGCTGGTGCTGTAGATTGTACGTAGATTTAGCTTACCGTTGCAAACTGAAACTTCCCCTCCCCAAAAGGAATCGAGTTCATTGTTCCAATTGCCTTTCTGCTTGGTTAAGCCATTGATCGTATTACCTGGTATTAATTATTTTTAATATCGGGTAACTTAGAGCAATAAAATGGGCAATGCTATCCAGACAACAGTCACTGGTTTCCGAACGGTTCTCCCATTATTAAGGTTATATATGCATAATAAAAAGAGGCATATTAGTACGGGTAGACGCTCGGTCGGAATATCACAGACGGGCCTGCGCTGTTACAAATTCAAATCAGGTATTATTATATTTCGTCGGCACTCTTTCAATTACGCTTCTTGTTTTTTCGTAATTTGATTATACCTGGTTAATGTGTTAACACGATCCGACGACTGCGTTTGTCAGTTTCCTATTTTGGTTGTATTAATTGTGCAAGAAGCCGGCCGCGTTTTGCATATTAGCAAAATTACAGCGTGTGGAAGAGAGGTTCGCGCACGGAGAGGCGCCGTGCCGCTGTCGGTAATGCGTGCTAATGAGTGGCCGCCCACACCGCCCCCGCCATGTACCATCGTCTGCCCACCGCTACTGCCACTGATTATTCTCCCGGCAGAATCTTGTCTTGTCGTCCGTCCGGTTCACTGTGCCACGACGCTGCTGCTACTTAACTGGATCATCCCTCCGTTTGCCTCCTACGCCAGTGGTTCCCAAACCTTTCAGTCCGCGGACTCCCCCAAATAATTTAAAAAATTCACGGACCCCGTCTGAGTTCTGAAATAAAACAAACAGTAAGTTTGATAGAAACTCTTATATTTTAATTAAAATCAAAATTCTCTTTAACTTCCAAAATTATAATATTAATGATATCGAACATAGTTTATGTGAACAATGAAACTGCTTTTGAACAATTAGCTCTGCAATATTGAGTTTAATGTCTGATAATTTCAATATTAAGTCACTCTCGACATCAAGTTTATTTCTTAACTTCGACTTCAAGTACGTGAGCAGGGAGAATGCCGTTTCACACAGATAAGTAGAGGGAAACACAGTTAAACGCTTCACAGCTTTTTTTGCGAGTTCAGGATAGCCAGTCATTACACATAACCAGAAGTCAGCTAGCTGTAATTGCGAAAACTGTGATTTTAATGAACTGTCAGTTGAGAGTTCTGCCAATGAGTCTTCTTCTTGTACTGTAAGAGAGAGGTCTAGTCAGCTCGGCTGACAAACACATCTGCTACACGACATGATTTAAAGACATAATTAAACCCATTAGTTTGAAATTACTTTTACAGTTACAATTAGTTTGAACCCCCTCCCCCCCCCCAAAAGTACTTAAATCTTCTACTGATTGTTTTAAGATTCTATAGTTTAGATTTTAGAGCATAAAAAGTCGGAGAAAATTACGGTATATTCTGATTTTTCTTAAAAGTGTCTGCGGGCTGCCGGAGGTCCGCGGATCCTACTTTGGGGATCACTGCTCCTACGCTATGCGTCAAATGACGTAGGTTTTGTGTATGTAACTGCATTATCTGTGTTTAAAACGTAGTTTCCGTTGGTGAAAGTCTAGGCTTAGACCGTCTTGGTTCATCATCATATCATCATTTCGTGGATAGGATTTCTCCTGATCCGCCCTCACGACTCCCGCCATCTAGTGACTGGCCTACTGCCTGCAGATCTTCTTCCAACCTACTCGTACTCATAAGCCAACTTCGGAAAGCTGTCCGTTCTTTCCAGACGCAGTTTCCAGCAATTTCTTTAATTCTGAATGAGTTCATTTAGGGAAACTGTATCAAGTTCTCGTCTAATATACTCGTTTCTTATATGATCGAGTCGCGTATCTCCCTTCACCGAACTCAAATAGCTCATTCCTGCAACCCGTATTTGGCACCAGTCCTTAGGTCTCGCATCCATTCAGCAGTGCTGGTATTGCCATTGTTTTATAGAATTTGACACACGTCTATTGTCTGGCTTTCCTTTTCAGTATGGCACATATAGTTTGAGCCTTGGCTCATTATCTAATTATTATCAAGTGGTTCAGTGGCATAATTTCCGGGCCCACAATGCGGGGGACCTGTGAGCTAGGGGGGCCCGCGCAAACATTTCTCTTAATTTTTTAAGAATGGGTGTAAACCATTGAACTAAATTTCCCGTACGTATTTAACATAAAAAAACAAATACATTTATTTTTGTCTTCTTCAGTAGTACAACCCCACGTGAGCCCTGGCTTCCAACACTAATGTTCTCCAAAGTCTGTTGTCCGTTGTCATCTCAGTGTAACCCCTCACATCCAGTCTTCATATATCTCCTGGTTATTTCTGATTCTCCGTTCGTGATCTTCTTTAACCGAGCCATAAACACGTCTTAAGAACCTTCTTAGTATTTCTTGTTCCTTTTTTAGCAGCCTCCACGTTTCGCCTCCATAAGTATCAACCGGTCTGATAAGCGTCTTATATATTTTTATTTTTGTGTTACGACTAATGAGTTTGCTTCTCAATAGTCTGCTGTTGGCATAATATGCCCTATTTCCTATTATTACATTCCTTGTTTTACTGTTAGTTTACAGTATCCAATAATGTACTCTGCGAGTATACATTATTTGGTTAACGGCACAATAGAGCGGTAATTACAGTTAAGAATCCATGGAGGCCACCGACCGGGCCTGCGTCGTTATTCCTTATGAGCTACGAAAGGGAACTAATAAATGGACCAAAGTACTGGATCGCGTTGTAAATGTTACTCTGACATTGGTAGCTTCAAATTTAGCTTTTAAAAGCAACAAGACAGCCCAGACCAATAGCGGAAACGGTTTGGGAGTTGTCGATCTTTTGAGTAAGTACGATGCATTGTTGCAAGAGATAATCAGTGGTCCGAAAAACGGGGAGAAGTACAAAATGAACTCATTCAGCTTTTATCTAAAATGTTGAAAATATTATTTTGAAACAGATTCGATATGGTCAGTTTTTCTGTTAAAGCTATGACTCATTGCCGAGCTATTAGGCCGTGGTCTAATAGTGTGAATTTGAACAGACGTTTCAACCCCACCATTTGAGGCCATCTTCATTGTAACGGTTGAAAAGGTTACTGGTGCGGTGTTAACCAGTTTCCACAGTACTGTGGTAAAGAATCTTTACGGTGATTTTCTTTTCTTTCCAGTTACACTGAAGACTGCCCCCAATGATGGGGCCGAAACGTCTGTTCAAATTAATAGCATTAGACCACGGCCTAAATAGACCGGCAGTGAGTCATAGCTTTAACTGAGTTGATGCCCTCCGCGAGAACCTAAGGCCATCAACTCTGGTTAATGGATACTACGTAAGACATTAACAGAAAAGGTCGACCGAATGATGTAATCAGATATGCCCCACTGAAGAACTGAAGATATAAGATATGAAGCAGGAAGAACCACTAATTTAAAAATTGAGGAAAGCTGATAGGATTTATAAAAGTAACCGATGTGACTGGCCTAGGCTTGGAAGAGGAGATGTTAAACAGTGTTGAAGCGAACGTATTATGTTTACGGTATATAATTTTAGTAGCTGCCATAGAGCTATAAGGAAAGGTCAGTATTGTAGAAGAAACAGTGACATCGATTGAATAAGGGGGCCGCAGACCTGCGGAGTTACACCACTGAAAAAACAGTTACGCCACCGAAGTGATGTACGTGTTTTGTAAAGTCACGATAGAATTGAGCATAACATCAAAAGCGACTGTTTCGTTATTAGTCTCGTTAGAAGACGACGTCGTAAAGAGAAACGACAGAGAAAGTGGTGGATACGTCAGATAATTGATGATCAATCGTATAAAGGGAAGTTCAGAAACATATATGAAAAACTTCAGAATTACCCGACGCTCGTTTCTGATTATTTTTCGTATGTTTATAAATTCATTACAGTATCTTGTTTCTAATGCTATGATCACACTTGGCGTTTCTGTCGCAGCGACAGAGCGCAGGCCCGGGGGGGGGGGGGTCACACTTGACGGCTAACGTGCACTGTTTCAGTGATCCAGAAGTCTTCTTTGAGTGAAGACGATGTGTTACTCGCAGTTGCTATGAGAAGTTATTTAAAGAACAAGAATAAGAGGAGATTTAATGTATACCCGATCAATGCTATACGTTTGACGCACGACCAGTTTTATACGTTAGCTAGCTAGCTTTCTGTCCCTCCTCCTGTCCCCGTAGAAGAGTCTAAAATTATGTCAGCCTTAACCACAGTGCTGTGGTCACTAACGTCTACCACCTTACGTTAGCGAAACTTCGAATTTTACACTGATGATGGCAGTCGATCGCATTGCCGAAACGTCTGTTTTTGGTAGAAACACTGGACCACGGCCGTATAAGCGTACGAAGTATACTATTGCTGTAGTTTTTAAGTGTCATGTACCATAGTGGAGGACAAACACTTACCTCGTTAATAAACAGTTTGGTGTCAAACATTTTTTTTGTTTACTAAATAACTATAAGAGGCCTAACAATAATCAACACCTGAACTGCATTATTTTTGTTACTTGCTCAGTTCTGTACTGTTCTTATTGTTAGGCCTATTATAGTTATTTAGTAAACACAAACATGTCTGACATCGAATTGTTTATTAACGAGATAAGTGTTCGTCCACCACCATGGTACATGACATTTAAATACTACAGAAACAGAGATGTACTCGTAAAAGCGAAATTGTGAATTGAAACAGTTTCTGTCTTCGTGGAAAAATTGGGAACAATTATCTAACGAAGAAAAGAACACATAGGGTAATTTATTTTAATTTTACTATCTGGTATTTAAGTTATTTAGAACATTTAATTTTTTAAATTATGTGAACCAAGTTTATTTATTTTTAGTTAGATGGTGGAAAATATTACTAAAATTATAGCAATGGAGAATTAAAAATGTGTTCATAGCCTTATTACAATAAATTCATTAATATTACATTCATTACTATAAATTCATTATTACTAAAAAATCCACTTTATTTTTCAAATATGGAAGTCAGTACAATTATTTGTACAATGATTAAATCATGTCATACTGCCATGGAACACGTTCTGCTGGTGCAGTGAAATAGTCAGCAAATACATCCCTATTGCTTTTAGAACTCAAAGATAATCCTCACGTACCGATTACTGGTATATTTTCCGTAGGGCGGGTTAGAGTATCGTCAAATTGGAAACCATTTCTTACGCGAACAAAATTGTGCAACACACAGGCGGCTAAAACAATTTCTTTAACAAAATCTGGATCCAAAAAAATAGACGTGTGAAACACTCTCCACTTGTTGGCAACTGCGAGTAACACATCAGCTTCACTCAAAGAAGACATCTCGATCAATGAAAAAGTGCGCGTTAGTCGCCAAGTGTGACACCCCCGCAGGCCTGCGACTCTGTCGCTACAATAAGTACGTGAAAACTTACGCGCAATTAACGTAGGTCTACGTGTAACCGATAACATTGCGTCATTTAACGGAAGTACAGTGGGCCGTGATCCATTCGTCGCTTTATGACCTTGAGGACGGACCTGTTTCGCGATTGTGTGATAAATTCAGTTACGTCTAGCCACTTCCTATTTGGCACCACTGTGTGCATGTTTTTTACGTTATTTAATGGAAAAATGTTATGTCTTTAGTCTCTCTCTCTCTCTCTCTCTCTCTCTCTCTCTCTCTCTCTCTCTCTCTCTCTCTCTCTTTAATTTGATATCCCTCATGTTTGTTTTTTTTACAGTGTGTCTTATAATGCCACCAACGACGTTGTGAATAAGTTGCATAAGTTCAACCTTATGTGCGGGACCATTAGGCGAACCCTCAAGTCAGCAAGTAAAGGAACACACCTAAAATTCTACAAGGTGATGGCTCTTCCCATACTTCTTTATGGGTCTGAGAATTGGACGTTAACGAAAGGTCAGGCCAGTCGCATTCAAGCGGCTGAAATGAGATTTCTCAGGCACGTGGCAGGGTATACTCTCCATGGTCATAGAAGAAACACAGATATACGGCAGGAACTGAATATTATGAGTATACTCGACAGGATCGCCCAGTATTGGCTGAATTGGTGGGAATATCTGCGGAATGAATGACTGCCACATTCCCAAACAACTATGGAACTATAAGCCGAAGGGACGAAGAGGTGTGGGAAGCACTGGAGTGACCAGCTGTAATCTTTGCCTATTTGAGACCGGAACAAACCATTCTCGGTTTAATCCTTGAAGGTGATGATGATGATGACATGGGTTTTTGCGATGTTTTCACAATTTTGACCCCCTCATATTTTTCCCTCCCGCCCCCTATTTATGAGGGGATCATTCTAAAATAAGTATAGGGTTCTGTAGGGTAAAGGTATGGGCACAGATCGGTTGGTGCATCCAAAAGGTATCGTGAGACACTCCAAATAGACAGACAAATGCCAAACGGTCGAGATAAAACTGAGAACTCGCTTCGCTCGTTCACCTAACATCGCATCCTAGGAAGTTCAAATATAATAAGCCTACCTGTTCTACATGTTGTCCATTGACCAATATCTTGGAAGCTACTGGCCACTTGCTTTAAAAAGTGATTTTTTTAAATCAATTTAAAAATGATTTACATTTCTTCTTAAATATTTTAAAAATTGTAACTCTCCTTACATGGCTCGAGCATTGCATTGCAGTTGTAGGTCTTTTATTGATTTACTAATAAACGAATTATTAATCATCATCATGCAAGGAAAGGATTAAACCAAGGATGGTTTGTTCGGGTCTCAAACAGGCAAAGATTAGAGTTGGTCACTGCAAAGCACTGGAGAGGATGAGTAATTCCTTATGGCCTCATACCTTGATGAAAGGAAATATCCAGCCGTGGTGGGGGATGGGCAGCACCTACAGGTGGCGAGACCGAGTGACAGCCGGTATAAGCTGTCTCTCCTCTACTTGTCATTGTCAAGTAGAAGTTAAAGGCATCCTCTTGCCCTTAGAGTGAGAAATCGGCCCCTAAAGACGGATGACCTTCCATTGGTCAACGACGTAGGATGTGGGAGGCAAGGAGAAACCACCACATTCTTTATGGATATCTCAACAGGAAAAACTGCTCTCTCTTGTCTGGTAAGACAGCCAGTTTACGGGAGAACACCCAGACAGAAAATCGGGCTGGACGTTAAGCCTGAAGGTGGCAGCCCCACCATACGTCTTAACCCTGCGACATGCTAGTAACATATCCAGGGGACATATTCACTACTATAAAATTGCCTCAAATAAGGACTAGCCGGGCGAATGGTTAATAAATAAATTAATTAAACCTTACTTAATAAATAAAGGTCAAAGCGAATAATTTATTAATTTGTTGTTTACTTTACATTTCGTATACGGTACGTCTGCGGCCTTCATATCGTGAAATGTTTTGTGTACTGCAAAGTCAGCGGTAGTAAACATGTGTATTTAAGAAACTTTTAGTTTGCTAGAAGATGAAAGCAAAGTACGTTTTAGTCTGTATTTACGGCTTTAGCGTACTGTCGGCCGTGCGTACGAGCGTCTGTCTACGCTAAGTGTTGTTGGATTAATTAACGATGATGTTCTTGAAGCGGCGGCGCCGGCAGCGTTTGGCTCGAAGTGAAAGCGCTCTCTACATTACGTAACCGTAACTTCCTGTCCTCCCGTACTCGCCTGCCTGATTTGTACCTGTTCTTACGGATTTGACGAGCTGTGCGATGAAGATGATGATGATCAGGGTCCCTAGGCTAATTATATTTTATCGCCCCCCCCCCACCTCCCATAGGCTACTCTTACGTTTATTTCCAAGGGGCTGAATGAAGCTTTAAACACCCTACAGTATATTTCTTAGTTAGTAATATTTAAAATATCTAACTGTTTTTGGAAATAGTCTCAATAATTGAAAACTGAGCCTATTTTTCAGAGATTGCTTTAGAGTTACACCTTCAACCATTTGTAGTTTGCATGACTTTTATATAAGGAAAAAATTAACTAAGTAGTTACAGAATTATAACAGTTTTATTAAGAGTACATTTAACATCATTTACACAAAGAAGGCAATCAGTTAAATATCTTGTGGATTTGTTAAGACTCATGTAAAGTTCAAGCTAGATTCTTTTTCTCGCTTTAGATTGAGCAAACGTTTTAATCACCTCACTGAAATCAAGTCCTTGCAGAAAGTCACTTTCAATGAACAAGAGGGCTACACTGATAGTAATATAATATAATATATAGTAATATAATAGTAGTCTCCATAACCGGAGAAAACAGTTTGGAAAGCACTACTATTATTTATATACAGTTTTACCGTAATTTCTCGCAAACAGGCGCCTGTGTTCAAAATGAACTCAAATTTTTATCCTTGTAATTTATTACCAATTTTACATTTAGCTGTAAAATTGTATTATTTTTTAGCTAAAATTTTGCTCCGCCCAAAGTGCCGCGCCCTAGACTACAGCCTAATGGTTAACCCGCCCGTGATGATGATTATGGCGATAATAATTACCTGCGACAACAAAGGTTAGAAACCTACGTTAAAATATGTTTATTTAGAGAAAACTCTATAACAGAATTATATGAAAGGTTACTCCATTATATGTATCAAAGAGCACTGGGTAATAATGTAGTTCAGGATTAGCAACAGAATTTGTTCCTGTTTCACTTTCTGACTGGAATATCTGATAAGCCCAATATTTAAGCTATCAGTCCGCCTGGTGACTTACAATTCTTGGCACTATTTAAAGCGACCTTAAACTCTTTAAAGCTGATACCATCCACTTCCTCTCCATAATCTGGCTCCCAAATATTATTACTGCCACTAGTTTCTGAAGTGTTCCATAACTTATCAAAATGATCTTCCCAGTCTTTAATTTCAATATTCTGTATTTTTTCTGTCCCCCTGTCTGAATTGTTCAAGCGATTGAGAACTTTTTAGGCAGCGTTTTGATTTCCGTGAACGTCGAATTTTATCTCCGAACTATATTTATCCAACTTTCTGTACCCGACGAGTCTCATTTTTTTTGTAAGTGCACATTTTTGTTTATAAAATATATTTTATCGTCTACAAAAATCGTGTATTTTGTTTGCAGTTTGGAATCATCTACTAATTTTACTATATTATCATTCCATATATTTACATAATTTGTGCAAACAGGATAATTCATTTGATGCAGTTAATAAGTTCAGATACATGGGTAACATGAAGGGTCCATCAACACGACGATACACGACAGGATACGAATAGGAAATTGGGCATATTATGCCAACAGTAGACTATTGAGAAGCAAACTCATTAGTTGAACACAAAAATAAAAATATACACGACACTTATCAGACCGGTTGTTACTTATGGAGGCGAGACATGGACGTTGACAAAAGATTGACATTAACAGTGGAACAAGAACTCTAAGAAAGATTGTAAGACGTGTTTATGGCCCGGTTATAGAAGATGATGAATGAAGAATAAGAAATAACTAGGAAATGGATGAGCTATTGAAGTATGAGGACATTGTAAGATTCCTAAAGGCTCAACGAATACAATGGCTAGGTCCAGGAAATAGGGCATATTATGGTACTTATTGGGAAGCAAATTCATTAGTCGTATAACACAAAAATGAAAATATATAAGACACTTATCAGAGCAGTTATTACTTATCAGAAAGATTGTACGAAGTGTTTATGATGAAGATGATGAATGGAAAGTAAGAAATAACCGGGAGACAGATGAGCTATTGAACCATGACGACATTGTAAGATTCGTAAAGGTTCAACGAATACAATTGCTAGGTCACCTAGAGCGGATGGATGATCAGCGTATGGTAAAGAAAATTCTGAGGATGGAAGTGTATAAAAGCTGAAAGAGTGGTCGACCTAAGATAAGATGGTTGGATGATGTTCTGGAAGATCTAAGAAGAATGGATGTGAGGTTACACTGAGACGGTAATGGATAGGGGAGACATTGGAGAAAACTGGTGTTGGAAGCCAGGACTCACTTTGAGCTGTAGTGCTGAAGAAGAAGAAGAAAAAGAAGAAAGAAGAAAAGGAATAATCGGGTTGTCGGTACTGGACGGGGCCGTCAGCGTCCGGTTAGCTGTTTGTACCTTTCCCTTCAAGAAAGGTCATTTTTATGGCCACTAAAAAGGTGCATCTATTGTTAAGAGGGTTTTACAGCAGAGTTTCTGAGGCGGCCCCATCCAGCGAATTGAGTGGCATTTTAGTCCATTGCATGTAACTTTATTTGGTTCAAAAGCATTAATTTTATTATTATATAATGATAACAGCGCAACGATTATATAACAATATGTAAAATATTAATGATAATATTACCGGTATATAATAATAATAATAATAATAATAAATGATGAATGATGATTATTATTCATTTATGGCCTAATTTAGGACTAAAATAATTATTTCATTTTGTGATAAGAGAAATTAAATTTTGTTCATGTAACATGTTACACAGATTGCAACGTCTTTCAAAGGACCACACCGGCATCCTTTCTACCCGTCGCCTTATGTCTTTTTTCATTTTTGACCAGTGGCTCTTGATGTTGTGTGTACGGATGTTCATGTCACTGCAGCATACAGAGTTCGGCGAATGTTAATCACTTAACGTGCACCTATTTCTGAGTCAGCTGCGTGTCTTTAAATATGGAGTATACATAACTGTAAGACATAAGATATAAGGGTTTCGGTACTGGATGGCCGTCCCCTTACGTACTTGTACATTTTATGGAGAGAACGTTACTTTCACGACCACTATTATCCTGGGTGTCTATGTTTACATAAATTGAAGACGGACCAAGTTGGTGGAGTAAAAGGCGTTGCCACCCTCTACTTCTCCACCACTCCTACAATCAGCATTACCATTTTTGCTCATAAATGCAACACGTGGGATATTATAAGAATCGCGAGGAGCTTATTTGTATTTTAAAAGTGTTAAGTCTTTTAGAAATTACGTGAGGTACAACGGAATAAGGAAATGTGCCTCAGAACGGAACATTACACGCAACAGAAATGAATGTTTGAAGTGTGGTGGTAAAATGTATCTCAACAAAGGGTTAGGGTTTAATAAAAATGAATATACAGGTGCGGAACAAACCAATGTAGATCAAAAAAGAATCTGCGAGAGTATACGTTTTTGGCATATCGCGGATTCCAACAGAAATTTTGTTGTGCGTTTTATTTGCGTAGATTTTAAATAGCCGATTTCTGTAATTACAAAATAAACCGAATTAAATCGAAAACGACCAAAAAATTAATTTCCGCATTTCGAAAAATATTAACTGTGTGGTTGCTGGAGAAGAGCACAAAAATTGGTGATGTTTGTGACTCAATGGTAATAGACGAGAGAGAGTTCGGCAAGAGAAAGTGTAACAGGGATTGACTGATAAAGGTTCGGTAGTTAATCGTAGGGATAGACAGAAGGATTAAACAATTATTCCTTAAAGTTGTAAATAAATGAGATGCTAACGCTTTCTTGGATGTATATAAAAAAAAGTCCAGCCTGGAACTACTATAATTACGAACATGTGGAGGGGCTACAATTTTCTACAAAGTAAAGGACTAAGGGTGGGAGTTACATTCGCTGAACTCTGAATGCTGCAGTGACATGAACTTCCATACACAGAACATCAAGAGCCACTGGTCAAAAATGAAAAAAGACATGAGGCGACGGGTAGAAAGGATGCCGGTGTGGTCCTTTGAAAGACGTTGCAGTCTGTGGAACATGTTATATGAACAAAATTTAATTTCTCTTATCACAAAATGAAATAATTATTTTAGTCCTAAATTAGGCCATAAATGAATAATAATCATCATTCATCATTTATTATTATTATTATTATATACCGGTAATATTATCATTAATATTTTACATATTGTTATATAATCGTTGCGCTGTTATCATTATATAATAATAAAATAAATAATTTTTTTTTTTTAACCAACTAAAGTTACGCCTATATGCAACGGACTAAAATGCCACTCAATCCGCTGAATGGGGCCGCCTCAGAAACTCTGCTGTAAAACCCTCTTAACAATAGATGCACCTTTTTAGTGGCCATAAAAATAACCTTTCTTGAAGGGAAGGGTACAAACAGATAAGCGGACACTGACGGCCCCGTCCAGTACCGACAACCCGAATAATCATATAAGGAAAAAATTGGGTATATCTCCAATAAATGAAAAAATAATAGAGTATCGCACCAGATGGAAAGACCACTTAAATAGACAGTCGGATGATAGCGTTGCCAAAGAAGCTTGGCAGTATACAGTAAGAAGTAAAAGAGAACGAGGACGCCCAAATGCAAGTTGGACAAACACAAATCAAACCTGTGAGGCCGGAATCAATGCCTAATCCCTGAAGCGGATGAATCTGCGACATACAACATTATATTTTCAATTTATTATTATTTTTTTAAATTTTAATTTAACTCCGTGTATATTTACACATAATTTCGACTCCGTCGTTCTTCGTACACAAACAGTCTTGACGCTCACCTTAGAACGGAAATTAACTAAAAATTCGTAAATCGACCAGTCATTGGTGGCAGTGAGGTTTATTACCGGGGGGGGGGGGGACATGTGTTTATGTTTATTTGCCGTGGCAGGTTTAGTTATTGATTCTTTTTTATTTGCACTTTTCGTTTTCTCGCGTCTGTTGCCCTATTATGGTATTAAACATGTCATGTTACAGGAATCGTTAGAATCAAGTTATTTGTTATTTAACACGTAGCTTGAAACAGTAAATCTCGTATGTGTAATTTAGGAAATTATAACTTCAAATCTATATATATTGTTACGACGGTCTACTTGATCGTCGTAGGTACAGTGGAAAACAAAATATGTACAAGACACCAATTAAATCACTAATCACCAGCTTTAATTTTCACAGTTAACAGTTCGTAATTAACAACACAGTCTCTTATAACAAATCAAATAAAAATTGTTCACGCGCAAATAAATGTCAACTAATATTAAAACACAATTGTATTACAATATACCGTCCGATTATAAAACACAACACTTAACTAATAACCACTTGAACGCGCACAGTAATATCGGCCGATAATAACTCGAACCGCTCTGTAACTATATCGCCACTATACTGACTAATAAGGCCGCTGCCGCCATGTATTTATACCTGCGCTCACAGACCAGAACGTTCCTAATTGCGTCTTAGCGCCCGTGTGAACTATGTAATTAATTGCGGCCTTGACGCAGTTCGAGAAAACTCTCGCGGATGTGTTGACAGTCGAGTACATTCATACATAATTGTGAATTATGTACGTATGCCACGTACATTAGAGCGAGATTCTTCTGGCACATTCGACAAACACATAGACTGTTCTGTAATGTCGTAACAATATATATATATTGTAACGTATCCTTTTATTACAAAATAATTATAAAATATAATAATAATAAAAAATTTAAAAAATTTTGTTTTCTGAAAAATATTTGTTTTCGTGTTTTTTGCTGTAGGTATTTAATAAATAATTTTCGTAATAGTATTATGTAAAAATTTTAATTCTTTTATGGTTGTTTCTGTTGTTGTGTCACTTTTTTGGAATAACTCCTGCGTTAATATAGTTATCTCCAGCACTAGTCGATAGACGGTTCTTCTTCTTCCTTCGTATTCTACTTATTTCTTGGTAAATACCGCCTTTCGGATAGTCCATGATCTCGAATTACCTTATTTTTAATTATATTTATTAAATTGATAAATAAATTTCAACCAATTTGCAGAAGTATATGATTTTTTAACAATTATCTGAAAGATCGATGGTTAATCGATTATTAACAACAGTATCGACTCGTTTCTCAGGGCCGGTCGATAAAAATTTTACATGAATATTGTATATAAAATATTTGGTTCTTTTAACGGTTATTTTATAAATAGCCAGAGAAGGGTAATGCCATGAAAGTATAACACTTACAGTTAAAAGTCTTAAAATTAAAAATTACAGGGTTATTAAACAATATTGAATGTTTATATATTATAAAATTCAAACCAGTGATGACTCGATGTTCATTTGGTCAAATTCGCATAGGATGCTGGGAAGACAAAGATGGCCGCCTGCCGACTGCGTAGGTTAACGTATATTTCTTGCAATAAATGATGCCTTTTCACCGATTCCTCGTCTCCGCAATTGTGAATATTCGTTCTAGTGTTAATTGAGTGTTCCTGGTTCAGTGTTTCGTAGTTCACTTTGTTTAAATGTGTGTGATAATGTCTAACTTCACTTTGGTTAAATAGGTCGTAACTAACACTTTTCGTTTCGTCAGTAATAATTATTGGTTATTGTGTTAATTTAATGATTTAGTCATATATGGTTCCGTATTACTGTAGTTTAATAGTGTTATGGTTTGTGGTCACTGATTCTAAGGTTTAAAGTCAAAAATTATGAATTTACAAATTTTCACTGTTAACTAGGTTTATATACCGCACGCCATTTCTACTTTTTATATAGGTTAATAGGAGCAAAACCTCGTTCAAGTGTTCTCTACAACGGATAATAATTAACTGTTCTCATTTCCTTCGTCTCCTGAAATTCTTAGCCAATTTAATATGCATAATACATTGTTTCAATTTCCTTTGGCTTCCGCTACATCTTTAAAAAGTACATTATATCACTGAATATATTTTCGCTATTATTTAATTTTATGAAATACTAAATATATAATCGGTTTCTTTAATTCATTATGCTTAATTTGATATCAAATAATATCGTTTTACAAAGTTTTTTATTAAAAATGCTATATTTCTTTCATTTTGGAAAAGTAGGCTTAAATTTTTATTTCCTGTTCTCCTCCAAATATTAGCCATTTTATCTGTTATAATTATTATTATACTGAATCTCAGATTGATATAATTGTTTATCTTTCTTTAATTTCTTGCAATTTTGTCCATTGATTATTGTTTTTAAATATAATTCATTAATCTATGATTCCCCCTCTGAAATTTTAGTTAATACATTTGCATTTCTATTCATAATTTTACCTATCTTCTGACAATATCTTTTTAAAGTATAAATTACATTATATTACTATGTGATGGGTTTATCTTGCATAAATTTCATTAGTTTAGTTGGTTTATTGGACTGGATTTATCAATTATAATGTAGTTTAGATTTACCCTTTCGCCTATTTTTTATCTGGTGTTACATACAAAGTTTTTAATAATACAGTTTGTTTATACCCTTTTCTGACTTTTTATTCTAATATAATATTCATTAATAATTCCTTATTTTACTACAATAACATTTAGTATTGACATTAAACAATTAATACATAACAATTATTTGACATTAAATATGGTATTTAAATTCATACCTTTTAGCACTGATTCTTTATAGTAACTCATAAAAACATTTTATCATATAAGAATGGTATCCACATTCAGACATTGCATTCCTGATTCAAACTATTAAACACAATAACATTTTATAATTATAAGAACTACTCTCTATTTCCAAACCTTAGGCATAGAGTTCATTTATTGTAATTGGAACCTAACATCTCTGTTCCTTTATTTTTAAAACTTACTTTAAATTATTTGGGTGCAGTCTTATCTGTTTTTCTTTAATTTGAGGGATGTATCCCTTGTCACTTTATGGATTAACTCCCAGCTCTCTATTTATCTTATTCACTCCATTGAATGTTATTACATAAATAGTGGCACTTTATTAGAAATATTAGTCCTTGCTCTTTCACCATTCTATTTTATTAAATAGCACTCATGATACTAAATTAAAACTTTTAAAGTTATTTAAAGGTACAGTATTTAATGTACTTTCTCAAAGTTTATTTATTACAATATAATAACTTGCACTTGTCCCCTGTTATTTCTTGATACTATCACTAGTCAGTTTTATATTACCAAGATGTTTAATCATGGGGGGACTGTTAAGATTTGTCTTTATTAATTATACAATAACTTTCTTGGGTGCACTTTTACTTAGCACTTTAAACACTTTTGTTTTCATTTATTTTACATGAGTTTCTGGTTTTTTGGGGTGTTATACTTTCAATAGTGACATTTAATTTCTTTAGGGGTTTTTGTTTTCTCCCTACTGGGTTTCCTTAGGGTATTGGTCGTATTCTTCTCCCTCTACTATCTGGTATCTTCAAATTTGTCCCTGTTCATTAGGTATGTTGGTTTGCTCTGAATATCTTCCTTCTTCATTTTTGGTTTCTTCAGTACCATTTCGTTATTATTATTTTTCTTTGTTCTGGGTATTTTCCTTTTTCGTTCTCGGTTTCTTCATTATTATATTGTTATTTTGTCCGTTGATTTGTTCTGGGTATCTTCCTTACCTACTCCTATCCTACCTGGGTATTATTCTTATTTTATTTTAGTTTTTTGGGGTTTTATTTTGCTGTACATTTATTTTTGCTGCAGAGTTTTTTTCTTTATATTTACTTTTTCATGTTATGGTGGTAATTTATTTTGATATTTATTTGGTTCTCATTTGGATTTTTCTTGATATTCCATGTAATTGATTTTTACTTATGATAATATGGTAATCTTTATTAAGTGGATTATCTGTCATGCTACTATATATATTGCGACAAGACATATATAAGGCATAGTATTAAAAACACAATAATAATAGAGTCTTTTATCTGGAGTAAGGTTTAAACAAATTTAAAATGGCCTGTGATTGACAAAAATTATTTATTCTAAATTTATTAATGTCTGTAAAATGATTTGAAAGTTTCTTTCCTTAAATGTATATTTTTACTTGGTCGTTGAATTCCTTTTCTGACACCGTTGATCCGTTGCACTGCTCCTCTCGCGGCCTGTTGAATCTGCTACCCCTCGCTGCCAGCTGAAGTCTGCTGCACTGATGACACGTGGACACTCCGCTCACACGCACGCACGCCGATACACCGATAGCGTGTATCTCTTTACTCAGGGCTCGATAATGGGTTTTAATTTAAATTAATGTGGTTTCTGTGTACTGTACGTACACCTTCCCGAGTCTTGATGTGTCCTCGCGTTCACGCAGATGTATTCCGGTAAATACACCAGACCCAAAGAGGATATCTTGACTCTCGCGAGAATAGCACTATTTAATTAATAATTTAATTTATATTATTTGAGTTCTAGCACCCAATACGATTTTAGTAAACGGGCAACTCGTTGCTAAGATTCCGTACTCGTAACCCTTATGTACAAACGTATACTGACACGAAGAACTCGCACAGAGAGAACGTCTGTTTAGGTCGAGCTGATAGGTCGAACTGACTGAAACTTCCTTCGCGGAGACCCAATCTGAATAAAAATAGGGGCCTCTGATTGGTCAAAACCCCCTAGCATGTGATTGATGGGTTAAATTGATAGACAGAAGTCCTGAACAAATTTGCTGAAAACTGCAAAAGCAGGTATAGATTTTATCAAAACGTTTTATGACTTTCAGAAGATAAGGATTTCTTTAGAAAGATGAATTCTGTTAAAAAAATTCATATTAAAATAATATGTTTCGAGTCTTTGACATACGAAAAATGTAGCGCTAATTTAGAAGCATGAGCTGTCCAAGTCTCTCAATTCAATATGTTAATTTAAACCAAAGTTATTCATGTAAATACGAATAACACGCGCACTCGCGCACTAAATTCGCACTTGACATGACAGAAAATAAATTTATGGGCATTTTGACACATAACAGTTTCTTAGTTCAAAACTTATAGCTATTTTACAAAATTTAAACAAAATCAATTTCCAACATGTCTATAACGTCATAAATTGGTATAAAAGCATGTGGTCCTGGGTACAAATACCTTTTCTGCGATGTTCCATTGTAACCCAAAGTCTGAGGATTTATGGGTATTGAATACAAATCCACACCGTTACACCGACTGTCACCAAATTTTGCACAGGCGAAAAATACTGTCTCACTTGGAATTTGATATTTTGCCCCGTTCGCACGATTTAGGCCCTTTTAATTATGCCTTTCGATGACACGTATAAAGATGTCATCAACACCATGGAGACTAGAATTAATTACCGTAGTAACAAGTAACTTAAATATAAATAAACAAATGATATATAGCGGCATCGGAAGTGTACCTTCAGAAATCAGTTCCTGCAGTTTTTAATGTTTTTACTATGCGATTGTATCCATATATTACGATGTGGAAAAGAAGAATTGTACTAATTGTGCGGGCTAAAAGCAAAAGCTGCAATCTCCACTTTTTTCTGAAATCGATATTTTGAAGGCATTGCATACAGTGACCTGTCGGCTTTAAGAAAACTAATCTCTTAGTAGCAAAAACGGCATAGAAACATTTAACATTTAAATTACAAAACTGTCCTTAGAAGCAAAGTCTGCAAACTCCAAGTTCATTTTTCGAAATCTGAGAAGCAAAACCAGCAAAATCCAATTCCACCAATCAGAGCGCTCGATTTCGTCACGTGATCTGTGCGGGTAATGGCTGCTTGTTGTTGTCTGAATGGAGTGCTGTTTGTGTGCAAATTTACCTTGCTAAGAATAAGATTTGTAAAAGTGAATGTGTAACATGGAACCTGACCTAGAAAATGGCATTTCAGCTGTGTCACCTAGAAAAGCTAGGAAAAGGCCGAATCGTCCTGAAACCTGGAAAAGGAACGTTGCCAAGAGGTTGAGGTTAGTACTCATTTTAAGAGTAGGCTTAGTTCTCCACGTTTCTGATATTGTAATCCTAGTTTAAATTACTGAAATGTTAGTGTTGCCGTACTTTCTAAATGGTTTTCTTACGGTAACGCTTAATTTTGTTCATTACAGATATGAAGCACAACATCTGCCGACGTATCCATTGTGTGGTCATCATACTAAAAGCTATCGTTGTAGCGTATTGACAATGAAACAGTGCTTATATTTTCATGATATTTTTTATAAAAACAAAGACAGGCAATCGCAAAACAATTTTATTTTGCAGTACACCAAATCCAAGCAAGTTCAAAGAAGAAGGCCTAAAACAAATGAAAAGACTCCAAAAGCCTTTCATACAAAGTTTTTTGTTAGGAGAAATGATGAAACCGACATGATTCCTGTATGCCAAAATGCCTTCCTACAAATTCTTCAAATAAAAAGATCACGTGTTGAGTTTGCTACAAAGAACTTTCAAAAATGTGGATTTATACCGGAAGAAACCAGAGGAGGAGATCATGTGTCAGCTAAATTCAATGACAAGAAGCAGTCAATTGTTGAGTTTATTTCTTCTTTGGCCTGTAGTGACGTGCATTATTGCCGTTATAAAAGCGGACGCAAGTACTTATCTGTTGACCTTAACATAGCAAAAACTACATAAAATGTACAATGAAAAAGGTGAGAACAATAGTTTAAAGGTGAAAGAATGTTACTTCAGGTATATTTTCAACCGAAATTTTAACATTGGCTTTGGCAGCCCATGTTTAGACATGTGTTGAACGTGCATACAGCTAAAGGAAAGAATGAAACTTGAAAAAGACCCTCAGAAAAAACATGAGCTTCTCGTTCAACGACTCATCCACAAAAAGCGAGCAAAAGCGTTTTATGATCATTTGAAAGAACAAGCCCCCGAAGTTATGAATATATCCTTTGACTGTCAAAAAAATTTACCTCTACCCAAAGTTCCTGTTCAAGAAGCTTATTACAGGCGGCAGCTTTATCTTTATAATCTGACCGTTGTGAAAGGTAGCTCCAAGGATAAGCTTACCAAAGAAAACTGTACCAGCTATTTATGGACTGAGGATCTTCACAAGAAAGGATCTAGTGAAATCGCATCATGTATCTTTCACTTCTTGAACAACACAGACTTCACTGGAAAAACCAAACTGAGGCTCTTTGCAGACGGATGCGGGGGGCAAAATAAAAACGAATTCATCCTAGCGATGTGCTCAAAATGGTTTTTGGACGCCCCATCAACTTTTCAACATATTGAAATCATTTTCCCAATTCGTGGACATTCATTCATGCCACCAGATAGAATCTTTGGCAACTGTGAGAAAAAGTTCAAATCTTTGCAGCAGATTGAAAACCCTGGCCAATATGTGGAAATAATATCTAGTTTTTCAACTGTTGTAAATGTGGGTACTGACTGTGATGTCAATGACTGGCGAAGTGAAGCATACAGAGTTTTTAAGCCAGTGAATAAATGACATTTCAAGTTCGCTCCGACCAAAAAGTTTTGTATCAAGAGATCAGGTAAAAACCAAAAGCAGGTCGTGATTAAGGGTGAGCACTTTTACTATCATGAGGTGTCCGTGTACAGATTTCTAACAAAATCTAATGCAACCGTAACAGACATTAACCCTAACTTGATTTCTCCTGGAGTTCTGGTGAAGAAAGTAAAACTCTCTGACGTGAAAAAACTGCTTGAAGTTCACTATGGCCCTAATTGGATGGAAACACCAGTTTGGAATATTACAAAAACCTTCTCGAAAAGTGTGATGACCAGGAAAACACTCAAGATGAAGCCGAACCTGAGTGTGAAGAAACAGAGGAGTCGCCGGAGACTATTATGTAGAAAAAGATAAGAAGTTGTACTGTAAGTCAGCAATCACTAACACGAACATTTCCAGACAAAGAATTTTACGTATTTCAGTGTTATGTACTAAAAAAGTTACTGTTTAATATGTATTAAAAAGTTCCCTTTTAAACCTCGTGTCATTATTTATTTCCTTCCAAACTGTATAATATTATAGCCTAGGCAACGCTAACACTATAGTTAAAGGTGATGAATATAAACATAGTGTTTAGACGATAGCTAGGCACTCTTAGATATAAGTCTACAAAATGTTGATAGCAAAACCAGCAAAGTCCACATTTCAGAAGCAATACTAGCAATCTCCAAACAAATATCCTCTGTAAGTATTTTAAACATGAGTTCTAAGCCCTAATTTTTGGTGAATGTATTAGTTTTATACCTTAGAAATTGGAGAAAAATAATCAGCTGTGTACTCTTGGTTTCACCACCTCAAATTTTCTTTTCGCTGTCCTGTAAAATTTGCTGGAGTGGACATTGCAGCTTTTGCTTTTAGCCCCCACAATTGTAAATTGTCCTATAATCCAAAGCGAAAATACGTGTTGTTTTCATTTGTGAGGTTAGGTGACAACGGTTTTTGGTTTTTCGTGTACTGCTGAAATAAATAAAAGCCATGGTTGAGGAAAACAACGTTTAATGTGATATACAGTGCTTTATCACTTTAAATATCACACTTAAAATAATGAACCTAACGTTTCTGAGTTAACGGGAGTAGGGGGAAAATAAGGGTTCTAACGCAACACAATGTCAACTACTAGAGTCCCGCACCAATCACTTTCACTTTCTACTGGACCACAGCATCCACGACTTTTTCGCGTATATGCCGTCTTTCGCGAGCCTAAATCACTTTCACTTTCTACTGGACCGTGAATTTCCGCGAATAAATTTTTTTAATTTGATATTTTTATTTTTTTAATTAAATTGATTTGCATATCCGCGAATATATGCCGCCTTTCGCGAGGCTAGATCACTTTCACTTTCTATCAGCTGGACCCGCAGCATCACAAATGGACCACCCGCATCCACAAAATATTTTTTATTTTTAAATAAAGCTGATTTGCATATCAGAGGTGGGTGGTGGGTGGGTGGTTCCGACTTGATGAATTATAGTGTATATATTAAATATATGATCAGGGTTACCAACCTTGCATGAGTTCAAATTTGTTGTATGTTATAATGTATATTAAATCTATATGATCAGGTTTACCAACCTATGCAGGGTTCAAACTTGATATGTGTATTATAGTGTATATTAAAATATATGATCAGGTTTACCAATCCTGTATTATTGTGTGTATAGAACAGATCTGCCAACATTTTTCTTCGGTGGGAAATTCAAACTATATGAGCAACGCATTCGCCAGAATCTGAGACTCGAGAGAGTATGTTTGTCGTGCATGCTTTATTTTTTATTCGCTCGCGTCATCCGTATTTAAAGTTCGCTACTTCCAGTACACATGGCCTCTGTAACAGATTTGGTCTCCAACAGGTGTGATTCGAACGGTAAGTGTTAAATATAGTTTACAGACGATTGTAATTTTAAAAATTCATTTTTGCATTAAATATATATATCGTAAACAATGAAATAATAATATTTCGTCATTGTAAGATTTTAATAAAACAATTATCAGTTTAAATTCTCTCTCTCTCTCTCTCTCTCACACTTGTTGTGTATGTTTCTCTCTCTCTCTGTGGTCAGTACCGCGCGCATGTATATAAAATTAGAAAGTTTATATTTATTCGACAAATATTAACGCCCTCTCTCTCTCTCTCTCTCTCTCGCTCGCAGACGTCGGAAGCAATTCGAGGTCATTGACACGACTTTACACTGACACATTGCAGTCTCTCACTCTCTCTCTCTCTCTCTCTCTCGCTCTCTCTCTCTCTCTCTCTCTCTCTCTGGGTTAAGCTGGTGTTGTACGTTACTAAAATCATAGCAAATATTTTCATTCTAAGCATGTATTACTGTTTAGTAATAATTACAGCCCCAACAAAGGATATATAAGTTTGTGTACATGGATTGTATATTGCAAGTACGGAATTATTATTTAAATCCGATATCTGTTTTTATTAAAATCATACAATGTCAAAAGAGGATAGTTGTCTGTTACGAACCAGTACTAACTCTCCTATATGGCCGTCGCTCGCATCATCCGTATTTAAAGTTCGCTACTTCCAGTACACATGGCCTCTGTAACAGATTTGGTCTCCAACAGGTGTGATTCGAACGGTAAGAGCAAGAACAATATGAACAAGGTCAAGGACATTATATGTCTAGTATCCCTCCTCAGACGCTGGTGTTACTTTGTGTCATAAAATCTCGTGGCACTCAAGATAAGAGACAATACGTTTGCAAAAAACGACAAAATTGAACTTCTGGAAACAAAATTGTACGGTTTGTAAGTAATATCGACAACACAGGTCAGCATTTTTCAGTCATTGACAGATAAAGGGATCGTCACATTAGGACTACTGACTGCTAAATCCAGTAGTACAAGAACTTAGATATTTGTTGAATCAGTAGCAAAAATGTTAGATCTACTGTTTTCAGCGTACATAGACATTTGATAATATTCCATTTTGGTTGTATTCGTGAAGCCATAGTGTAATGGCTGTCCTTGGAAGTCATGTAACCCTTAGTGTTTGTGCGGGAATCGTAGTCGGATTTTAGTTTCTGTCATGTCTTTCGTCCGTTTGTGTGCAGGTTGTCTTTACAGTCATGAAAATCATTTCAAGAGGTAAGCCGCATTGTATTGTTCGCGTACCGTGAGCATATGCGGTGGTGATTGCTGTACAAGAATTCTACGGACTGATGTGTTACGAAATTAGCGTGGTAACCAAGTTCTATGACATAGAGCGCAGGTTTCTCCGTACAATTGTGTAACGTCGCGTAGCATTTTTGTGCGATGTTAAGCGACCTATAAAACGTAATGAACCTGTTGTGCCATGATGACGAAGTTGCACAGATGCGTGTGATAATAATAATATAAAGAGGTCGCGTGCTCAAACATTATTATTATTTCGCCTTTGACATGCTCCTTGTCAGTCTGTAATTTAGATGTAGCGAATCTTTTGCCATTCTTCTGTCGATGATAAAATGTTCTCTGTAGAGTTATTCGTCAAGTTGTTGGTGTAACAATAACATGGTGTAAGCTACCTCTCGTTTATCCATGAGAATGAGTGTTCGGTGTCATCTGCCGTGAGGGTAAATAGCGCCTTATTTTCGCTATTATTTACAACGGTACGGCTAAAATACTAGTAAGCGTAATCAAAAATTACTTCCTACCCTGCTAACAACATCAATGGATGCATTTTGAGTACGTGGCTATGAAAATGATCCGGACACAGGTTATGTCAGGTTGTAATAAGTTAGGCCTCTCCAGTTCTATAATTTTCTACAAAAAATTAGCTTTTGTTTCCGATTAAGTATCTCCATTTTAATTACTTTTAACACTACACTGAAAAGTTTGTAGTTGTGGGTAGAGGAAAAAATATCAGGAAAGGTATCCGTAGTATGTCATACGATAGTGAAGGAAAGATTTCATCGATATTTTGACATGTTCTCTCGCATATGTTATAGGTTACAGTGGATATGAGATTCGGTTAGAACATGTGCACACTAAATAGGTAATTGTAAGGAAAATAAGAAATTACTGTAATAGGTAAGTTGTTCAGTACTACAGGAGTAGAAAAATATTTTCATATTCATCATTGTCGTAAGGAACTCACACCCTGATGGAAGGACACACAAGGTGCAGTACAAAAATCCTCCCAGAAGGTCCTTCCAGAGGGCGACTGACTGTACGCTATCATTAAAATTATACAAAACCACTGCTGTCCTGATTCAGATGTACGACAGTGAGGAATGTAAGCGAGACATGTCTACAATTTGAAGCAGCTGAAGTGCTTTCTCTGAGAAGAGTCAAGGGTTCCACACAGTTGGACAGAACGACTGCATTCGGAACGAGCTAAACGTCTATAATCCGAACCAGCGAATAGACGATTACAGATTAAAATGGTGGGAACACGTTGACGGAATGGACGAAAACAGGCAAGCAGTCCAGCGGGCAAGTGTGACATTAGAAGTCGTGGAACGTGAGAACAAATTTATGTGACTTTACCGAGACGGAACAACCATTTATGTCTAAACCATGAAATGAAGAAGCAGAAGAAGAAACGACGTAGTTCGTTTTGTCGTTATTTGGTAGTTGTTGCCTAGCTATGCAATAAATTATTACCTTCAACTAAAGGAAATTCTGATTTTTATGTAGTCCTTCGACAACGCAGGCTTTACGTTGTGCCGAGCAACACTCCGCGTGCTTTTACGGAAAATGTAACATGCGCATGCAATAACGTCACTTAAGCTGCTAGTTGGACATGTTTATGACAGCAGTTTCATGGGATGATTTGAACGATTTGTTTCATCGAAAACTGTCTGCAGGAGAACGAACAATATGAACAAGGCCAAGGACATTATATGTCTAGTATCCCTCCTCAGACGCTGGTGTTACTTTGTGTACTTTGTGTCATAAAATCTCGTGGCACTCAAGATAAGAGACAATACGTTTGCAAAAAAACGACAAAATTGAACTTCTGAAACAAAATTGTACGGTTTGTAAGTAATATCGACAACACAGGTCAGCATTTTTCGGTCATTGACAGATAAAGGGATCGTCACATTAGGACTACTGGCTGCTAAAATCCAGTAGTACAAGAACTTAGATATTTGTTGAATCAGTAGCAAAAATGTTAGATCTACTGTTTTCAGCGTACATAGACATTTGATAATATTCCATTTTGGTTGTATTCGTGAAGCCATAGTGTAATGGCTGTCCTTGGAAGTCACGGCACTAAACGTAATTTCGATTCGTTCCAACGTGCCGTTGTTTACCGGTTTTAAATACTATGTATCCACAGCGTTGTGATTTATGCAGTAAAAGTGATAACGAAAACGAAACGTCGGTCGGAACGGTTAATTACACAGCATAATGGCAGGCGATTTGACACGTACGGACAAGTTCATGACAGCGGCGGCGATGATTATTGTACGTAAGAAGAAATGTAAATGAGCTGTGGAGTCATGACGGCTGTGTACATCAATTGCTTCACAACAATGCGGACTACACCGTTATCGTACAACAATGGCTTTATACAGTGATTATTGTTGTATTGATTTTTATTCAACGATTGTCGAAGCCTTTCAGTTTTCTTTGTCTGTTTAATTTCAGTTGAAGCTAATTCGAAGCGATTGCCTGTTACATTTCGTCTTGTCGTCTTTACATTTCCTTAGTGTAACACATAGTTTTGTTTTGTGGCACGCGTATTATCTTTAGAAGAAGGTCCGTTAAATTTATTTTTTAAGACAAACCTTAATCCCACGTCACCGGATTACATATGACCTATGATGTTGGATCGTTGTTAATTAACACGTAGACCGATTTGTATTGGTTAATTTGTAGGCGTGTTGAATTTGTTTAATAAAGGACTTGTCGGAAATTTTCTTTTCCGACCACAACATTAATCCTTTGCGTCATTATTTGGCCATTAAGTAGTTTTATCAGTAAGTAAAATTTCGTCATTTCTTGAAGTGTTGTTTATAAAAATTCCATACGCGGCAATTACAGTAATTTACAATGCAAAAAGCGATGTTGTAAGTAATCTTCCAGTTATAATTTTAAATTCTTTTTTATACAAAATTATTAAGAAATTTTAAATAAAATATTTAGTATCTAATTTAAACAATACATGTGTATGTATTTAAATAAAATATTTAGTATCTAAATTTAAACAATACATGTGTATCTAGTAACGTAGTAAAGTTATTGAAATAATAATATTGTGGTTTGGAAAATTGTTCACTGCTAGTCGGCAAAATGAATTATTCAGTCGGTGAAGTAGTAGGCCTATGATTGCAGGGTAGCGCGTGTTTAAAGTATACCATTATTTAATATTTCTGTATTTCTTACTTCTGTTTTTCATTTTGACGTTTATTTGTTTATTTACTTTATGTTATTACAATTTAGTTTATACGAGAATGTAAAAGCAACAAGCAAACCAGCACTCTTTTATGAAGCCATAGTTTAATTTATTTATCATTTTTATTGATACGTGTATCAAGATTGTACGTGTTCTGTTTTTAATAAATTTATTTTCTGCTTTTCTGCATCCTCCAATTTGCAACACGAGTTTATAGTAAGTGCTGACAGAAATGGAAATCGACAAGAAATATCTCGCAACATAAATTGAGCTCGGCGTTTGAGGCTGACGGTAGTTATCTGATTTATATGCATTTACATCAGTGGTTGTAGTAACTTGAAAATAAATATGAGATTGTTGTGTAGCGGGCGTAAAGTAGGCCTACCACTGGAGACCTGTCATTAAGCGGACCAGTGTGGCACGTGATTCTATCTTTAATCAGATTCGGAAAGAAATATTTTTATTGCTATGTGAGAGAATGCACTGTTTTGTTTGGGAAATTCTAATCAGGCAAACCGGAAGATAGTCCGAGGTGGGTGTGACAGCTTCAACAGTTGTCTGCTACTAGCGATGCAGTTAACAAAATATAGCAGGTTGTGAAAGCAATAAATAATTCAATAGACATTTTATAAAAATTCATAGTAAACGGTTGAATTTTGATGATGCTGAAATTGAGTAATTTATATACATCAGTCATTACTTAATATGCAAACCATTTTACCGGATCTTGTGCGATTATGATAGTAGAATTTGTGGTTTCGTAGTCCTGCTGGTGGTCGCGGACCTAACCATTGCGCGCTGGGAGGGGGATACAAAGAATTACATATTGTTATTCTCCTTCTCTATTTATGTTTCCAATTGTAATGGAGTGTTATACTCAGCATAAAAAAAGTAATGCGCGCACTGAAGCCTTATACTAACTGCTAACCGAATGAAATATTTACAGACGGACAACAGGAAGGCATACAATTTACCCCACGAGGTTGAAATATAAAATAAACTTAATTTTCTCGATCTAACAAGTTGGGAAAATAGTTTCAATACACATAAGAAAGATCTTTATAAAAAGGTGACAGCACGTGCTTGAAAACCGTATGCTTTCAGTATTCGCGAAGATGAAGATTGTACAGTAAGCAAACAAATTGTCAATAAAAGATATGGACTTTTTGGTAGGTGACGAAGCAGCACTGATCCGCTATTACCGAACAGCATTCGTTGTATACATTACACACACACACACACACACACACACACACACACACACACACACACACACACACACACACACACACACACACACACACATGTTAGGTTAAATGCAACCTCTATACAAAAACAGATATCGGATTTAAATAATAATTTTGTGCTTGCAATATATACTACCTATGTACACAAATTTAAAATATAGTTTACTGACCATTGACACGACTTTACACTGGTTTAGCATAGTTACTCATGTTAGGTTGTTCGCAACACACACACACACACACACACACACAAATACTATACATCAGACTGCATGTATCTGTCATTAGCAATCTAACGTTACGACGGCAGCACAACGATAATGAAAGCCATACATTATCGTTTGCTAACGTTTGTATTTTGTCTAAGCTATGTTAACTTCACACACACACACACACACACACACACACACACACACACACACACACACACACACACACACACACACACACACACACACACACACACACACACACACACACATCATTAGCAATCTAACGTTACGACGACGACATGTTAAATATCAAATTCAGTCTACTTACGTTTCACGTTAGGTTAAAAATGCAAACACACACACACACACGTATGTTATTTAAATTATTATTTAAATAACATACACACGTGTAGTGTTTAGGTCATCAGTACATGACGCAACGGGAGTGATAGGTCCAATTAGGTTTGTTACACGTTGTGTGTTAGGTTAAAATGCAGTCCATTCACGTTCATGTTAGGTTAAAATGAAAACAAACACACACACACACACACGTGTATGTTATTTAAATTATTATTTAAATAACATACACACGTGTTAGGCTACAGCCTAACACGTGTGTGTGTGTTTGTTTTCATTTTAACCTAACATGAACGTGAATGGACTGCATTTTAACCTAACACACAACATGTAACAAACCTAATTGGACCTATCACTCCCGTTGCGTCATGTACTGATGACCTAAACACTACACGTGTGTATGTTATTTAACCTAACATGAACGTGAATGGACTGCATTTTAACCTAACACACAACGTGTAACAAACCTAATTGGACCTATCACTCCCGTTGCGTCATGTACTGATGACCTAAACACTACACGTGTGTATGTTATTTAACCTAACATGAACGTGAATGGACTGCATTTTAACCTAACACACAACGTGTAACAAACCTAATTGGACCTATCACTCCCGTTGCGTCATGTACTGATGACCTAAACACAACACGTGTGTATGTTATTTAACCTAACATGAACGTGAATGGACTGCATTTTAACCTAACACACAACGTGTAACAAACCTAATTGGACCTATCACTCCCGTTGCGTCATGTACTGATGACCTAAACACTACACGTGTGTATGTTATTTAACCTAACATGAACGTGAATGGACTGCATTTTAACCTAACACACAACGTGTAACAAACCTAATTGGACCTATCACTCCCGTTGCGTCATGTACTGATGACCTAAACACTACACGTGTGTATGTTATTTAACCTAACACACAACGTGTAACAAACCTAATTGGACCTATCACTCCCGTTGCGTCATGTACTGATGACCTAAACACTACACGTGTGTATGTTATTTAAATAATAATTTAAATAACATACGTGTGTGTGTGTGTGTTTGCATTTTTAACATAACGTGAAACGTAAGTAGACTGAATTTGATATTTAACATGTCGTCGTCGTAACGTTAGATTGCTAATGATGTGTGTGTGTGTGTGTGTGTGTGTGTGTGTGTGTGTGTGTGTGTGTGTGTGTGTGTGTGAAGTTAACATAGCTTAGACAAAATACAAACGTTAGCAAACGATAATGTATGGCTTTCATTATCGTTATGCTGCCGTCGTAACGTTAGATTGCTAATGACAGATACATGCAGTCTGATGTATAGTATTTGTGTGTGTGTGTGTGTGTGTGTGTGTGTTGCGAACAACCTAACATGAGTAACTATGCTAAACCAGTGTAAAGTCGTGTCAATGGTCAGTAAACTATATTTTAAATTTGTGTACATAGGTAGTATATATTGCAAGCACAAAATTATTATTTAAATCCGATATCTGTTTTTGTATAGAGGTTGCATTTAACCTAACATGTGTGTGTGTGTGTGTGTGTGTGTGTGTGTGTGTGTGTGTGTGTGTGTAATGTATACAACGAATGCTGTTCGGTAATAGCGGATCAGTGCTGCTTCGTCACCTACCAAAAAGTCCATATCTTTTATTGACAATTTGTTTGCTTACTGTACAATCTTCATCTTCGCGAATACTGAAAGCATACGGTTTTCAGCACGTGCTGTCACCTTTTTATAAAAGATCTTTCTTATGTGGTATTGAAACTATTTTCCCAACCTTGTTAGATCGAGAAAATTAAGTTTATTTTATATTTCAACCTCGTGGGTAAATTGTATGCCTTCCTGTTGTCCGTCTGTAAATATTTCATTCGGTTAGCAGTTAGTATAGGCTTCAGTGCGCGCATTACTTTTTTTATGCTGAGTATAACACTCCATTACAATTGGAAACATAAATAGAGAAGGAGAATAACAATATGTAATTCTTTGTATCCCCCTCCCAGCGCGCAATGGTTAGGTCCGCGACCACCAGCAGGACTACGAAACCACAAATTCTACTATCATAATCGCACAAGATCCGGTAAAATGGTTTGCATATTAAGTAATGACTGATGTATATAAATTACTCAATTTCAGCATCATCAAAATTCAACCGTTTACTATGAATTTTTATAAAATGTCTATTGAATTATTTATTGCTTTCACAACCTGCTATATTTTGTTAACTGCATCGCTAGTAGCAGACACTGATGAAGCTGTCACACCCACCTCGGACTATCTTCCGGTTTGCCTGATTAGAATTTCCCAAACAAAACAGTGCATTCTCTCAACATAGCCAATAAAAATATTTCTTTCCGAATCTGATTAAAGATAGAATCACGTGCCACACTGGTCCGCTTAATGACAGGTCTCCAGTGGTAGGCCTACTTTACGCCCGCTACACAACAATCTCATATTTATTTTCAAGTTACTACAACCACTGGATGTAAATGCATATAAATCAGATAACTACCGTCAGCCTCAAACGCCGAGCTCAATTTATGTTGCGAGATATTTCTTGTCGATTTCCATTTCTGTCAGCACTTACTATAAACTCGTGTTGCAAATTGGAGGATGCAGAAAAGCAGAAAATAAATTTATTAAAAACAGAACACGTACAATCTTGATACACGTATCAATAAAAATGATAAAATAAATTAAACTATGGCTTCATAAAAGAGTGCTGGTTTGCTTGTTGCTTTTACATTCTCGTATAAACTAAATTGTAATAACATAAAGTAAATAAAACAAATAAACGTCAAAATGAAAAACAGAAGTAAGAAAATACAGAAATATTAAAATAATGGTATACTTTAAACACGCGCTACCCTGCAATCATAGGCCTACTACTTCACCGACTGAATAATTCATTTTTGCCGACTAGCAGTGAACAATTTTCCAAACCACAATATTATTATTTCAATAACTTTACTACGTTACTAGATACACATGTATTGTTTAAATTTAGATACTAAATATTTTATTTAAATACATACACATGTATTGTTTAAATTTAGATACTAAATATTTTATTTAAAATTTCTTAATAATTTTGTATAAAAAAGAATTTAAAATTATAACTGGAAGATTACTTACAACATCGCTTTTGCATTGTAAATTACTGTAATTGCCGCGTATGGAATTTTTATAAACAACACTTCAAGAAATGACGAAATTTTACTTACTGATAAAACTACTTAATGGCCAAATAATTGACGCAAAGGATTAATGTTGTGGTCGGAAAAGAAATTTTCCGACAAGTCCTTTATTAAACAAATTCAACACGCCTACAAATTAACCAATACAAATCGGTCTACGTGTTAATTAACAACGATTCCAACATCATAGGTCATATGTAATCCGGTGACGTGGGATTAAGGTTTGTCTTAAAAAATAAATTTAACGGACCTTCTTCTAAAGATAATACGCGTGCCACAAAACAAAACTATGTGTTACACTAAGGAAATGTAAAGACGACAAGACGAAATGTAACAGGCAATCGCTTCGAATTAGCTTCAACTGAAATTAAACAGACAAAGAAAACTGAAAGGCTTCGACAATCGTTGAATAAAAATCAATACAACAATAATCACTGTATAAAGCCATTGTTGTACGATAACGGTGTAGTCCGCATTGTTGTGAAGCAATTGATGTACACAGCCGTCATGACTCCACAGCTCATTTACATTTCTTCTTACGTACAATAATCATCGCCGCCGCTGTCATGAACTTGTCCGTACGTGTCAAATCGCCTGCCATTATGCTGTGTAATTAACCGTTCCGACCGACGTTTCGTTTTCGTTATCACTTTTACTGCATAAATCACAACGCTGTGGAATACATAGTATTTAAACCGGTAAACAACGGCACGTTGGAACGAATCGAAATTACGTTTAGTGCCGTGACTTCCAAGGACAGCCATTACACTATGGCTTCACGAATACAACCAAAATGGAATATTATCAAATGTCTATGTACGCTGAAAACAGTAGATCTAACATTTTTGCTACTGATTCAACAAATATCTAAGTTCTTGTACTACTGGATTTAGCAGCCAGTAGTCCTAATGTGACGATCCCTTTATCTGTCAATGACCGAAAAATGCTGACCTGTGTTGTCGATATTACTTACAAACCGTACAATTTTGTTTCCAGAAGTTCAATTTTGTCGTTTTTTGCAAACGTATTGTCTCTTATCTTGAGTGCCACGAGATTTTATGACACAAAGTAACACCAGCGTCTGAGGAGGGATACTAGACATATAATGTCCTTGGCCTTGTTCATATTGTTCGTTCGCCTGCAGACAGTTTTCGATGAAACAAATCGTTCAAATCATCCCATGAAACTGCTGTCATAAACATGTCCAACTAGCAGCTTAAGTGACGTTATTGCATGCGCATGTTACATTTTCCGTAAAAGCACGCGGAGTGTTGCTCGGCACAACGTAAAGCCTGCGTTGTCGAAGGACTACATAAAAATCAGAATTTCCTTTAGTTGAAGGTAATAATTTATTGCATAGCTAGGCAACAACTACCAAATAACGACAAAACGAACTACGTCGTTTCTTCTTCTGCTTCTTCATTTCATGGTTTAGACATAAATGGTTGTTCCGTCTCGGTAAAGTCACATAAATTTGTTCTCACGTTCCACGACTTCTAATGTCACACTTGCCCGCTGGACTGCTTGCCTGTTTTCGTCCATTCCGTCAACGTGTTCCCACCATTTTAATCTGTAATCGTCTATTCGCTGGTTCGGATTATAGACGTTTAGCTCGTTCCGAATGCAGTCGTTCTGTCCAACTGTGTGGAACCCTTGACTCTTCTCAGAGAAAGCACTTCAGCTGCTTCAAATTGTAGACATGTCTCGCTTACATTCCTCACTGTCGTACATCTGAATCAGGACAGCAGTGGTTTTGTATAATTTTAATGATAGCGTACAGTCAGTCGCCCTCTGGAAGGACCTTCTGGGAGGATTTTTGTACTGCACCTTGTGTGTCCTTCCATCAGGGTGTGAGTTCCTTACGACAATGATGAATATGAAAATATTTTTCTACTCCTGTAGTACTGAACAACTTACCTATTACAGTAATTTCTTATTTTCCTTACAATTACCTATTTAGTGTGCACATGTTCTAACCGAATCTCATATCCACTGTAACCTATAACATATGCGAGAGAACATGTCAAAATATCGATGAAATCTTTCCTTCACTATCGTATGACATACTACGGATACCTTTCCTGATATTTTTTCCTCTACCCACAACTACAAACTTTTCAGTGTAGTGTTAAAAGTAATTAAAATGGAGATACTTAATCGGAAACAAAAGCTAATTTTTTGTAGAAAATTATAGAACTGGAGAGGCCTAACTTATTACAACCTGACATAACCTGTGTCCGGATCATTTTCATAGCCACGTACTCAAAATGCATCCATTGATGTTGTTAGCAGGGTAGGAAGTAATTTTTGATTACGCTTACTAGTATTTTAGCCGTACCGTTGTAAATAATAGCGAAAATAAGGCGCTATTTACCCTCACGGCAGATGACACCGAACACTCATTCTCATGGATAAACGAGAGGTAGCTTACACCATGTTATTGTTACACCAACAACTTGACGAATAACTCTACAGAGAACATTTTATCATCGACAGAAGAATGGCAAAAGATTCGCTACATCTAAATTACAGACTGACAAGGAGCATGTCAAAGGCGAAATAATAATAATGTTTGAGCACGCGACCTCTTTATATTATTATTATCACACGCATCTGTGCAACTTCGTCATCATGGCACAACAGGTTCATTACGTTTTATAGGTCGCTTAACATCGCACAAAAATGCTACGCGACGTTACACAATTGTACGGAGAAACCTGCGCTCTATGTCATAGAACTTGGTTACCACGCTAATTTCGTAACACATCAGTCCGTAGAATTCTTGTACAGCAATCACCACCGCATATGCTCACGGTACGCGAACAATACAATGCGGCTTACCTCTTGAAATGATTTTCATGACTGTAAAGACAACCTGCACACAAACGGACGAAAGACATGACAGAAACTAAAATCCGACTACGATTCCCGCACAAACACTAAGGGTTACATGACTTCCAAGGACAGCCATTACACTATGGCTTCACGAATACAACCAAAATGGAATATTATCAAATGTCTATGTACGCTGAAAACAGTAGATCTAACATTTTTGCTACTGATTCAACAAATATCTAAGTTCTTGTACTACTGGATTTAGCAGTCAGTAGTCCTAATGTGACGATCCCTTTATCTGTCAATGACTGAAAAATGCTGACCTGTGTTGTCGATATTACTTACAAACCGTACAATTTTGTTTCCAGAAGTTCAATTTTGTCGTTTTTTGCAAACGTATTGTCTCTTATCTTGAGTGCCACGAGATTTTATGACACAAAGTAACACCAGCGTCTGAGGAGGGATACTAGACATATAATGTCCTTGACCTTGTTCATATTGTTCTTGCTCTTACCGTTCGAATCACACCTGTTGGAGACCAAATCTGTTACAGAGGCCATGTGTACTGGAAGTAGCGAACTTTAAATACGGATGATGCGAGCGACGGCCATATAGGAGAGTTAGTACTGGTTCGTAACAGACAACTATCCTCTTTTGACATTGTATGATTTTAATAAAAACAGATATCGGATTTAAATAATAATTCCGTACTTGCAATATACAATCCATGTACACAAACTTATATATCCTTTGTTGGGGCTGTAATTATTACTAAACAGTAATACATGCTTAGAATGAAAATATTTGCTATGATTTTAGTAACGTACAACACCAGCTTAACCCAGAGAGAGAGAGAGAGAGAGAGAGCGAGAGAGAGAGAGAGAGAGTGAGAGACTGCAATGTGTCAGTGTAAAGTCGTGTCAATGACCTCGAATTGCTTCCGACGTCTGCGAGCGAGAGAGAGAGAGAGAGAGAGGGCGTTAATATTTGTCGAATAAATATAAACTTTCTAATTTTATATACATGCGCGCGGTACTGACCACAGAGAGAGAGAGAAACATACACAACAAGTGTGAGAGAGAGAGAGAGAGAGAGAATTTAAACTGATAATTGTTTTATTAAAATCTTACAATGACGAAATATTATTATTTCATTGTTTACGATATATATATTTAATGCAAAAATGAATTTTTAAAATTACAATCGTCTGTAAACTATATTTAACACTTACCGTTCGAATCACACCTGTTGGAGACCAAATCTGTTACAGAGGCCATGTGTACTGGAAGTAGCGAACTTTAAATACGGATGACGCGAGCGAATAAAAAATAAAGCATGCACGACAAACATACTCTCTCGAGTCTCAGATTCTGGCGAATGCGTTGCTCATATAGTTTGAATTTCCCACCGAAGAAAAATGTTGGCAGATCTGTTCTATACACACAATAATACAGGATTGGTAAACCTGATCATATATTTTAATATACACTATAATACACATATCAAGTTTGAACCCTGCATAGGTTGGTAAACCTGATCATATAGATTTAATATACATTATAACATACAACAAATTTGAACTCATGCAAGGTTGGTAACCCTGATCATATATTTAATATATACACTATAATTCATCAAGTCGGAACCACCCACCCACCACCCACCTCTGATATGCAAATCAGCTTTATTTAAAAATAAAAAATATTTTGTGGATGCGGGTGGTCCATTTGTGATGCTGCGGGTCCAGCTGATAGAAAGTGAAAGTGATCTAGCCTCGCGAAAGGCGGCATATATTCGCGGATATGCAAATCAATTTAATTAAAAAAATAAAAATATCAAATTAAAAAAATTTATTCGCGGAAATTCACGGTCCAGTAGAAAGTGAAAGTGATTTAGGCTCGCGAAAGACGGCATATATTCGCGGATATGCAAATCAATTTAATTAAAAAAATAAAAATATCAAATTAAAAAAAAATAAAAAAATTTATTCGCGGAAATTCGCGGGCTGATAGAAAGTGAAAGTGATTTAGGCTCGCGAAAGACGGCATATACGCGAAAAAGTCGTGGATGCTGTGGTCCAGTAGAAAGTGAAAGTGATTGGTGCGGGACTCTAGTAGTTGACATTGTGTTGCGTTAGAACCCTTATTTTCCCCCTACTAACGGGTACTTTATAAATATCTCCAAAGGCCTTATAAACGGGTACTTTTAAATCTCCAAAGGCTGTTGCACCAACATAATAATTTAGTATAAGTGTTGAAAACAGCTTTGGAGAGAATTTGACTAACGAGTACAAAATTTTTATACGAGCTGACAGAACGCCATATAGACATTCGGAACCTACTTGAATAAACGTCAAGTACACTGCCTTAAATAGTATAAATTTCACTGAGAAAAAAATAAAGACAGGCGGATTAAATATTCTCAGAAAAATAAAAAGTAGTTTATACGTTTTTTCGCATGGATAAAATAACGGGAGTCATTGATCATGTAAGCAGTGGTAGCACATGTGTAGAAAGTAATCGCAGAACCGAGACTGTGGCACGTAACGTATTATATATATAGTAAACTGTGCGCATGCGGTAGAATTTTATTCTCTTTGTATAGCAGAAATAACTACGAAGTTGCATAATGGGCAGGGAACGGCGCCAGCTTTCAAGGCAATCAGCTGATGGATCGTTCGCTCACCTGGACAACATCTGACGTCAGGCATTCCATTTTGTTCACCAGTTTCCGATATTTATTATTCGGATCAATTGTATGTGTGTGTGTTTCTGGTTACTATTATTGTGATGCCCGACTGTTTTGTTGTGGATGTTGCGTGTGAGCTGACACGGGTGAAAGTTGAAATCGGTCTGGTAGGAAGTTACCAGTGTGATGAGTTTACCTTACCCGAACGTTGTATTGGTCGAGACATGACTAAATAGACCACCTCTCTAGTGGCATAGGCGGCGCTAGTACTTTGTCCCTTTCCCCTGCCGATAATTGAGCTTGCATTTTGAGGCCCGAATTAAAGAATTAAAATGGTTCGTAAAAAAGTACAGATGGTATTTATGCGGTAAATTTTAATTTTTTTAATTAGGTATCTTCACAATTTGAAGTTTATAATACATTATGTCGTATAAAAGAATAGTTCTAACGTAACCAGTTGTAGACGCCAGAAAAAAATTATCCATTTTAATGCTTAAAGTAATATTACAGAAGGGCATCGATAATCCGAACTGTCCGTTATCCGATTTATCTTGGATTTTTACATTCTACAATGGTTTGTTTTAATGGAATATTGAAGGTTAAGCGATCGTTGGAATCGAGACCCCTTTGTTTTTATTCACGTCCTAATCCGTGAAATATACATTGTACAGCCGTGGTAATATATCTCTTTGGTGAATGGTTGATGTCACAGTATTGTTGCTTATTTATTTAACTTTAGTTGTCGAGTTTTATAATTTGATCTTTCAGAATAACGTTTTACCACGAAAAATGTACAAGTTGTAAAAAAATAGGGTACCAAAAATAGTAGGCTACTCGATGTGTGGCCTACGCTTTGATATTTAGAGACAATTCATTAGGCACAATAAATTATACATTGCTGCCGAGTCTTAATGGCCGTTTCACCAACGCCCGCGTCCGTTTGGACCTGGTTAGTAAACTTTCGTTAACACGACTATGCCGCCATGATAAATGTCGATTTTGCTTAAGATAGGGCGATAAATTAAAATAACTTGTAAACTGTCTGTAGGATGACCTTGCTGTTTCATGATTTTCTGTTTGTTAAAAGTATTTAGACCTAATATTTGATTGTACATTTTGTTTTATTCCAGTTATTGAGGATACTCCTTTGTAACCTAAATTCGTCAAGAATTTTGAGAGTAACTGCTTTTGAAAGTATGTTAGCGTTCTATAAATTTTGACTCGCTCAGTTGATCCAAACTGGTAGGCCTATTTCTATACCGGTGACGTTTGTTTTTCCTCTACGTTTAGATAATTGTTTAATATCAATATTACTTAAGCCTACAAATTTTCTCTCTGATCCATATTTGTTTGTCACAATAGCTTATATTATAATTATTAAATATCATTATTACTTTAACGACTCGGAACACTAGTGTTCCGAGTCGTTAAAGTAATAGTGATATTTAGTTAAGTAACGGACACGTCATGGACAACGAAATCCAAGAATTGTAGCCTATATTATGTATACGCAACAATTGAAAATAAAATAAACTGTTTAATGAAAGAACGAAAAACAGATTAAACAAATTTTCTGATCATAGAAATCAAACAAATTTGTGCATGTATATTTTATTTATGTTACTCGAACGACGACTTCACGGAAAAACGTAGGCCTACATAAATGACACCAAACATAATTTTAAGTGTTAAGTGTAGCCTGTTAGGTACATAACGGGCCAAGTATTTTTTTTTTTTTTTTTAACTGACGATTTTAAATGCCGTTGTCTTTATCTCATCCTTGGTCTGCCCCTTCAGCATTCTTTTAGGTATTCTTTCCACATGTTCCAGCCAAAGATTTCCGATATAACCATTTAATATTCAGTGAAAATACCTTCTTATAACACAAACGGTAAATTTGATGTAACCAATACATGTTTTATGGTTTTTATGCGTTCTAATTTTGTAAAGATGTAGTTATAGAATAATTAGCAATTAAATAATATATAGCGTAGTACATATAGTATTCAAGTTTAAGACAGTAGAGTGTTTTCAGTAGTATGGTAACATGTTATTGTTCTAACAGTCTGTATATTACAAAATATCATGTCTTTGTTGTAGATGGAGCAGTATTGCAACCACATTGTCACATCACTATCAAATGCACTAGAGAAGTGAGTATAATCATGTCTCCAGTCAGTTTTTTAGACATTGTTATCATTATTATGTCGCAAATGTAATAGATGTAAAAAACATATATATATATGACACAACTCCAGTGGAGTATAGTAAAAATGAGTTAATTTTACAAAGCCACTTGAGTATATGGAACCAGTAAGTTCTTTAAAGAAAACGCATTTATCATCAGAACAGTTTTAAAGTTAATTTTTCAATTATCAGAAAAATTATGAAAAGCAGGGTTACTCTACTCTGTGTGTGTGTGTGTGTGTGTGTGTGTGTGTGTGTGTGTGTGTGTGTGTGTGTGTGTGTGTGTGTGTGTGTGTGTGTGTGTGTGTGTGTGTGTGTGTGTAACAATTGTAAAGCAGACAGTTATACAATAAGCACTAAAAATTCCAAAACTGCTGAATTGATTTTTTTACTTAAATTTATTATCATAATGTCTGAATGACAAACATTTTAATTCTGTCTTCTAAGTTCATGTATGTTTCCATACATATATGTAAGCCTTAGGCCTATATGTAATATTTTCTACAAATATTCTTAGCTGGTAAAAATGTGTAAAGTTGTTTTACAAGCATAGCTTACAAACACATTAAAGGTGGTACAAATTTGCAAGGGATGCTGGGAGATATTAATTTTATCAAAGTGATTAAATATATGTAATTTGTATTTTGAGTAAAATTCTTCATACCTTGATGCTCCATTTTGATGTTTTGATCACAGTCTTCTTAAAATTTTGATTTCCATTTTTGGCCTGTAATGATCCTACAGTAAAAAAATTCAAATTTAACACTACATTCAGATTTAGGTTAAAATACCCTTTAGTCTAATGCTGGGATAGATTTTTACAGTTTTCAAATTTTTGATCCCTGGTGTCCAAAAATTTTGAAATTTCCAAAGCTGATCACTATATTCAGATTTTGGTTACATTGTCTTAAATTTGATACTCCACATGGTTTATCGTGGTTGCTCATGATTTCATTTATTTATTTATTTGTTTTTGAAATTTTGGGCTCTTTTGATTTTTCTTCCTGCTCCCCCTATTTTCTATGCCATCAATCTCAAAAACAGTAGCTGACTGTGAGGTAAAAGTGTGGACACACATGTTTTATGAAATTCAGTTGGTGAGGTCAGCAGATAAGAAAATTGAAAATATTAAACTAAATATAAGTATTTCACTACCAACTCGGAACACAAAGTTTTTTATGGGTAAAAACGTAAAAGTAGTAATAACTAAATTTACCTTATTTTGTCTGCCTTGTGACTTCTTATAATTTTTCTAGGACGCGTTTCAGAGCTTATGCTCCATCATCAGATATATATTAAAATAAAACTATCTCTCTTACCGAGGTCGTCACATGATATAAAATGTCAAAAATTTTTGCATATGAACAGTGCGCTGAAGTAGGGTGTGCACCCATTTATGTTCAGTTTGCCACTGAGCGGTCACTACGTTATCTTATTACCGGCGAGCAGTTTCAAGGCCGTATCGTACAAGTAGTTTGAAGCAATGTTTAGTTGATCATTCAACACGCAATCGCGACTGTTTGGGTCAGCGTATGCACTATAAATTTCGAACTCCTCCAAGGCATTCATGAACCGACCCTTCTTACATACATGTAACGGAATTAAGTTTGAATTGAAGTCCGTATAGTTGTGATTATGTGAAGTTAGGTGTTGGGCGTAGGTGGATTTAATGCTGTTGATATTACTTGTTTTTGGTATATGTTCTCGAAAACGCTTAAGGAAAGTTCTCCCAGTTTGTCCAATGCAATCATTATATAGTAGTTTATATATTCCTGTTTTTTTCTTCCGGGGATATGTTTTTTTTTGGTCTTGAAACAGCTTGAATCTGCTCAGTTTTTCTCTGTAATAATGGATACTACACAAGACATTATTAGAAAACATTGGCTCAGTCAAGTAATCAGACATGTCTCAATTTCTGAAGGTAAAGCAGGACGTCATTCACCAACTTAAAAATTAATGAAAGTTTTATGCCCACATGGACAGTGCTTCAATAAGGCATTGTCACCTGAGGGAGATTAATATATAAAACATTTTATATAACTAGCTGTATATGACTGTTACAGATTGCTGGTTTCAATGGTCTAAGTGATGCATTCAAACGGCTGGACTTCCGGTCAGCTGTACATGATGTGCGCCGCTTTAACTACATTTGCAAACTCCTGGACTTATTGATCTCACATAAACTGACTGCGTTATCGGGTTGTGCACAGAAAGTGCTGTTCAATATGCTTGAAGAGGTTGCTTATCAAGGTAAGATTTGTGATGTTAATAGTTCAGTTTTTAACTCCTTTTATAACTTTCAGAATTTAATGTCAGGTCTGCAGGAGTGGCTATGTTATTTAATCCATTTGGTAGGGTAGTGTGTCAAAAACTATAACTAGATCAAGTTTTTATTTCTCCTACCGTTGAGACTGAGAGTCCCAGAGTCTATCTGG